>OZ022241.1:15004855-15127355 GCA_963978895.1 Erpobdella octoculata | reverse complement strand
AATTTTTTAATTTTATCTTTACTTAACCTAGTGATGATTCAATGAGTATAGGATTCTTTTTGCGTGTGTAGACAATCCCTCCCCCCCCCCCGATTTCCAAAATTTATTTTTTTTATCTAGAGTTTACTAGATAATTTTTTAACTTTATTCAACCTCGTGATGATTTAATGTGTATTGGAATCCTTTTTGCGTGATTTACCAATAACTGCAGAGTAATAAATTGTGTATCAGCGTTGGTCCAAAGTTTAGTTGTTTTCTGTGCCAAAATACAATCAGCAAACTCGTGGAACTTTACCGTATTGGTGGTATTGATACAATATTGATTCTATCACAGCTGTCTACAGCAAAGTTATTATTATTTATTAAACACACAAAACATTCTATCCACCCAATTTTACTAATCCTGTACTTGCCCCTGCAATATTAATAAATCATCAATTTTCCTTATACCTAGTGGTGGATCCAAAACTTCCTGGTGGAGGATGCATTTCAGAAATGGTTCACATTCTCTTCAAAAAATCTGATGACCGGTGAGAGGTAGTCGTAAGTATTTTTCAAAATTTTTCTCAAAGACTTCCACTTTCTCCTCCCAAAAAAAGCTACGGTCATTTTCCAAAAACCAGATATTATACCCAAAAATTTTTAAATTGATACTCTGGTGGGGGATGCTTCTCCCCACCTCTCCAAGCCGCAGGAGCAATCTAAACAACATTTGGCATACAGGTAGACTTCATTGATGATAAAATTTTGAAAAATTTTAAAATAATCTATTGACGTTTCTATGGCAAAAACAGTGATGGGCAGTAGTTAACTACTTTTAACTACATTAGTAGTTAACTACTAGTTTAACTACATGGGAGTAGTTAAGGCAGAAAGTTTAACTACCAGAAAGTAACCGGTAGTTAAAGAATAGTTTAACTACTTTTTATTTTTTTTTTAGAGTAGTTAACTACAATTAGGTTAACTACCTAAAAGTAGTTAAAGTCTAAAAAAATTAAATCAGCCTGTATAATATTTTACGCAAAGATCTGGCTTCAAAATACTCCACAACAAATTCACTGCTCATGTATCCTCATCTAACAAGAGTTTTTCTCAAGTCTACCAAGCAGTGCTACGGTTGAGAGACCGTTCAGTTGTGCAGGTCAAATATTAGTGCCAAGACGGTGCAAAGTGTCTGACAGTATGTTTGAAAAGCTTGTTTTCCTGCGTCATGTACTCAAAAGATAATCATCTACAGGTAATAAGACGATGTTTGACACCGTCTGAAGTAGATTTATTGACTGGATATTTAACTTATAAAATATGTGTCTTTTCATTAATAAATTAAAAAAACAATTTGTTATGGTTTTATTTAATAAATTAGATGGTGAACATAATTAATGGTGATCATGTAAGGTCTAATACAACAATGCAATGTATTAGTGTACAAGTTGATAGAAAAAAGTAGTTAAAAGTAGTTAACTACTTTACAGTATTTAACTACTTTAGTTAAACTACCTCTGACAAAAAGTAGTTAACTACATAGTTTAACTACTAAAAAGTAAATGTAACTACAGAAAAGTTTAACTACTTGAAACTAGTTTGTTGCCCATCACTGGGCAAAAAACTAGGCAAAAAACCCGGGCAACGCCGGATAACCCTGTCAGTAAGCTAAATAATGGCGGGAAAATTTTGCCTCCCTCATGGAAAATACTGAATTTATGTCCCTGATTTTTAGAGGAATAATAAACAACTCCCTTATTGGGTACTTTGTGACAAAAACGTTAACAATGTCATTTTTACTGAGTATTATTTTGTGATCACAGTAGAAGAAAAGCATTTAGTCTGTCTTCTGCCATTTAACTTTTTTGTTCATGAATTCTGAAATACCAAGTTTACACCAAAACCATTCTCTTCCTTTATATAGTATTTAAAAGACTGCATTTGATGTTTATCTGTTTTATAGACTTATATCTTGATAAAAAATATTTGCATTAAATTAGTATCTGCCTATTTTTAAATATATAAATGATTTTTAATAAACAAAGTGTTTTACTGTTCACTTGATGTTTATTATCAAACTAGCAGTGCCCGTAGCGGCTTCGCTCGCATGAAATTAGAGAGTTTGAACCGTGCATCCATAGTAGAGATCATTTTTTTAGGTCTCGGCTCGGCCCGTCGACAAATTAGCCCAGCCCGTTTTAAAAACCCAAACTCCTGGCCCAGCACAACCCGTCTGAATTAGGCCCGGCCCATTTTTACAGGCCTAGAAGTTCTATATACTTGATGAAAAACTTCGGCCAGTCTCACCTTGACCTCAGGTTTGGCCCGGCCAAACTGAAGACCCTAAAATCACTAAACTATCTATATACTTAGTGAAAAGCCTCGGCCCGTCCCACTTTGATTTAAGGTTTGGCCTGGCCCGTGTGAAGACTCTAAAATAACGGCTTGGCCCGGCCGATGATAAACTGGACTTAGCTACTTTTAACCGGCACAAAACTTCAAAATACTAATTTTTACATTTGTAGCACTTACAGTTTGTGAGTAGCAGTTATTTTGAAATCAAATAATCCTTATTTCCACCCCACATTTGAGGTCCTGGAAACCAAATTTTCAAAAAATGCTAAAACACGTATTTCATTATTTTTGGAGTAGAAACTAAATACTAATTTTTACTTCTGTAGCACTAACAGTTTTGAGTAGCAGCTACTTTAAAAACCAAATAACCCAAAAAAATGATGAAACACGTATATCTTTTTTTTTGAGTAGATACTAAGTATTAATTTTTACATCTGTAGCAATTACAGTGGTTGAGTAGCAGTTACTTTAAAAACCAAATATCCCTATTTTCCACCCCACATTTGAAGTCCTGGAAACCAAATTTTCAATAAATTGTGAAACCCGTATATCATTATTTTTAGAGTAGAAACTAAATACTAATTTTTACTTTTGTAACATTAACAGTTTTTGAGTAGAAGCTACTTTAAAAACCAAAGAACCCAATTTTCCAACCTACATTTGAGGTCCGGGAAACCAAATTTGTAAAAATGGTGAAGCACGTATATCTTTATTTTTAGAAAAGAAACTAAATAATAATTTTTACATTTGTGGTATTTACTGTTTTTGTGTAGAAGTTACTATAAAAGACAATTAGCCCTATTTTCCACCCCACATTTGAAGTCCTGGAAACCAAATTTTCAAAAAATGCTAAAACACGTGTTTCATTATTTTTGGAGTAGAAACTAAATACTAATTTTTACTCCTGTAGCAGTAACAGTTTTTGAGTAGAAGCTACTTTAAAAACCAAATAACCCAATTTTCCAACCCACATTTGAGGTCCGGGAAACCGAATTTTCAAAAAATGGTGAAACACGTATCTTTTTATTTTTCAAAAAGAATCTATATACCAAATTTCAAAATCTCCTCATTTTTGGTTTTTTAAGATACACATTGTTTTAGAAAAAAGTTTGTTTTCCAGTTTTTTCCCCTCAGGAGCCAAATTTTCAAAAATCCTTTCTTAGCGGATGTTTACGCTATAAAAGTAATATAAGTTCCAAATTTCACGTTCCTAGGATGATGCGTTTGAGCTCGGCGTTGATTATCAGTCAGTCATCTGTCAGTCAGTCAGTCAATCAGGACATGTTCTTTTATATATATAGATATATATATATATATATATATATATATATATATATATATATATATATATATATATATATATATATATATATATATATATATATATATATATGTATATGTATATGTATATGTATATATATATATGTATATATATACATATATATATATATATATATATGTATATATATACATATATATATATATATATATATATATATATATGTATATATATACATATATATATACTCATATATATATATATATACATATATATATATATACATATATATATACATTTACATATATATATATATATATATATATATATACATATATATATATATATATATATATATATTACCACTTACAGTTTTTGAATGTATATATATATATATATATACATATATATATACATTTACATATATGAGTAATATACTTTGGCAAAATCCCCTCTCGTAAGATATTTATTATTAATATATACATATATACATACTATATACATATACATATATATATATATATATATATATATATATATATATATATATATATATATTACCACTTACAGTTTTTGAGTAGCAGTAATTTTTAAAATCAAATAACTCTCTTTTGCACCTTACATTTGAGGTCCTGGAAACCAAATTTTTCAAAAAATGCTAAAACACGTATTTTATTATTTTTGGAGTAGAAACTAAATACTAATTTTTACTTCTGTAGCATTAACAGTTTTTGAGTAGCAGCTACTTTAAAAACCAAATAACCCAAAAAATGATGAAACACGTATATCTTTTTTTTTGAGTAGATACTAAGTATTAATTTTGTAAAAAATGGTGAAGCATATCTTTATTTTTAGAAAAGAAACTAAATAATAATTTTTACATCTGTGGTATTTACTGTTTTTGAGTAGCAGTTACTATAAAAGACAATTAGTCCTATTTTCCACCCCACATTTGAAGTCCTGGAAACCAAATTTTCAAAATATGCTAAAACACGTATTTTATTATTTTTGGAGTAGAAACTAAATACTAATTTTTACTCCTGTAGCATTAACAGTTTTTGAGTAGAAGCTACTTTAAAAACCAAATAACCCAATTTTCCAACCCACATTTGAGGTCCGGGAAACCGAATTTTCAAAAAATGGTGAAACACGTATCTTTTTATTTTTCAAAAAGAATCTATATAATAAATTTCAGAAAAAATTTTTAGAAAATTTTTTTAGAAAAAAGTTTGTTTTCCAGTTTTTTCCCCTCAGGAGCAAAATTTTCAAAAATCCTTTCTTAGCGGATGTTTACGCTATAAAAGTAATATAAGTTCCAAATTTCACGTTCCTAGGATGAGGCGTTTGAGCTCGGCGTTGATTATCAGTCAGGACATGTTCTTTTATATATATAGATTTTCATTGAATGTCTTTGTTTACTTAAGTTTCTGATTTGTTTAATTAAAAAATTAAATTGCACAGACATTATAACACGCAGTTTTAAATTTGTTGATTTTTTTGCAAAGGACGGTAGCTTTAAAATTGTGACGTCTGTGTATATAGGTCAGAAGAAACCAAATTAAATCTGACAATAAATGTCAGTGGCGTTTCCAACTAAAGCACCTTTGTGAACTTGAAACTTTTATTAATGAAAACGACAAAGAAAAATATAAAAAAAAACTGTTGAAACAAAAATTACTTCAAAATAAATATTTTTTCAAAAATAAATAATGGTTACATAATAATTTTTTCAAAAATAAGTAAATTTAAATTTTTGTAAATAGGTTGCTTACATTTAATTAAACAATTGTGAGCACAAACACATGGAACAAAGAAAATTTATTAGATAAATAGTGATTTATTGACTATCGACAAAGCAGATAATAACTAGGTATATATATATATATATATATATATATATATATATATATATATATATATATATATATATATATATATATATATATATATATATATATATACATACAATTCAAGTTATACAAGATGGAGGAAGAGTGATATGACAGTATTGTTGAAGATTCGTAGTCACACAAGTCACACAACTGGAATTCAAGTGGCTCTACTAAAATAAAGATACTAAGTAGTCCAAATTTTTCGACCACAAATTGAGGACGTCATAGTTCATAGTAAAATGTCGTTTATCAGGGTCATAAATGCCGTTTTTCCGAAACACTTGCAATGGTCGTTTGAAATGCTAAATCTCACTGTACTTTCAATGTTTTCACCATTTTTATAAAGTAGCACCTTCATAAAATTCTACAACATGACGACATTCTGTATGCCTTCCACGAGCAAGCTCAATAAAACGATCTACAGATGCAGCAAAATCTCCTTGCCATCTGGCTTTAGTATATAGAATTACTTTCAAAAATTGACAGACATGAGGCAAAAGACACCCGGTGAAATTGTAATAACTTTCATACAAATCAATCACATTAGAAACTATAATGTCCGGAATATGCGAGACATTGAATAAAGCATTTGCCCATGAGTCATCATAAAGAAGAGGAATGCATATTTTAGAGCCGGAATGAATTGAATTTTGAACGCGGAAAAGAAAACACCTTCCACGGTT
This sequence comes from Erpobdella octoculata, assembly GCA_963978895.1. Classification (NCBI taxonomy): domain Eukaryota; kingdom Metazoa; phylum Annelida; class Clitellata; order Hirudinida; family Erpobdellidae; genus Erpobdella; species Erpobdella octoculata. The sequence continues at coordinate 15,121,164 of OZ022241.1, read as the reverse complement.
GTGAAGAAATTCTTCATATAAATTGTCGTTGAAGTAAACGTTTAAAAATCGACGAACATATACATTTGGCAAACCAACATTAAGCATGTTGAAAAAAACGTTAAACAAGACAAATGGGGTGTGGTTGATATTAGATCGGTGATTTATACCCTTGCAAAGGATTTCTGTGATGAAATAAAAATAATTTGCTTTATGCGACAAGTCAGAAACTTCAAGAAATCTGAAACATTGCACAAATAGACTCGAATCTGCTTCTATATTATTCAGCATTTCTATTAATCCAGGAAAAGTGACATACCAGCCAATGGCGTCTGCATTCAATTTGTCCGTAACTGCTTGAGCCATATCATCAGAGTCATTTGCGAATTTTCCAGAAGCAATTCCCAGATATAAAAAATGTTTCAGTTTCAGCCATGAGCAAGTTGGTTTACCGTTTTCCCCCATCAAAGTAGTTTCACTAACATCGATGTGTTCTAGGTAAGGTAAAGAATGCAGTAATTTGATCATTAATTCATCTGTTTTTAAATGATATTCCTGAACACATCCATTGCTGTTAAAATCCAACCGTCTGAGTTTGGTCAAACATGATATCGCTTCTAATGCTTCTTCTATATTTCCATCAAACATATTGGCCAATGTCAGATTTTCCAGATTTTTAAAAGTCTTGAGACGTTCCAGTAATGAAAATGTCACAGAGAAGTGAGACAAAAACAATTTTTTTAGGTTTTGAGGTGGAAATGAAATATTAAGCATTTCCAAAGCATTTATCGGCCTATGTTGATATGAAGGTCTTAAAGACAAAGAAAGCTGTCTCAGATTTGGACAGTCCCAAGTAGATTCATTTGCTCTGAAACAAAAATGACAAAAATCTGAACCTTTCACACTATGATACGTTGGGTCAAATAAGATATCTAACTCTAGACAAACAAGATTTGCTGAAATTATTGGAAGTCTTGATATTATATCGTGAGTCAATTTCACCGAAGTACGACCGACATCATCGGATGTTGCTGAAACTAAATGTGGCATTTTGTTTCTTAATAAACTATCGATATGCCGGTTGATTTGAAAAACGTCTTTTTCTCTAATAATAATTTCTTGGAAATTAGATTTATTTGATTCGATCATGCAGACCAGTAGGTATTCCATTGATATTGAATTGTTCACATCGTGGCTTGTCATTATAATGTCACTTATCATCTGAGGAGGAAGATGTAAACCTTTCTTGAATGTATATCGCAGACCCGTTTCAAGATGATACTCCTCATCAGCACGCTCAAGAAAAATCTTTCTGAAATTTCTTATAACAAAATCTTCGCAACTTTCCTTAAGACATTTTGGATTAAGATTAAATCGAGTCATGTTCAAAAAAAAGTTATCCGACTAGTCCGACGTGTTTCTTTTGAATGGCTGAATTGGTTTCTTTTATTCGGCAGAGCTGAAAATATACACACAAATTTCAAAGTTTTTAGCAATTTAAAGTAGGATCATGCCGACAGATTTCTACAAAAACCAGCAGTAAAAAACATTCACACATTTTTAGATTTAGAGCAGCATTAAAATCATTTGTTCAGCTTATAATAACTTTTTCAAGTAGCTTAACTACTTAATAAGACCGGTTAGACTATTTATAAAAATCACTCAGATACAACAGCTGTCTTATTTATACAAGTGCGTACACTTATTCAGCGCTGCTATTGGCCGGCCAGCCTGCCAGGTTAGAACTAGGTCATTAAAAACCTACCTATAGCATCTATAAGCTTCTGCATTGGCGTATGCAAAAAAATAAATTAAAGGGGAGAAAATGGAGGGGTTTTGCGGACGGATGACTTTAAGCACAGGTTGCATTTCTACATTAGAAGTAGAAGGGCAAAAGATTTTTTTTATCAAACGTAAGCGTTTTTATGAATGACTAGTCGAATTATTCGGCGTTGTCCGGGGTTTTTCTCTCCCTCTCTCTCGCTTTTTTACTCTTTCTCGCTTTTTTACTCTCTCTCGCTTTTTTACTCTCGCTTTTTTACTCTTTCTCGCTCCCGTTTCCTTCCCCGCATGAACTCCCGATCGCTCTCCTGTTCCTTCTCTTTCTCCCGCTTCCTCTTCTTCTTCCTTTCTTCACCACACCAGCAATATAGTGCATTTTGTATCCAATGAACCATTCACCATTTCAGGGGCCCACTAAACTATAATAGGGTTTAGTGGGCCTATCCATAAAAAAGCTTACCCCCCAGAGCATGACATCTAGTTGCAGGCCTGCGTTTTCCACAAGCTCAACGTCTGTGATATTTTGTTTAACCACATCTAGGCAGGAGCATCATTTTCAGCAATTCCTTGGGAGGGTCAAACCTTTTTCGAAAATTTATTCTGCATAATTTTTCTAAAAAAAATTTATACTTTTGCCTCCAAAAAAATAGCTGATGACCGGGGGGGGGGTAGTCGGAGGTCTATTTTGAAAACATTTTCTTAAACTCTATGCACTTTTGCTTAATGATTCCCCTGACATTCCCCTAAATGCCAAATGACAACCCTGCATCTAGGTTTTGAATTTAACTACAAGCTAAAAAATCAAAATCAAACATACTTATTTAAATTTCAAAATATTCTTATTTTCCCAGATTCTTAGCGTTTAAGTTTTGAACTTAACCTTTCCAACAATTGTAGAGTGTTGAAACCAACATAACAACGTATACATTATACATGATCTAGAAAAAATAATCAGATAAAAGTGAAATGATCGACAGGGACAGGTGCATGAGGGCAAAGATCAACTAGCGTAGCAGAGAGGCAAATGAATTATTTAGTTAGATTGAATAGCAGGTATCAATATTATAAGACGTAAAAAATAAAAATAAATAAATGAGAAGTTTTGTTTTAGCTCCAAGCTGATCATATTTATAAGCCACTGCATGACAACTTTGATTGTGTGAGTTATATGGTGCTGGTATTGGAACAATTTATCGCAGACCACTTCGTCGTAGACACAAAGACGTAATTTAATTTGAAGACAGAACGGCATGTCTTTGCAGAATTTGCCTTGTATCGCATGGTCAACATTATTCTATTCTCTGAAAAATACCTGCTGAAAAAGTGCATTATTAAAAAAGCAGCTGAAGAAATAAAAAGACTTGCCATATAGGTTCTCGGCATAAAATGTGTGTGAGAGAAAAAATAGAGAAAGAGGAAAAGTTTATAGAAGTTAGCATTGGCGGATCCAGGGCGCAATCGGGCTATGCACACCTCCCTCTTTTTCAAATTTCATGGGACCAAGTTGTCCAATATAATCCAGCAAGTTGAGAAAGGGAGTACAAAATGGAAGAGGTAGACAGAAAAACAAAGATGCTTATAAACGTAACAGGCCAGGGCGAACATTTTCGGGGTCAAATGCCAAAAAAAACTGTGGCTTAGAATTTCAAAACATTTCGAGTGCCAGAGGCTGCACGAAGAAACAAGGCCACTACAATTAGACGTTTGGATGTGATGGTTGCAGTGGATTTTGTAAATAATTTTTATTCATGATCATGTTTCTTGTAGTACAATGCAGTGAAACCCAACAATAAATGTCTATCTTTTTTTGTAAACAAATTTATAAACACTGCATCTATACAGTAGATATTTTCTAGAAATTGTGGTTAACCCATGGGTGTTCGAAGGTAAGAAAAAATTATTTTTATTTACTGAAGGATCGCTCACAGCTAGCAATTGAGACAGCTATGGTAAGAAGGATTTGTAGAGCAACACGCAAATTTGGAAAAACATCTTCTACGTAATTAACAATGAACGACGCAATGTCCTGGCGGGTTTCAAGGAGCATTCTGCAGTCACAAATCTCATTTAATAATTCAATTCTTTCAACATCTGAGTGATAAAAATTCCAAAAGTCAATGTAAAGCTGACGGAGACTGTTCAGATCTTTGCCATTCGAAATTTTGTCTACATCAAGTAAGAATCCGAATTTGAAGTTCAGATCTTTGAGTCGAGTGAACCTTGTTGTCATCTCCTGTTGGAGTCGATCTAGAATATGTTTCATGATACGAACAATTTCTTCTCCTGCCGAACGTCCTACATCTCGGGAAAGTTCTTCATCGTCTGATTCTACTTTCTACAGCCACGCCCCATAACTCACATCTTTCCTTTGTTGTTAGCACTGAATCATGGCATATGTCCAGAAGACACAGTAGAATTGGAAAGTATGCTGAAGGGCCCCCCAAACAGCTTCCAATTGCACCCCTTCCTACGAACAAAAATTTAACACTAGAAAAATGTGCCTACTCTCAATCGCTGTCAATATCATATGATCATGGCAAAAATTTTTCATTAAAGTTGTTGATTATATTATTGTATTTTATCGATTGTGCAAAACCCTTTTTAATGGACAACATAGCCAAAATCGAGATAATTTGTTGCTCTTCTTTGAAAAGAAAATTAAATAGTTATTTGTTGTTTTCAGATGATGCGCTTTGTCCAGCAAAATGATTACAAAATGCTTATCGATGTCATTCAGCAATTCTTGTACAGCTTTTTTGCAGAGCTTTCCGATATTTTTATTACGCAAGTTAGAAAAAAATTAATTTGAAATGTCTTTAATTCTATTGAAGTTTTCATTTACTGATGTCAAGAAGAAAAAAGTCCACTTTATTGAGCTTGTTCTCTGGTGTGTGACCAGTTTTTTTTCATAGAAAAAATTCTCAAGAAATGAGACTGCTTTTCTAGAAAACTGTTTTCAAAACCTGTTTTTTCCAGCCGTTTCAGCTTCGATGACAGTGTCGTTAAAATTGTTATTTCTTAATAACCTTGCATAGATTTCTATTACGTAGCATTTATTTTACCATTTAACATGTCAATGGTTGCTGTCAAAGATGTCAAACTTCTGGTAGATTTATTTATTCAAAACAAGTTATTAGGTTAACTCCCGATGGACAAAATAGAAAGCTATGTGGCGCAGTATACTGCCAATGAGCTTGCCTCAGTTGCTGTAATGACATTGCTTTGTTCATAATCTATCGATATCAAGTTTTTTCCGGAGGCGCTGGTGGCAGAGCGGTAGAGCGCTCGCCTGTTGATCGTTAGGTCGGCAGTTCAAGCCTCACCTGCGTCACCAGCGTAACTCCCTTAGGCAAGGAGTTCACTCGCATTGCTTTCTCATGTCTATGAAAATAGCGTGTTCTTCGAAGTTTCCGATCCAAAGGAACCTTCGTAAGCGCCTCTGACTTATCTGGCGCTATATAAATTCATCATCATTATTATTATTTATTATTATTATTATTATTATTATTATTATTATTATTATTATTATTATTATTATTATTATTGTTATATTGCAAAAGTCTTGCGCAGTTGATAAAATTTTTACATCTAGTATCAAACTGAGACTTTACAGATATCAGGATACTAAATTTTATAGCTTTCTATTTGACTGCAGAATAGAGGCGTCATTTCATCAAAACCTTAGGGGGGGGGGCAAAAAAAATATAAAACCCACAGACTCTAAAATTTTATTTGTCTAATGCTATGTTTTTCTTCCAAAAATGGCGGATAACCGGGGAGGGGGTAGTCGTAGATACTTTTCAAAAATTATCAAATATTTAAACACTTTTTTTCAAACAACTTGGACTGGAGAACAAAGTGAGTTGTATCCAATGGCGGATTTATAGGAACATTCACCTCAGAAAATGAATTGATGAAGGCTCTGAACAAGATGGCGGAGGAAAGCAGAGCAGCACAGGAAGAATATAGAGCAGCCATGAACAGGATGAGAAAGGAAAACCAAGCGACACAGCAGGAAATTAATAAATTAAATCTCGGTGGTCAGGTCGATCCTGAGAACAGAGTAGCAGAGGCCGGTGTGGCGTTGCAAAGCAAAGAGGAAGAAAATGGGAATGTTTCTGATATTGGTTTGCCTGGGTGTAGTCTGGACGGTTGAGAGTTTGGTCGCAGGGGTGGCTGAAGCAGTGGTGGACACGGTTCTGGACCAGCGTGTTGCTGGTGAAGAAAATGATGTGGGTTGCTGCAGCAAAACCCAGTTTGAACTGGAGTCCACCAGCTGTGTCTCAGATCTTGTGACACGACCGCCGTACAGACTGCACAGATCAGGTGGGTCATGAAGAGGACAGTGAAAGGAGAAGTTGTCCAGTTTTGTGTCGGAGCGCCTGTTTAAGTGATGTTGCCCCTGATGAGTCGGCAGAAAAGGCCGCTGCCCTGGTTGTTGCGGAACAACATGAAAGTGCTTCTACGGATGCTAGTGCCTCAGCTCAGAACGGTTTGGTTAATGATTTTGTGTTTTGGTGGTGGTTCGCGGGAGTGGAGCTAGAGTTTGGACGGTCAAACAGTTTTGCATCCTGTGTTTGAGGGCTAGAGGAGCGGTGGAAGATCGAAAACTGACCGTCAGTGGCGTAGCTAGGGTCTTCTGCGCCCGGGAACAAAACACAAAATCTGCGCCCCCTACATAAAATCTGTCGAACTACATAAAATATAATAACTGTCTTACTCAGTATTTGCATGTAGGCTACAGTCTCTGGCGCCTATATACATGCATTTCAGTGTATTTAAATTTCTATAGGTATGCATATTGCACCTCACCTTACTTCATAATTGTATTATTCGTTCTTAGTTTTTACTATTATACTGTTTTTCTTACAATTACAAAATATTAATGAATATGATTACGTATATAATTAGATTTTTTAAATTTATTTTTCCAGTAGTTTTTATAATTCTGTATTTTTCTTGTCCGCTGAGTCAGAAGTGCGAAAGAAAAATTATAAAATTTAAAAGCAAAACAACAGATAGGTATTGTCACAGTCTTCCCTCCTGGAATGCCGTGAACACCAGGAAGAAAAAGGCAACACAACAACACGACAACAACAACTTTAATAAAGCGCAAATTAAATATAAAAACGAGCAGGACTTCGCCTGATACTAAATAGCTAGACTGTACTGGTGGGGTTCAAAGCGCTATTAATATAGCCTCAGGAAACACGTCAACAAACAACAAGAAAACAACGTCTGCCAATTAATGTCTAGGTTCTTGTCTAGACTGAGAGTCTAGACAGGTCGACGGGTGTAAGATACACTTGTCCGGTAGAGCGACCCCTGACAGGTATTGTCTAAAATTGTGGTTAAAAATGAGCTGAGTTTTAAACAAAATTTATTTTTCTTGCTTTTGCCGCAGCAAACTGGTTAATTATATCATCAAAATCAATCTGTTCAAGAACTTCCCTCTTCACCCTCATTAGGGCCAGATCGCTAAGTCTATCTTGTCCCATGGATGCTCGAAGGTAGGAAAGAATTATTTTTAATTTACTGAAGGATCGCTCACAGCTGGCAATCGTGACAGCTATGGTAAGAAGGATTTGTAGAGCAACACGCAAATTTGGAAAAACATCTCCGTAACTAACAATGAACGACAAGAGTTCTGTAGGAGTCTTTGGTGCAGTATCCTGGCGGGTCTCAAGGAGCATTCTGCAGTCACATATTTTATTTAATAACTCAATTCCTTCAACATCCGAGTCATAAAAATTTCTAAATTCAATACAATGATGACGGAGACTGTCAAGATCTTTGTCATTCAAAAGTTTGTCTACATAAAGTATGAATCCGAATTTGAAGTTCAGATCTTTGAGACGAGTAAACCTTGTTGTCATCTCCTGTTGAAGTCGATCTAAAATACTCTTCATGATCCGAACAATTTCTTCTTCTGCCGAAAGTCCTGCATCTCGGGCAAGTTCTCCAGGCATCCTTCTACTTTCTTCAGCAACACACCATAGCTCACATCTTTCCTTTGCTTTTAGCACTGAATCATGGCATATGTCTACGGATTCTTGTAATATCCGTGTGCAGAGGTTCAATATCCAAAGACGCTTCTTGAAAATTCATTGTTGGATCTGGAAGTCTTTTCTGAACACGGTCGATTTTTTTGAGTATGTCATGCCAGAAAGGCAGGAAAACTAAGAAGTTGAAACTAAGAATACTTTGTAGCAGAATTACAGCATCGCCTCTAGTTTCTTGTGTTTCAGTTGTATCTTCAGACATTTTTTCCAGTAGACTAACTATATTATCAAGTCCATTATGGATTGCTTTAACACATTCTGCTCTAGCACTCCATCGTGTTTCTGATTCACGCTTGACTTTGATGGTCACTGCTTCTTTAAGTTTTACCATCGACGGGTTGATCTTGAAAAGAATAGATAAATTGCATACCGATGCTGTCGCATCCTCCCAGCCAGTTCAATGTGTATTGTGTAAATTTGTTTGTATCATTAAAATTTCATTCCACTGCTGCAGGCACATAACAAAGTTATTACTGTGCACTCAATGCTACATATTTCTCAAAACAGATTTTACTAGTTTATATTCATAATTGTAATACATAGACTCAGTATATTAGTGCTATTATTAAGTCCCGAGTCCAATGTCCATGTGTCATACTAAGGAAGATTATCTACATTATCATCCATTTCTCCAGCAGCCCGTTGGTCCCGTGAGACAAAAACGAAACTAAACTTAGTAATAGCAGTTATGTGTAGACGACTACACTGACTAACCCAATGTAGCTATACCACGGATATACTATATAGAAAATAATCTATACAAGCTTTTAACTGCACTGCTTGACTTGACCTGCACTGTTCTAAAGGAGAGTCATAGAAATTGCTAGGTGAAGCAAAATAATAATAAAGAAAATTCTGGTCACTGATATTGCGCTCCACCCAGCCCTGCGCCCGGAGACAACTGTTCTCTCTTCCCCCCTCCCTACGCCACTGCTGACCGTGGCGTGCAGTTGCGGCTTCGGTTGCGTGCAGCCGTCAGTGGCCTGGTAAGGGCTCGCTGTGATCGGGAGTCGTGGGCGAGGAGATTGGAATATAGCGATTTGACAAGGTGTTCAAGCCCACAACGCCGAATCGGAAGATCACACAGTCTCCAGCGAGACTGGAAGAAACAGCGTCAAACAGTCAAAAGACTTGTACATGTTGTTTGCGAATTGCTGTCAAGGCCATGAGTGAAAATGAAGGTATTTTGTGTTCGTGGCCGAGTCGCATTTTTCAAAAGCGACTATGCTGTTCGGGACAAACAGAATTAAGAAGGGGGTAATCAAGTAATATCACTGATTTAATTATCAACTTCCTGTAAAGTCGACTTTATAGAATGTAGAGGAACATATCAGAGGAACATTATCATAAACATTATTATTATATTAGAAGGTATAAATAGGATTTATCAAGCTTCATTTATTATCATCCAACAAACTACAAAACCATTCTATTGAGCCCGGTATACGATTTGGCGATATCGTAACAATATAAATGACTGTCTGTGTGTATGTAACTTATGCATTGCTACACATTAATCCGATCGTTATGAAATTTTCACACAACCTTGAGAGTCAGTGGAAGAAAGTTCTTGTGAAAAAAAATCGGTCACAAAATGAGCGGAGCTTGTGTGGGAGAACGAACGGAAATGGGAACTAGAGAATGAGCGGGAATGGGAACGGGAAAGCAAGCGGGAACGGAAAAGCGACTGAGAGCGAAAAAGCGAACGGGAAAAGAAAAGCGACCGGGAGCGGGATAGAGATTGGGAGCAGGAAAGCGACCGGGAGCGGAAAAACGACCGGGAGCGGGAAATCGACCGGTAGCGGGAAAACAACCGGTAGCGGGAAAACGACCGGAAGCGGGAGAGCAAGCGGAAACGGGAAAGTGACCGGGAGCGGGAGAGCAAGCGGGGAAAAAACGGGAGCGAGAGAAAAAACGATAGAAAAACCTCTAGAAATACCGGGCAATGCCGGGTACCCCGCTAGTATCCTCTGATCAATGTTTTATGATTACATTTTTTTTTATCCAGCTTTGATAGCTACTTAATAAAATCCAAACTTTAAACTACTAGTCGGTAACCCTGTACATAAAATTATAAAAAAAAGTAAACATTAACAAAAGAGGAAGTATCTTCACTATATTGGTATGAAGTCTTGTCATACTTTGTTTCAGGGCCAAGAGGCGTAGACGTAAATAATTTCTTGAGCCGTACTTTTTAGAGGGCACGAGTCTGAAGAATTTCTGAAAAATTTAGGAAGAAAAAATTGAGAAGTTTCTTTAATACTTTTTTGTCAGCTATTTTTAGAAAATGCGAATTTGAAGGAGAGAAGTTTTTAGAGGTTTTTGAATGGAGCTCGGGTTAATTATTTTTCTGGTGGCCATGTTTTTTCTCGACAAATAAGCTTTTTACAACGTTTTTATTAGGTCACTTTGTTGTCTGTTTATTTGTTCTTTTGTCTGTACGCGAACCCAATACGATGGTGTTTTTTAAACATTGTCCCCGATAGATAATTTATTGCCACCTAGCGACAAAAAATAAAAGTAAAAAAGTTATGATATTTTAAATTCAACGGGCTAAGGTTTGCCACCTAGCGAAAAAAACTAAAAAGTAAAAGAGTAAAAATACATTTAATCTAAAAACTCAAATCTTACAAAATTTCACCAATCAAAAACGAAAAAGTAGAAAATAATGTTTACATAAAAATACATTTTTTGTAAATTATGGTAACATACTTCATAACAGTTTCTAATTTGTATACAATAAAACACGTTGGGCGCATATATGCTACATCATCAAAACATTAGTAAAACATATAATTATAAAAAAAAATAATGCGCCCAACGTTTTTTGTTGTAGGTACATGAATTAGAAACTGTTATAAAGTAAAATGTATGTTACCATAAAGTGACCAAGTTATTCAGAAATTTTGCCAGGCTCATAGGAATATTATTTGATACTTTTTAGCGCGCAAGAAAAACGTTGTTTTTTAAAAAAAATTATTTTTTATGATGTAAAAATTATTTATATTGGATGCACTATCATATGCCTTGCTCCGACAACCTTAGATAATCTAAGTCTCATTCCACTATAAGCTTCAGAAATGACTCTGGAGAGCTTTTATGTTTTTTCATCAACGATAAGCAAAGAATTTTGCATATATGCCATTTTTGATACAAAAATAAAACACATTTGTTCATTAAAATTTAATATATAAACTTTAGTGTCATATTCAGGGCCGGATTAAGCCATTTTAGTGCCCAAGGAACAAACCCACATGAGTTCCCCCTACTGACCGGGACCCCTGATCTTTTACTGACCATGACCGCTGGTATGGTTAACAGTTGTTAACAAATACATTTGTAGTTTGTACTACAATCATTCATATAAAACCTGCAATAAAGTATTTTTGTATTAAAATTCAGTTGTTTCTGGATTTAAATTTATTTAAAAAACATATTTTTTGAGGACCTGTGGTGCCCCCAAACGCTTGGTGCCCAAGGCACGTGCTTTGTTTGCCTAATGGTTAATCCAGGCCTGGTCATGTTTTCTGGATATTTTACAAGGTGAGCTGATTTTTTTATATAATTGACTTGGCTCACGGACCCCTATGGTTTCCTCCCTCCCGATCCCGAGTGGGGGGTTTGGGGGCTCTAACTACGGCTTTGGTATGCTGCACAATTGCGGGCTCGACTAAATGAAATTCATTTGGTAGCTCAAAATAGGATTAATAAGGCTACCAGCGACAGAATGAAAACTCCGTACGATCGAAAATCAATTATGAAAGAAATTAAAGAAAATGATTAGGTGTGGTTTTACAATTCCACCGGGTTTCCCAGGCACATCCCGCTGGGATTTCCGTCTGTATCCTCACGGGTCCAGTACGGGATGGTTTGCTGGGGACTCTATGTAAACATTTGTCAAATTTTGAAAAATCACGGAGGAGCAAATTTTTCCCACCCGGCGTCCGGCTTCCCTACAATTTTTGTGCCTGTTGAGAACTATAAGCATATGATTGCTTAAATAACTATTTTAATAAGATTCTGTATTATTCGTTTTGTGATCACAAACATTTTTTGACTGCTGCAGTGGTATGGTTTTAGAAGCTAAATAGCGACTGAATATATTTTCCAAATTGAAAATTGGACCGATTTAGTTGAATAAATAACTTTGATTGTAACGCCTACGTGTGGCGTTTTCGTCGTTTAAATTTATGTCGACATGACTACCTCTGCGTAGACTGTTGTCAACATTTTTGGCATTTATTAATGTTTTTGTAATCTTTTATTTTAGTGGGTTTGTTTTATTCTGTTTGTGCATATATTTTCATCTTAATTGTAAAGGGTTAATTTCTAAACTGACGATCCGGCCTAGTAATGTGTGTTGTCAAGGAAAAAGTACCTACTCGAACCCCGCCGGGGTTTTATTTAATTTAAGGATAAATACCAATACAATAGGACGGCATAGATGCTATAAGAGTTAAAGAATGAAGCTGGTTATCAGAACAAGTCTAAAAAACGAAAAAAACACCTTTTCAAATCTAATGATATTCATAATGAATAATTCATTCATATCATTCTCACCCGGTATCATTTCATAAAAGTTTTGAGTTTATACTGAAATCTCAAACGTTTAGTTATGCTGATAAAAAGCGATGAAAAGCGTTCACGTAGAAAATACCTTAATGGATTTCCACAACGGCACCCCAGCGTACGACATACCTGCTGCTAAGTGCCAGTGAGTGCTAGACAGCAATAAAAACACGGTGATGCCGTCGTTGTTCGCTGAATGAAAACATCTATCTATTTTGTAGCATTTTTATTCTCTTGGAAATGTCTGTTTATTTCAAATGTTATTTTTTTATATTTTGTTTCAGCTTGTGACAATCTTTATGTAATCAAAATAATGTTCTTTTAACTTTAATAAAATTGTACATTGGTTGAAATATTAACTAAATGTTTACATTACCTAAGCTGAAGAAGATTGTGGGCCTCATGAACATGGATTACACTTTTCAAGCATTGATTGAACATGATTGGTCTATGGTTTTAGTTTTTCTGGGTATAACTGTTGTTCTGGTTTGGCTTTGGCCAGACAAATCCAAGAAATCTCATTTGCTATCACTTCAGAAGCAGTCTGTGGAAATAGAAGTAAACAAATTTAAAGATTTTCATTTGCTTTTTCAAATGTAATTTCTAAAGATGTGTAGTTTTTGAAATCACCAAAACCTGTTAACTTATCTAAGTAAATAGACTTAACATCATAATTATTATGTTTTTAAAATGCACTAAGAGTTGCTAATCAGAGCAATTTGATTTTGTCTCTTATTAAATCATGTATACATACATTTTTGCAGCCAGGAGTGAGGACAAGTGCAATGTCAAAGGATGGCAACACTGTTATTAACCATTATGATGGAGTACACACATGCTATGATGCTTTTCTTAAAGGAATAGCTGTTTCCAGTAAGAATATTTCAATTAAATTAATTTTATTCTTTCATTTTAGCTTCAGATTTTTCCAGTCTGAAATTTAGAGTCATGGCATTTCCATTTTAGAAAACGGACCTTTCTTTGGATACAGAGATAAGTCTACTCGAACTTATGCCTGGAAATCATATCGTGAGGTATTCATTGGGAACTATAATGATCTAACGATCTGCTATAAATATCAATGGCATATATATAGGGAATGAGGATATAGTCCAGGGTGGAACTCTCATGAATGTAATTTGGGTTTCAATTGGGGCAATTGAGTTATTTTGAGCTCGTGATTTTTCAGTAAAGTAAAAACCTAATTGAAAAAATTGCGAATGTTGTCCCCACTCTTTGCTTCAGTGCTATTATACATTTTCTAAATAATATAGAAGTTTATCAAAGACTTTAAGTAAATTCTACCATTTTTTAAAAATTGGTTGAATGATGTTTAATAGCCATCTAAAGTTGTTATGGTTTCAAATTCTTTCTTGATATTTAAACACGTATTTCTCTTGTTGGTAGATTTACAACTTGGCTCAGTCTTTTGGATCAGGTCTCATCATGAAAGGATTAAAACCTGAAGATACAACAAATGTTGGAATATATGGTCGTAACAGCTGTGAGGTCTGATCAATTTATAATTGCAAATATGATTATATTCATTTCTCATATATGGCTCATCAAAAATAACTATAAATCAGTTTAAAGTATAATTTTATATTAAACATCATTTACTTTTCCATAAACTTCTTTTCATTAGCTCTTTTCTGTTGAAATCCATTATCAGTTAATTATCATTTAGTCTTTCTTTTCTAATCAGTTTTTTTTATTCAGCAGATCTCATTGGTTACTTAATCTTGTTTTTACCACTTGTAGAATCAAACAACTTCTTCCTTTTTTAGATGATCCTACACCACAACTTCTTGTTTCTTTTTTTATAATCGACTACTATGCTGCTTTACCTGAATTCATTTTGCAGCTCTTATCTAAAGTCTCCCAATGTGTTGCTTGTCCTATATCTGTCACCTTATTATTTTCTACAATTTCTCCTTTTTGGTCTTCTGAAGAGCGACAAAGAATTAGAAGACAATGAAATTTTACTAAAAATAAATGCAATAATACATGGACCAGAACATTTAACAGAAAATGTGAACAGATATATTAAATATTCATTACCACTACCTAATTAACTTTGCTACACTAACTTTTTCACCAAATCTTCTGATATTTTCCATCATGAGATTTGGTGAAAAAGTTATTGAAAGGTTGTGGCAATGAATAGTTAATATATTTATGCATGAAAAGACCCATTTGAAACAATTTCAATTGAAAAATATTCAACAATTTTTTATCAGAAAATGTTAATGTACAGGAGAAAGTAGGAATTAAATGGAACATGACATGAATAAGGCATTTATGGAGTTTGTGTAGAGCACTAAGATGCAAAGAATAGTTAGATGCCCAGCCCAGACTATATTACTATACGAAATATAAGGCCAAACCAAAGCATAGTATGTGTAGAATAACATTTCCTAAAATCGTATTAATTACTGGAGATATGAAAAAGCTTTAAAAGATAATTATTTAGTTTCAAGTGCATTACTCTTTCAATAAAAATTGAAAAGTAATTAAGAATTTAAATTGGCCAGTAGTTTGTTTAAGTGCTTCTTTTTTTATGAATAATACTTGAGAAATTTTCAGCTGAACTGGGAATATGCCAGTCCTCAGAGAGCAGTTAATGAAAATAAGGGACAGAGATGGGCACAAACTATTTTTTTTTATTTAAACTTCTACTAACTTTTAACTAAATAACTTTAGTTAAACTCATGTTGACAACATAATAAATAAATAAATAAAAATAAATAAATAAATTAGTTGCAACTAATGTAAAAAAAGTTTCAACTTAACTTTAAAAAAGTAGTTAAACTTTTCTCAACTTTTTTTTACCAATTTTGGCACATTTTTACTTTCAAATATCATTATCAAGGATTAAGAAGGCTGGATGTTTTACATTTTTATTTTCCAACAAAATTTCATATACAAGTCAATAATTGTATTTTAAAATAGGCTCAACAATTTCAATAAAAAATACATTGGTCTTATATCACAATAACTAAACTTGTTTGATTTAGTTAAACTTTGCTTTTAACAAATAAATTAATTTAACTAATAGTTAGTAACATTTGAGTTAACTTTTGCCCATCACAGCTAAAGGATGAGCAATGTGCTGAATCGACTGCTTTGCTAAGCAAGGACTTATTTCACCAGGCCTCATAATTATAAGATGTTTTCACAAAAGTAGACATATTAATTATTTTAGTTACTGTGGTGGGGGGGCTATAAAATTCATACATAGATTGCATGACGGGTTAAGCGAGGTAATTATCAAAAGAAGGATGTTGCGGCAATAATTTTTTTTCAAGGTCAGACTTGTTTGTTAAAAAATATTTATTGAAAGCTTCAGTAACATCTGAGGAAGATAAAAGTTGATTACCTTCTTGAGTTGAAAGAGTATTGCATAAAAGTGTTTCTATAGCAAGGGGTTTCAGGATTTATTTATTATTTTTCATCAGTTTCAAGATTGCATTATATTGATACATGTTATCAAATGTCTAATAATAACAATAATAATACCTTCACAAGCACAAAAATTTGCAGAATAGAATTGCTATATAGCAAAACTTTTTAAAGATTTAAATTGATTTCAAAATTTAATAAATTTTTGTTTTCTTTCTAGTGGTGAGTTTTTTTTAGACAATCTTGATACAGAGTACTTTTTTCTTGCAAGTTTTAGAAGCACTTGGATTCATCCATTCTTTTTCAAACTTATTAATCTTCTGTGTATGAGCAATACAAGAAAAACATGATTTGTAGCTTCCATGATATTTGTCAGTAAACCACTTTCTGTAGTTTGAATAACATCAGATCAATCAGTGACAACTTATTCTTTTCCAAAGAGATTTAGAAGGCGTCAAATAACACTTTCATTTGTTTTCTATTAGCGTTAGGAAAGTCTAGTTAGAAAAACAAAAGTGATTACTGCTATTATTTTTATGTTTTGAGAGGTTAAAAATTTTGAGTGATGAACATATAATAGGGAGTATATTTATGTTTTAAATTTAATCTTTGTTCTGCAATAGTGCAAAGACCTTACATGAAGGTTTTTTGTTGAAACATTTGAGCTTATATGGTTTTCATATGAATTGAACAAGGTCAAGTTTTTGTTGTTGAGTATTTAATTTAAAATATTTTGCTGAATCAACAAAAACCCTGCATTTAAATGTTTTTTAAACAGATAAATCAATGTTGAGATTTATAGTTTTTCTAGATAGCTTTGAAGAAGTGTTTTAAGAACACATTGCTTCTTTATTTAACATAAGATGACACTCTAACACTTTTTCAGTTCATAACTTTTAACGAACTTAAGAACATTTTTATGCAATATTTTAGAGTTGCTTGATATTTTTCAAATATTTTTAGGGCTTAAATTGTTATATAATGTGAGCAATTTTATGCTTTTAGATTGATATTCATTCAAAAATTAATGATGTTGATGTCACAAAAGATAATGCAGCAGATGTTTAAAATTTGAAAAGGTCATGTACTCAGAAGTGAACAGTCTAATTTGTTAACTTAATTGTTTTGACGTACTATCTGAATGTACTATCTGAATGTACTATCTGAACAGTCTGAGTCATATTCACTATTCACTTTACTAAAATTGATTCAATAGGTTAGTCTAAGTGGGTAAGTTGATTGATATTAGTGCATCCAATGTGTTGGTAATAGTGTCTTGTGTTAAGTTTTCTATCAATTGTGATGTCTGAAAAATTTAAAATTGATAAGCTTTAAACAGAAAGTTTTTTACCTTCTTGTTGATGATAACAGTGATGTAGGCAAGCTGATCATTTTTCCACTCAACACTTTAGAAAACTTTAATGATTAAAAAGAAAATTGAAAACAAAATACTGTTCTTTGCTATGTTCCTGGGCAGGTAGAAGTCTACTATACTGTAGTTGTTTAGGTAAAAATATGTAGTCTGTGACTACAGTTGATTCAATGACAGATGGTTGAAAAAGCCAAAAAAATGTTGATTTCTAATTTGAGCAGTGCATGACAAGTTTGAATCACAGAAGTAGTGATTTACTTGAAAAGCATTTCTTTGAGCTGTTCAGATTGTTTTTTTACTAATGGCATAAATTAATTCTTGATCATAAAAACCAAAAGATATGCTGCTTATGCAACAACCACAGTTTTGATGTAACCGAAGATGAAATAGCTTATTTTGGAGGATTTTTTTTATTCAGTGTCTATCACTCTATATCTTGTCAGCATCTTTACTCTTATACAATTGAAGACATCAGTTATCTATTCTATCAAACACAATGTCTCACCATCGGCTTGAAGCATTAAAGCAGAATCAACTTGTGGCTGACAACTTGAAGTTTGCTTAAGTGAGACAAGGATGACTTTTTGAATATTGTTGAACTGTGCCAAAAAATAAATTTAAGACCTTTTTTATATGCTTTTATTAACTTTCAATTTTCCGGGTGTCGGTGGTGATAATGACGACAAAAACTTTTAACATCATAGTAAATATAAACATCCTTTGTTTACTGTTTACTGGGATAATATTCTTTACGTACGATTGTCACTGTTAAAGCATTTCTTAAAAACATATTTCAGGCTTAAAATTTCAGTCAGTTTTCATAAAACAAAAATATGTCAATTTTAAGGTTCTATTGGAAATATGCCACAAACAAAAATATACTTGTCGAAATATGAACAAAAACCCAAAATAATCAGTAAAAAATATTACAAGTCTTATTATTTAAATTTTTGGTCTTAAACAAGTTAAATAATGCTGGTATTTATACATTGACTTGGAAAATTATATTTAATGAAGCAGCTTTGTAATAATGTTAATCATTCACTCTCTAGTGGGGAATTACTGCAGAGGGATGTTCTATGTTCAGTATGGTTCTAGTTCCATTGTATGACACTCTTGGACCAGATGTTTGTCACTTCATCATCAATCAAAGTAAATATAAATTAATGCCAAAAAGAAGGTTATTTGAACATAAAATCTTAGTTTTAATATATTTGTAGCCTCCATGAAAGTGGTAGTCTGTGAAAATTGGACAAAATCATTGCTGATCATCAAGGAAGTTATTATAAACTCTACATTACGATTAATAGTTATCATTAATAATGACGACATCCATAATAACATATCTGAAGTTGTCAAGCAAATCAAAGTCGTAGCAGATTCTGGATGGATTTCGAAAACTGGTTCAGTGTCTGACCATGTGCTGGAGACTGCCAAGTCTCGTAACATTGAAGTTTTGTCATTTGAGGAACTGCTGGTTATTTTCGTTTTGAAACTTATAATAATTATTATATTCCAAGTTCTGATTTTTATTATCATTTATTTGTTTTATAAACCACTTTCCAACTAGCCTGAATTTTTTGTTTTAGCAAATTGGATTGAGAAATCTTCATCCAGTTGTGGTAAGCTAGTCAGTAAACTATCATGTTTAATTCTTTTTATGTGGTTTGTTATGAGTATAATTCGGTGCATCTTTTGAATTGTCAATGTTGTGATTTTTTTTTTGTTTTAATGTTTAAATTACATTCCTATATTTTTTATTTCCAAGGGTTATTCAATTAATCAGGCCTTAAAACCTGATAAAAACTAGAAACAGACCGAATTTCGGTTTCGTGTCCGAAAGTGAATATTTTTGTTTCGGCTTAGTTTCGTTTTCGGTATTTTTGAATGAAGTACATTTTCGTTTTTGGTCCAGATTCTAGAAACTATTGAACTGTTAGAATTTTTTGATGATGGTCGGTGGCTCGGTGGTAAGAGCGCTTGCATTTAATTTAGGCTTGCAAGAGGTGGTGTTGCCGTAGACACGTGGGTTCGATTCCTTGTAGAGTCGTATAAATATTTGCGTTATTTGTGGTGACAGTTAGTCATCCTATTTGTAAGATCTCGAAACATTTCAACGCAATGTTTCATTTCATAAATTATTTGTCTGGCAGCAGACTAGCTGTCGAGCCGAAGTAAGGAGTTGTTGAGCCCATCATAGACAAGTCTAATATGTTAAGTAGCTCCGTAAGACTGGGACTTTTAGCGATCATCTTTTGGTGATGGTCGGTGGCTCAGTTGTAAGAGCGCTTGCATTTAGGCGAGGTGATGTTGCCATAGACACGTGAGTGTCTAGAACTATTTAAAAGGTTTTGTACATATTATTTTAATTCTGATTTGTAATTTTTTTTATTGTTACCATACCTTTAGTTTATATCAAAATTTTGAAGTTAGATGAAAATTAAAGCAGTGGAACCACATAAAAAATGCACATTGTTTTGATTTTCAACTTAAATTTACTCAATTACTAGCCTCCAAAACCAGAAACAGTGAATTTGATATCATACACAAGTGGAACAACAGGTACATTTGGATATTTAGTTTCACAATTTTTTATGTATACGAACATATATACATGCTTTTATATATGTGTACTAGCTGACCCAGCAAATTTTGTTTTGCCTTATAAATTATTTTGGTTTTTTTATTAAAAGTTTAATGTACAGAATTATGACAATTTAAAAAAAATCAATCTCGAAGAGCAATCGAGTGTACAATGCCCGGGGTTTTTAAAGTTTTTCTATCGTTCTTCTCTCTTGCTCCCGTTTCCTTCCTCGCTTACTCTCTTCCGTTCCCGTTTGCTCTATCGTTCCCCTTGCTCTCCCGTTCCCGTTTACTCTCCCGTTTCTGCTTGTTTTCCCGTTTCCGCTTGTTTTGCCGCGCCCGGGGTTTTTAGAGGTTTTTCTACCGCTTTTCTTTCGTTCCTCTTTCTTTCCCCGCTTGCTCTCTCGCTACCGAGTGAGGTCAGTGAGGTCAAAGGTGGAAATTCATGCTGAAAAAAACCTTTGAAAAATAATGATATATATATACATATATATATATATATATATATATTTAATATTGACAACCTTATTCGGGTTCTTTAGAATGGTTTTAAATATTTAGTGGAAGATGATAAGCACTTAACCCGATTATGTAAGTCTCAATTCCTGTTATTGAGACTCGTCTGTTTAAATACTTACGAATTTGGCACTAATAGAGCTACTATTTAAAACTATTGAACTGTTAGGAACACATTTTTATCTCTATGAAAATAACATATAGGAACACATTTTTATCTCTATGAAAATAACATATAGGAACACATTTTTATCTCTATGAAAATAACATATAGGAACACATTTTTATCTCTATGAAAATAACATATGTTGATTACATGCTTAGAGACTCAGGAGGACAGACTTATAACATTCCTGTGGTCAGTTCAATAATGGACCTTGGAGTAATTCTTGATTCCCAGTTGAGTTTCAGAAAGCACATTTTGACAAAAACAAAGAAAGCTGGCATGTTGTTGGGTATAATTGCTTATCGTAGAATTAGAGCGGACATGATCATGACGTACAGGATCACGAGAGAATACTTTTTGAACTTCAATTGTCCTGCCCTAATGTCCAGACCAACGGACAGGAGGTCATTCCTGGAAACTTGTCACAGGGATTGTCGAAAACATTTTTTTTCCAATAGAGTGGTAAGATATTGGAACAATATTCCAGAAGACGTGGTTGAAGCTCCCAATTTAGCTACTTTCAAGGCCCTAATTGATGATTTTTTTCGATCAAAAGAAATATGCGTTTTAGTGGATTTTGTGCTTTATTTATTTTTTTTGTGTTTTTTTTTTGCCTTACGTACTTTTCATTTTAATTTTAAAATTACCGTTTTCAGTTGCTGGCGAGGGGCTGTTTGCCCGTGCAAAAAATTGTAATAAAAAAAAGATTATCGTCAATGCACAACTGTCTGACTTTCTTATGTATTAGCTCCTTTTGTTTGTGCCGCCACTGAAATACAAAATCCCTGACCAAACCGCTCTGAGCCTCAGCTTCATTTGCATTAGTAGAAGCATTTTTAAACATTCCAGTTAAAACAGTTATTTCAATACCTACACCCCCAAAATTGTCAGCAGCTTCCCAACAGACCTTTTCTACCTGTCCTGCAATATCCGTGGCTGCAACTTCCTCAGCTGAATCATCTGTGGCAGTATCACTCCACTCCCACGGGCACTCCGATCATTAGATTACTTTGAGTTCCAGTCCATCCTTTTTGAAACCATTTTTTATTTTTCCCCTTTATCTAGGCTTGGAACTGGCCAGATTGAGACAAAGTTATGAGTTTTTTGTTATTATAGTTTATAGTCCTTTACATCAGGTATTTAGACAATATGACTTTTTTCATTTTCAACTATTTAAATTGTTTTAAACAGGAACTCCTAAAGGTGTTGTTCTGACCCATAGGGCCCTCATGTGCAATATTAATGGTCTTGGAGCTAGTGACCCTTTCTGCAAGGTTGTTTCAATAGTGTGAACCAGTTAATTATGGGTGTTAAGTAGTAACTGTTTATTTATTTATTACTTTAAATAAAAAGATGATTCCAACATCCGAGGATACGCATTTTTCTTATCTTCCTTCTGCTCACGGTTTCGAGCGATTGAATCAGGTTCCTTTCTTCTTTCAATTTTGTGTGTATTGCTGTGCCTGAAATAAAATACTTTTCATTTTGATAATTTAATATCTTTAATTTTGAAATTAATAAAAATAGTTGCTAGATTTTTGAATTAAAAAAATCCAGATACTGCACATGACTGTCGGGGCAAAGATTGCTTTCAGTTCTGGAGATATTCAGTATTTACTTGAAGACATTGCAGCTGTCCGTCCCACTGTCTTCATCACAGTTCCTCGTGTTCTCAACAGAATTTATGACAAGGTTGTTACTATTATTTTTTTACTAATTAGTTTGGCTGAATTTTTATAGTTCTTACTCCAGTTGTTATGTTAAAAAATTTGTCATTGTTGTTGCCCACGGATTTTTTGTATAAAAGTACTTTGATGAAAAGTGAATGTTTGCGCTGTAGTTGGCATAAATCATAATATTCTAGTTTGTTATTTAAATAGGTCCAAGCCAGTCTGTCAAAGAGTAGAATAAAGAAGTTTTTGTTCAAATTTGCGGTGAATAGAAAAATGGCTCTTTTGAAACGGTTGCTGTTTCTGCTCAGTATCTAATTAAAATTTTTAATGGAGGAATAAAAGTTTTTTAGCATAGTATATTTGCATGAAAAATATGTTTGTAACTTCTTAAAAGAGGTGTCATAACAAGAAATACAATATGGGACAAAATCTTCTTCTACAAGATTCAAGAAATATTGGGAGGACGTGTGAGAGCCTGTATAAGTGGTTCAGCACCACTCAGTGAAAATGTATTGAACTTTGCAAGAGCTGCTTTTGGATGTTTTGTGAGTTTAAAATAATGCAGTAAATATTACTTATCATAAATAAAACGATTCAATCCTCATACTATTCCTTGTTAAGGTTTATGAAGGCTATGGCCAAACCGAATTAGGTGCTGCAACTGCTGTAACTCTTCCATATGAATATCAGTCCGGTAAAAAAGTTTTCTGTTAATATCATATCAATATATATATCATCCACTTAGCCTAATGTATTTTAACCTATCATTTGCATATGATGAGCTATTAACCACTAAACAACAAGTAAAGGAAAAAACGAGTTCTTCAACACAAACTTTTATTTCAAATGAACTCGATTTAGAAATACGAAAGATATTCAAATTAGGTTTTTCTGGTGTTTTTTAAATTGAATCATGTATTGTCATCCAATATAAAGCTATGCTGAAAGTTTCAGCTTCCTAGCTAGTCAAAAAGCTGGTTAAATTTTACATGCAAGATTTGCATACAGAGAAAGACACCCAAAAACAAACGGAGATTGCAAGTTGAATAAAAGTTTGTAAAAACATAGAATAAAGAGAACAACACAATATGAGACTTTTCTAAACCTTTAAATGTGTCAGAGCATGTTGTGATTTTGGTAATAATCCAATACATTCAAGGAATAAAATAATAAGGTTGAAAATTTGCTCAACTCTCATTTGTATCAATTGAAAAATGTAGTCATGGAAATCATCTATATATTTCAATTGTTGAGTTTGTCATATCAGATATTTGATGGCAGATAAAATATCACAGAGAATGATAAAGATGTTTATTTATTCGAAGATAAAATATGCTATTTATAGATTAAAAAAACTACTCAATAATAATTACTAGAACCGCGTAAGTTTAAACTCTAAAATCAACATCAATACATGAGTTTATGGACAGGTATTATTGGACCACCACTCCCACACTGTCACATCAAACTTATTGACATACCAGAACTCGATTATTGGGCAGCTGACAATAAAGGGGAGGTATGTTCTGTCATATTTTGTTTGTTCAAATGATTGTTTTTCCCAGAGATGTAGTACTTGGTACTCGTACTCGAGTACTGTTTTCAAGTACTCGTACTTGTACTCGGAACCTTAGTACTCGTACTTGTACTCGGAACCTTAGTACTCGCTACTCCACTCAGTACTCGTACTCGTTATTCCACTCAGTACTCGTACTCGTTATTCCACTAAGTACTCGTACTCGTACTCGCATATGCGACACCTTCTCTAAATAGTTCTCTTTGTTATTTCGGCTAAAGTATCATTATTCTTCTAATCACTTATTAACAGTCATCAAAATTTCCATAATTTAGAATTTGAATTTCTTGTACCCACTGTTGTTCCAAGAGTTTTCTAAATAAATCCATATCACATTCGTTTATATTTGCACTTTGCAGTCACAATTTTGCATTTTTTAAATTTTGTTGTGTTTTTTCAGAACTGGTTAAATTCTTTGTTGAATCAACTAATTCTCTCTTTGGCATCATTACTCAGTCACCTGCTGTTACGTTGGTGCCGCCATCTGGGTCACCCCCACCAGCCAAAAAGTCAAAGTTGTTTCACAAGTATTCATCGGCGTTAGATGACACCTGCCTTGATGTCGATGCACATTTAACTAGATATCTTGAGATGAGGATCACTGGTGATGTGGATGATGCACTAACGTTTTGGCAGAATCATTCCAGCGACCTTGACAAACTGTATCACCCAGCACTTCGTGCCATAAGTATTCCAGCTTCAAGTTCACCAGTAGAACGTGTGTTCAGCCACGGCGGAATAATTTTAAGACCCCATAGGGCTAAGATGTCGGACTCTAAACTGTCGTCGCTAATTTTTCTGAAATGTAATAGTTTTTTGATGTAAATAAACTATTATTTTGTTGACTTTAAAAAGTACTCGAAAAGTACTCGCTAAAAATTTCTTGTACTCGTACTCGTACTCGAGACCTCAGTACTCGATAGCTTGATACCATGGTACTCATACTCGGACCATAAGTACTCGCAACATCTCTGGTTTTTCCAGTTCAGATTTGACTTACTTTATTATAATACCAAATGTCACTAGAGGTGACACTCGGTATTATTATTTACTTAAAATGTAATGCCAATGGGAACATTTAATCTCAACAAATCTCCATGACACTAAACCAGATCCCCCATTCTTTCATTTAACAGATTTGCATAAGAAGTCCTTCTCGCATGAGGGAATATTATAAGGAACCAGAAAAAACAAAAGAAGTTTTAGATGATGATGATTTTATTCACACTGGTGATGTTGGTCAATGGATGCCTGTTAGAAATTTATTTTTATTTAAAAAATACACCTCTAATTTCAATTAATCTCTGTTCGACTGCTACAATAAAATCAAAACGTGAATTTATCAGAGTGGTGCTCTCAAAATCATTGATAGAAAGAAACACATTTTCAAACTATGTCAAGGAGAATATCTGGCACCAGAGAAAATAGAAAATGTCTACAAAAATAGTCCATTTGTAGCACAGGTTTTTGTAGATGGCAAAAGCACAATGGTTAGTGTTAGAGGTTTACTAATAATATACTTTGATTCTTTCACATAAAAATTTTTATTGTCAAGAATTACCCATTAGCCATAGTAGTACCAGATGAATATTTAGTCAGTTGGTCACAAAAGAAACTCCATATTACGACTTGGACAAAGGAAACATACAAAAGACAGGTCAAGTTAATATTAGCTACAATTTACATATTACCTTTTATCTTATTTTATATGCTTTTAACAGTGATGGGTAGTTACTAACTATAAATAGTTAACTACTAGTTATTAACTACTCTACAGTAGTTAAGAAATAGTTAATAACTACTTTTTGTTAAACTAGTTAACAACTAGTAGTTAACTACTTTTTAAAATAGTTATTAACTACAGTAATTAACTATTTTTTTAACTACTTTACTTTTTTGGTGGCTGAAAAATACACTATAGATGATGAAACGGAAGTGGATGAGCCAGTATATGACATGTATGTGATTAATGAAGATCTAGTGGTGAAAGTATATTAGATTTGATAGAAAGTGAGCAAGATAATATTGATAATTCTGACGATGTGCTTCTTTTACCTCCTCATAAACACTGTGGTAATCTACATACATAATTACCTATGTCTGTATGTTAGCAATTTTGCAAAACGCGGAGGCTGAGGTGGTCAGTAGTCAGTGAAATTAGTGCGCACAGGTGTGTAATAAAAGTTATTACACTATCAGTCCCAAATATCCAAAACGTTTTTCCTAAGCTTTTTTACATGAAGCTATCTGATTGCGTGTAATAAAGGTTTTTACGCAATTGTACACTGTCAGTACTAAAGATCCAAAACGTTCTTCCTAAGCTTATTATGCAAGGGGTTATCTGATTGCATCAGATTATAAAACCAATAGTCACCGCAAAGTGAAAAGTCATACGATGGTCACATTATTCCAACCATCATAGGATTTAAAAAAATGTAATAAACATTCATGTTCAGATAAAACTATCAATGCTCTTTTACAAGCACTATCTCAAGGTATAGAAAAACGATTTGGTCCTGTTTTGGAAAATGAAGAATATCTTCTAGCAACAGCTGTTGCAATAATTTCCCAATTTAAATTGAATTTTTTGAACAATGAACAAAAAATATTTGATTAAAGAACATTTTTTGGCATACATAAATAACCAAGAGCTTGAAAAATCAGGTTTATTTAACTTGTATTTATCTGCAAATGTTAAAGGTTTTTTGGTTAATGTTAAAAAGTAGTTAACTACTAGGCAGTAGTTAAGAGGTAGTTAATAACTACTGCTGTTAAAAGTAGTTAGGAAATAGTTACTAACTACTTTTTTTATGAGTAGTTAAATATAGTAGTTAACTACTTTTAAAGTAGTTAAAACCCATCACTGGCTTGTAACAACTTTTACTTGTCTGGATGTCCATATGTCTGCAGAGGTTTAGAAGATTATTATAAGATTGACCCACTTCCAAACAAAATAAAGTTCAATAATAAAAATAAATATTAAAATATATATAAGATGCCAAAATTATTACAAAAGTTAAATATTTTAAATAATTAATATTTTTAAAAAGGATAACAATAATAAAAACTTTCATCATCATAGCAGTGACTAATAAACATCTTCAAAAATAAATATTAAAATAAATATAAGATACCAAAATTATTACAAAAGTTAAATTTTTTGAATAATTAAAAAGTTATAACGATAATAAAAACTTTCATCATTATAGCAGTGATTTGCTTTATATTCTAATATTTTTACAATACAATATCACTATAAAATTTTACCACTTTTAATTTAACATTCACTTCTTCCAATTATAGGATGTTAGGAATGCAATTCTAGAGGACATGCACCATACTGGAACCAGATTAGGCCTGAAAGGATTTGAACAGGTTCAATTCTAAAAACTACCCCATCACCTTAACACCAGTCACTAATACACTTGTTTCATCTAAGGTTAAGAACATATTTCTATTTCCTGACGGATTCACTGTTGACAACGGCTTTCTTACTCCAACGATGAAACCCAGAAGAAAAGAACTTCGCAACTACTTTGAAAAAGAATTTAAAGCCATGTATGACCTTGACCCAGAACAATAACGCATTTTTTGTACAATTATTAACACAAAATAAAGAATTCTGATTGATTTATTTGGAGTTTACAGCAATAACCCATAATGTCACATTCAGTTTAACGTTAACGAGCTGTGATAGACACTTGCCAAACTCTAATAAGCTTGTCAGTGTATCCAGCAAAGAGGGTCTGTCCATCAGCAGACCAGGCCAATGAGAGACAATCAGGTGCTTTCGAGCTGTTGATCACTTCGGGTTTCAGTTCATCGACAACAACCTTGCCTTCCAAATCCTAAAAAATAATCAATTTAATTAGAAATACATTATAATCCCATGTACATTAATCTAGATTTCTTACCCAAATTTTAATGCTAGGACCAGTAGCAGCACACAGCCAGTAACGATTAGGGCTGAAACACAGAGCATTGATGGTGTCAGAACCTCCATCCAATGTGTACAAATGCTTTCCTTCATTCAAATCCCAGAGCATTGCTTGACTATCCTGTTAATAAATAACATTAAAATATTTAAGCAAAAATGACTTCTGTTGCTTGTTTATTAGGTAGTAACTCACCTTTCCACCAGATGCACAAAGAGATCCATCGGGTGACACTGTGACAGTGTTAAGGTATCCGCTGTGACCATAGTGGTTAGTCTTCAGCTTGCAGTTAGTCAAATTCCAGACCTGTAATGAACCAGCAGTGATTATAATTTAATGGCTATAAAACAAATAGCATACAATATTTCACAAATTACCTTCACAAGACGATCCCACCCGCACGAAACAATCAGAGGGTTCTGAGTGTTAGGGGAGAATCGGACACATGATGTCCAGTCAGTGTGGCAGTCATCCTATTATCAATAGATTTATAAAGATGAAGTTCAAATTTATCCCTCTTACAAAAAATAATTGTTCTGTTCATTTGTTTTGTTCATTGACACATGATATTTACTAATTAATATAAACAGCATTTTGTAACACTTAGAAAATAGCTGTGCAAGGATTGCGATGACCAAGTTGCATATAATCAGTTATTATTACAGGCCTCAGAATTGCAGGACACTTTAATCATCTTGTCATACAGTTATGTGTCTTTGTTTACTTCATAGGCCAAAAATAAAAATATGTATTCCTGTTAGTTCTGATAAAGCACATAAGCATTTTGTCACACTTAGAAAAAAGTTGTGCAAGGATTATGACCAAGTTGCATATAATCAGATATTACAGGCCTCAGAATTGCAGGACGCTTTAATCATATTGTCATACAGTTGTGTGTCTTTGTTTACTTCATAGGCCAATAATAAAAATATGTATACTGGTTAGTCCTGATAAAGCACATAAATACAAACTTTGTATACCATCTAAAATTAACAAAACTTAGAAAGTTAAGATTTTACTATATGATGAACATGTTAAATGCTACTCTCACAATCTACAAATTATTAGATATTATTTTTAAAATTGCTCATAAAAAGTAATTATTACTGGCCTCAGAATTGCAGGACTCTTTAATCATTATCATAAAAATATGTCTTTTTTATCTTCATAGGCCATAACTATTTGTCTGAAAAATCCATACCTGAATAGTGTACTTGCAGACTCCAAGAGTGTTCCACAGCTTGATGGTCTTATCTCTTGACCCAGAGACAATCTGACGATTATCAGCTGAGAAAGCAACGCTGAGAACATCCTTAGTGTGACCCACAAACTGCCTGGTGCTTTGGCCTCTGCATCATTTTGATAAGACTACCATTAAAAATCATAACAATTATATATTGATACAAACAGTTTGTACTTACGTGCTGAGATCCCACAATCTCAAGGTACTATCCCAAGAACCTGACAAAGCGAACTGTCCATCAGATGAAAGAACAACATCTGAGACAAAGTGTCCATGACCATGAAGAGCTCTCTGAGGATATCCATATCGCACTTCATCGCGAGTTAGGCGCCAGCAAATAAGTTTTTTATCTGAAGACGAATTATTTAATCGTTAGCATCCAAACATCCGAAATGACTAGAAAAAATAATCCAAACACGTGTACCTCTTGACGACGAGAGAATCATGTCGGGATATTGTGGAGTGGTTGCAATTTGAGTAACCCATCCCTCGTGACCCTGGAGGGTCCCACGAAGTGTCATTTGTTCCGTCATTTTAAAGTTTTGCAGCAAAATAGTCCGGACGGAACTTTAATCTTTACAATAATGGTTCACGCAAACCACTCGCTGTAAACAAGAAGGAAAAGGAAAGCGCCAAAGAACTGCAATACACTTATGATAATTTATTTGTCTATTTTTCAATATAATTTCAAAATGCAAAATTTATCAAAAAAATTACATTTGTTACATGTAGAAAATATAAATTTCAGTTTTTATTATTTAATTACTAATTAAAAATGTATTTTTGACAGCCGGAGTAAAATCTATTTTTAAATAATTATTAGTTTTTTACTGTTTTTTTCTTTATTTCATGTTAAAGATGATTTTAATGAAGTTTTATTTTATTTACATGTGATTCGTTGTGAAAAAGCCAAAAAGCAGAATCCTACCACCACCACTGATCTCTATAATATAACTGGATTGCGCTTAGACCTGTCTGGGTGTCGCCGCTGGTCGCCATTTTGGAAGGCCAACTATCTGATGCTATTGACGGAATCTTTTTAGAAGTTTAAAAATGCCGAATTGCGCTGCTTGTAATTGCTTTAATAGAAAATATAAGAGAGCAAAACAGTCATTTCATTTGTAAGTACTTAATTAAGTTTTTTTTAGCAAGGTTTATTTTCCGCCTGAGCTATATTTAGCAACACTGTCGTTTGGCTGAGCAAATAACTAAACTATTAACTATGTCAGCCTAGCCTAAATAATTGTGTCCTCAACCTCATTATTGAAAGGTTTAAAAATAGTTTTTGTTTACGTTTTAAGTTCGCAAAGATGAAATGTAGAATTTCTGACTTCGTTTCAATTCAAGTACTTTGAGAATTAGATTGATTTAGTTTCAGTTAGTTTGGGTAGAGAGAGATCATATTATATTTTATATTCACTAGCTATTAATTTTTCTTGTAAAACCTGACAAAAGTAGACGACTATTGAAATGTTTGTAAGTTGTAAACATTGTTTCAATGTCAAAACTGTTTGCTTGTGTCTATATTGAAAAGCAGCAAACATTTTGACTATGATATGATGTGCATTTTTCTACAATGTGTCTTTATCACTGAATCATCTCATTTTACTTTTCCCATCAATATAATTATTGTTGCTATCAACATCATTGCAAACAGTTCTCTTTTTTAGTCACCTTATGAATTATAGTTTATTCTTATTTTGTTATGGGACAATAAGTGACCGTGATCCTTGAAGACAAATAACGGTGAATCATAATAATTTTTAACACCTCAACAACCATTAAATTAGAAAACTCCTGTTCTTTGGTCATATTGACTAGCAACTTGTAGGTTTAGGCAATGGAGACTAGTAAAATGTGCAATATCTTCCTATTTGCAGGTTTCCCTTCACTAAGCCTGAGTTGGGTGGCCAATAGGAATCGTTCAGATTTTAATTGTACAAAGAAGTCTGTGGTTTGCTCAGAACATTTTGAAGAGAATTGCTTCGATAGAACTGGACAAACAACTCGACTTCGCCATGGTGCTATTCCAACTATTTTTAATTTTCCAGATCGCTGCACTGAGGTATAAAAGCTAAATACATTTTCATTACTTTACATTAGAGTACCTACATTTAGAAAACTACGACAAGATATTATTTTTTCAAGAATGCTTACGTTGTAAAATTTTTAAAAAATCTTTCATGAATTATTGCTTTTGTATATTTTGCTAGTTTTCCAAGTCAAGAAAACCAAGACCACATGAAGAGCAATCAATAACTGAAGTCGTATCTGCAGAGTCATACATTCCTTCAACGTCATCAGCTGTTTTAATTTCTAGGGAACACTCGTACAATATTCAAACACCCCAAAGGCAATGAAAAGACAAATGAATTATATTGTTGATCGAGCTCTGATTATGAAAAAAAATTGAAATCAAGTCAAAGACTGGTTCTTAGTGAAGTTGGCATGATCGCTTTCAAATCCTTAGACTTTCACATGTACGATAGCACACCAGATAACAATCACATTTTTAATATAATTAAATGTGTTGCTCATAGCTATGCGACTATTAGATTACATCATTTAGCAAAACAGAAAACTGTAGTTGTTTCGGGTATCAACATTCGTAAAGATTTAACTAAACTGATTTTGTTTAAAGGTCAATAATTAGACAATGACAATTTATATCTTTCAACTTGTTTTCAATAAGTCATGTTGTGTTTATCTTTGCTCATTTCTGTCTTCGGTATTATATCAGTTTATTTAATATATTTTTTAATAAGTAATAACAAG
Source organism: Erpobdella octoculata (assembly GCA_963978895.1). Taxonomy (NCBI): domain Eukaryota; kingdom Metazoa; phylum Annelida; class Clitellata; order Hirudinida; family Erpobdellidae; genus Erpobdella; species Erpobdella octoculata. Next base: position 15,089,531 of record OZ022241.1, on the reverse strand, counting down.
TTTTTTTTTTCAACCAGATGGGTGCATATGACTTACATTACATGTAACAAATAATGTCTATTTCACCTGTTAATTTTTAGTTTGGCATTAAATTATTTAATTCAAATATCATTTCCTTCTCATTTGTAATCTTAAAGCCTAAAAACTGAATGAAATGAAAAACCTTTACAAATGATAAAAATTAAATGAAATTTTAATATGCTATAGTCTACAATACAATGTAACTTATTCAGCCTAAACTAAGTATATTATTCGTTGACCCATTATTATAGACTAGACTTAGACTTTAGACTATATATATAGTATACACCTAGGTGACACAAAAAATACCGTTAACTTTGAAAAAATTCTCAAGGAAAATGTCTTTATTTAATTTCTTTATTAACACAACATAACTTACTACTACATTTAACAAACATTTTGATGTTAAAAGTTACTATACTAAATAGACTCAAAACTTTTCGAGTCATACAGTTTCTTGTACAAACTATTCTGTACTTGCTAAAATAGCTAGCTAAACCATTGCGGAGCGATTTTCTTGCGGTGATCTGCAGCGCGTTTCATCTGTGTGACTGCCAAATCTTTTGCATGTGTTACCGAATAACTATCATAATGACCGTAGTAAAAAAATGTTAAAAATACCGAATAACAAATTTTATTTTCAAGTAAAATAGTTTAATTTAATTAAAACCCCCTAATTGTTCGTATATCATGCGACGACCGACGTAAACACGACGGCTGGATTGGTAACATGGCGGCAAACTGGCGACAACATTTCTATTGAAATAATGGGCTAAGCGCAATCCAGTTATATTATAGAGATCAGTGACCACCACAGAAAAGATCTTCCGATGATACCGGCTGACAGTGTTGGGAATGATTTAAAGCAAACGATTTACGAATCACGATTTAAATCACTTTGTGTGATTTTTTAGCTTGATTTAAATAAAAAAAAAATATATACTGATTTGTGACTCAGATTTAAGTCACATTTTGAGCGATTTTGATTTAAAATCACACATCATTATCTAAAATCGATATTTCGTTTACTTATTTAATTATGTTAATACTTTAACACTGCGTTTGATACTTTATGTTAATGTTTGTAAACAAAGTGGCTGAATCCAGGTAGTAGTTTGCAGTTGCCAGCAGTTTTAGACGGCAAATTCTATAGCACTTGGACTTTTAAGTCTATGCTTTAGCTTTACTGAGAATGAAGATGGAAAAGTTTTCGCAAAGTGTTTGAATTTTGTTAACAAAAGCGTAAGTGGAACACTCCGATTAACAAGTAACTCCATCAGACATGTCAAGGTGGGTACCGTATAGGCTACAGCACACATAGTTGCATAAAGTAGCAGTATCAACTAACAAGTTAACAACTTAACACTATATAAATGCAATACCAGTTTGACCTAACTGATTATTTGATCAATATTTTTAATTTGTTACGATCTTCTGAATGGAAGCCAGTGCCGAAATAACATAAATATCTGATCCAATGTTGTATTGTATTTGTTTAATTATAGATGGTTCACCCAAGCCTTGTAAAATCTTTTGAAGAACACAGGATGGCTAAAAGATCAGGAATCATTAATCAGTCAGAAATCGGGGAAAATCAATAACGCAAAATCAAGTTGACAAGTTGATTATGCAATATACGTGGTATGTGAAATGTTTCCATTAGCAACAATTGAGAAGCTAGTTTTTAAAGCACTTCTCGAAGGATTGTCTGGTAACAAGAAAGTTATGTGTCTCAAAATGCTTTCGAGTAAACTTGAAGAGAAATACACTGAAATGCTGTCTAGCATAACTGAAGAAATGAAAACTGACAAGTGGATATCCCCAACTGTTGATATATTTATGGTCTGCCAACAATCGCTTACTGAACAAGTTTCGAGTAGTGATATACATGATTTAAATACATTTATGTTTGATTTTGATTCAAATCACTTTTCAGTGACTGATCTTGAGCTGATTTAGAAATCCTTTTTGAGTCTGTGATTTGTGATTTTGATTTAATTCATTTCAATTGTGATCTTACCCAACACTGCCGGCTTAGTTGCAGGGGCGGATACTGGGTTAGCAAAACGGGGTAGGTAGGTAGTCTACTTCGTCTGCTTCTTGTCCGCTCTATTGTGCTGGAGGCTGTTCCAGCTCGCTGCTGGAATTCAGGCCTGTGGATGCTAACTACATCATCCGTCTCATCAGGCTTCGCCTAACAAGAACTGTTCCTTGGACCTAGTGCCAACATGGATAATAAAACAATATTCCAATGAACTGGCACCATTCGTGGCATTTCTGGCCAACTCTTCGCCAAGACAAAGTTTCTTTCCCTCGACTCAGAAAAATACCATCATCACGCCAGTCCTCAAGAAACCAAATTTGGATCCGCATAACCCTGCCAACTATCGTCCGATCTCCAATTTGTCGTATTTGTCTAAGCTGTTGGAGCGATGTGTCGGCGACCAGATGAACATATATCTCAATGAAAATAACCTCCTGCTACGATGCCAGTCAGCCTATAAAAAGCATCATTCTACTGAGACTGCTTTCTTGAGGGTGCTCTCGAATGTTTACTTAGCAGCCGATCTGGGACGGATCACACTTTTGGGCCTTCTGGACCTTAGTGCTGCGTTTGACACCGTCGATCATCAGATCTTGTGTGATAGGCTTCATAACTCGTTTGGTCTTGGGGGTGCGGTCCTGAAATGGTTCGGCTCCTACCTCACGGACCGGTCCCATTGCATCCGCTGCAACAATGTCACATTTGAGTTGGCTTCTCTCCTCTACGATGTACCGCAGGGATCCCTCCTTGGTCCGGTACTGTTTCTTCTTTACACCAGACATGGGTTCTCGGCTCACTCCTATGCTGACGATCTGCAAATTTACAGTGACTCTCCTAAGATGTTATGCTCTGATCTTGTGCCAAGAATGTCTGCCTGTATTGGCGAAATCAGCTCATGGATGGCCAGTAATCGCTTGAAACTCAATCCATCAAAGACTGAGCTGATATGGCTGGGTTCATCTCGACGGCTGAGGCATTGTCTGATAGGGGATGTGGACATTGCTGGGGTTTCGGCCAGAAACCTTCTGCGTCTGTTCGGGATCTTGGGGTGCTGATTGACCGTGATCTGTCCATGGAGACACACATTTCCCATCTCACCCGTACCTGTTTCTACCATCTTTGTCAGCTACGTGTCATCCGCAGGAGCCTCAATACAGACTCTGCTCACTCCTTTGTAAGAGCACTTGTGCACAGCCGGGTTGACTATTGCAACTATTGCCGGTCTACCGCTGTTCCAGATCAACAGGCTTTAATCTGTTCTTCGGGCAGCTGCCCGTCTCGTGCTGCGATTGCCTGGCTGGGCCAGCGTTTCGGGTCTGATGCGGACGCGGCTTCATTGGCTTCCCTTTCCGCAGAGAATCCGTTTCAAACTATGCTCTATGGTTTATAAGTGCCTCCATGGCATGGCTCCTGTCTATCTTCAGGAGTTATGTGTTCCGGTCTCTCAACTCTTTGGTCGGTCTCATCTTCGATCGGCGATCTACTTGTCCCTCAGACGATGTGACGATTAGCAGGCGTGGTTTTTCTGTGGCTGGTCCTGTGGCCTGGAATAGCCTTCACACAGCTCTGAAGGATCCAACGATGCCTTTTAGTGTGTTTCGTGAACGGCTCAAGACAGATTTGTTCTCTTCCATTTAATTGTGCAGTGCGGTTTTGCGACTTTTATTTTAAAAAAAGAGCTATATAAAAAACCTGAATAATAATAATAATAATTCTGTCGGATTTATAGGGTTTGACATAAACGTTCGCTCAATATTTAGTCAATCAAAAACTGAATTTCTGTAACAGTTTTTAGCAGAATAAGATTATCGGTAGGTAGTTGAGTTTATTGTCATTTTACAAGCTTTTATTTAGGTTACAATCTCTGTCTGTTTGTGTGTGTGTGTGGCTTTTTCTGTACGCAAATATTGCAAGCAAAATTTAACCTGGTTTTTGACTAGCTAGGAAGCTAAAACTTTCAGCATATCTCTATATTGGATGACAATACACGATTCAATTAAAAAAATCATAATTTGAACATCTTTAGTATACATACATATACACACAGACACACATCGAGTGTATTTGAAATCAAAGTTTGTGTTAAAAAACTCATTTTTACCTTTACTTGTTTGGAGTCAGGAGCGTCATTTCAGCAATTCCTTGGGAGACTAAACTTTTACAAAGAATTTCTTTTTCTAAATGTGTGTCTTTCTTTCCCTCTAAGGTTTGACGAATCTGCTTACTTAAAGCCAAAGCTTCACATCTAACATTTTATTGCACCAACTATAAAACTTAAAACGTCCAAGAAATTACCAGTTGGAAAGAACGGTTAACTAGAAAATTGAATGTAGCAACTAAAGATGAGTTTTTAAATGGATGTTAAACATTTAGACATACATACATAAATACAAACAAACAAACAAACATACATACATACATACATACATACATACATACATACATACATACATACATACATACATACATACATACATACATACATACATACATACATACATACATACATACATACATACATACATACATACATACATACATACAACAAAACTGTAAATTTTTCACGCTTTAATACATAAATACATACATACATACATACAAACATACATACATACATACATACATACATACATACATACATACATACATACATACATACATACATACATACATACATACATACATACATACATACATACATACATACATGCATGCATGCATGCATGCATGCATGCATGCATGCATGCATACATACATACATACATACATACATACATACATACATACATACATACATACATACATACATACATACATACATACATACATACATACATACATACATACATACATACATACATACATACATACATACATACATACATACATACATACATACATACATACATACATACATACATACATACATACATACATACATACATACATACATACATACATACATACATACATACATACATACATACATACATACATACATACATACATACATACATACATACATACATACATACATACATACATACATACATACATACATACATACATACATACATACATACATACATACATACATACATACATACATACATACATACATACATACATACATACATACATACACACACACACACACACACACACACATACATACATACATACATACATACATACATAGCAAATTACGTAGATAGATAATTGTTATAACGTAACAACAACAAAACTGTAAATTTTTCACGCTTTAAAAGCTTTCGACACACAGTATTCAATCTTGCAATAATCTTTCATTTCCGTATGAGCGACATTTTTAAGAAATCTCAAACTAAACGGTTAGTTGGCTGTTACGCTGGTTGAAATGCTGATGATTTCTTCGGAAGTTTTTCATAAACTTGCCACGTGTGACCAACAAACCGCAGAAAACGATCGATTTCTGAACTTTTTGAATTGAAGTAATTCTGGAACTTCTTTTGTTGCTTTCTGAGTTGTATGCAGGAAGGCAATCAATGAAGGAATTCAATTTTTCAGTGCCATTATAAGCTGCAAATTATTACAAATCAACAAATCTAAATAAAATGAATACAAGTTATAAATCGATGATAATGGTGGTGATTGTGATGATGATGACGACGACGATGATGACGATGACGATGATGGTGGTGATAGTGATGATGACGATGACGATGATAATGGTTATAGTGACGATAATTCTGATAATGAATAGTGGTGATAGATGTCACATGACTTTTTAATCACAAAAGTTATATATATATATATATATATATATATATATATATATATATATATATATATATATATATATATATATATATATATATATATATATATATATATATAATATATATATATATATATATATAGATATATATATATATATAGATATATATATATATATATATATATATATATATATATATATATATATATATATATATATATATATATATATATATATATATATATATATATATATATATATATATATATATATATATATATACTAGCTGACCCAGCAAACGTTGTTTTGCCTTATAAATTATTTTAGTTTTTTTTTTATTGAAAGTTTAATGTACAAAATTATGACAATTTAAAAAAATCAATATCGAAGAGCAATTCTCTAATAAACACAACTCGCCATTTTGCAGAAACAACTTTTCGAGCCAAATTCTCGACTTTTCGGTATAAAACTCGCTGTTCGAGACTACAATTAGTCAAAAACTATATATAAATATATATATATATATTCTCTTTTAAGCATACTCAATTAAATAAAGTGGCACACTTGGCTGAATCAATTTTATTTTAAGTTTTTCTAATAGTCTAAATCGGTTTAGAAATAATTTATTATTAAACACATACTCCATAATCTTATAGGCTTATAGATCTATTTCGGCAAATTTATATCACTGCAATTGTGTTTTTACATTTTTGAACTGTGGGAAAATTACGCGTGAATTTTAATTGTATGAATTTAATCCAGAGCACTAATTGCAGCCATTCACTACTTATATATATATATATATATATATATATATATATATATATATATATATATATATATATATATATATATATATATAGTTTATTCAATAGTTACATCTAAATAGCTTTTAAATTATAAATTATATCAAAACATTATACGTGAAATGACTAAAGAAACAAACCTAAGAAATATTTAAATGTTCGCAAATGATATTCAGATAAGGAAGGCATCATATAATAACGTGCCATGGTGCCAACATAATCACAGAAGGAAAATGCCGCTCCAGGTGCGCCTACACAATACAGGTACTGCTGCAGCAACATGAACGACTCCCTCTAATCACTACATTACCAAACAATCTGGAAACATTCTTTTGGATTTAATAACTTTTTTAACGGAATTTCAATTTAATTAAACAACTCGAGAGTCGGAAGTAAACAATGGCTTAAAATTGAAAAAGTTATAAAGTATTCGTTGTTGTTGCGATCAGATCTTTGCTGGTTCTTGTTGGTTCACCTCAAAACATTTTGTTGTAAAATAGGAAATTATCTTTCATGTAAACATTCAGTTGTCCTCATGAAAGTTTTTTATGCGATTTCACCATTTTTGATTTCTGTTTTCGTAATTGCTGGAGGTAAGAATTACGATATTTTAAACAATTTTTTTAAACTGCTGTTATATTTTATCATTTTTTTCACAATTTTTAAAGTTTTTTCTTTTAACTCTCAATATTATCAAAGTCGGCCAATTTAAAAAAATCGTGTCTTCAGTTTATCGTCTATCATCAGCACCACCACTATCAAGATTACGATCACGATCACCATCATCACCATCGTCGTCGTCGTCGTCATCATCATCATCATCATCATCATCTTCTGCATCTTCTTCATCATCTTCATCATCTTCATCATCTTCATCATCTTCATCATCTTCATCATCTTCATCATCTTCATCATCTTCATCATCTTCATCATCTTCATCATCTTCATCCTCGTCATCCTCCTCCTCATCGTCATCGTCATCCTCCTCCTCATCGTCATCGTCATCGTCATCGTCATCGTCATCGTCATCGTCATCGTCATCGTCATCGTCATCGTCATCGTCATCGTCATCGTCATCGTCATCGTCATCGTCATCGTCATCGTCATCGTCATCGTCATCGTCATCGTCATCATCATCATCATCATCATCATCATCATCATCATCATCATCATCATCATCATCATCATCATCAACAACATCACCACCATCATCATCATCATCATCATCACCATCGGCATCGCCATAATTACAGACCTCATCGGCTCCATTAGCTGACATCCACGAGGCCCACGTGGCGCCAATTCAGCCATAAAAGAAACCCACAGTGGATGCGTACATGTTACGTTAAATCTGAAAGAAGTTTTTGTGTAAAATTGATGGCGGGTTGTTAATTTGAAGTAGTAATGGGTTGAGACGTATTTATGCAACCAATCACGTTAGCACTTTATGAGACTACGAGAAAGTGTTCCATAAATAGGAATAACAAAAGAGAAACTCCTTGGTCATTTTATTTTTTGAAACTAGAGAACTGGATAGTTATATACGTAAACAGATAAAAAAAAAGCTTAACTGAACAAGAAGAAAAAACTGATCGCCATATTCAAGAAATTTAGAATTTATTGTTTTGATGTAACTCATCTTATAAACATTTAACTTCCTAACAGTTTACATATTCAAATCATTTCCTTCATTCTTTAAAGTTTACATTGATTAAATACTAACTTACACGTACACTGCAGCATAGAAAATCTAAATTTTATCTCCACGAGGATTGTGGAACAAAAAACTTTGAAGTTTAACCATTAAACGATTTTCAACCAAAAATCAAAAATTTTTAAATTATAAAATAAAAATTGCTTCAAACGAATTCAAACGAACGGATCTCTTTCTTTTCATCCACCAAGTTTTACTGCATCTCTTAATCTCTGAAATTTCTGACTCAACGCAAACAAAACTTGTCTTCTTCAAAGCTTTACATTTCTTTTTATTCCTAATCACAAATAAGTGCATGATAAACGAAACTGTTCATTGTTATCACAATTGCTTAATCGTTATCATAACTTTGGCGACATTGCTAGGTAGGCACGATCCGCACGATGGTACTGCATACGCCTGCTGATTGGAAGGTTATTGGTTCAAATTTCTTCAGCTTTGAAGCATGTGGTGACTATATATAATATAATAGGTATATCGGCCTGCCTGTTGTTTAAGGTGGCTTTTAGCATGCACCTAGAGTACCAAACCAAAAAACTGAGAGTTACAACCATATAGTAACTTAATCAAATATTTTTTCGGAGGCCATTTTGGCATCACGCTCGAAACTGGCTCATCTCCGATATACCTATTCTATATATATGGTGGTGACCGAAGTAATGGCCTACTTTAAGTTGTCATTTTGTTATGACTGCACTGAGCGAACAAGTAAGAAAGCAGATTGAAAATTGGTGCAAGTGAAGAAGTCTTTTTAACGGAAGTCTTCAGAGTTGAGGAATTGCCAGTTCTGTCCGAGTATTGCTAAGAACTACAGAGAAGTCAGTAGGTTTCGGCAAACCAAGTCCTGTGCCTACGAAAACTTCGTGCTTTCAACGGCTTCTCAGCAGGTTTCATGTTGGTCTCGCACGACCTCCAAACTGGCAAAAATTTTAAAATAACAAACGAACCTTTCTTTTGTACCACGTAAACACAGATACAAAAGTTAATAAACCAAAAATTATATTTTTTCAATGTTGTGCTGTCGTTATTTGTTCATTGTTCATTAAGTTAAAGTAAAACATTCATGTTCATCGTTGTCGTTATAAAAGTAACTAATATCACTGATGTTATTAATAGAATGGAATTCCCGTCTGGAAGTTTTTCCGCACCATTCCACGACAAAAAGAAAAGGAAGTGTAACATTCACATGTCTCCTGCACAACAACAACCATACCAACAACAACAACCACCACAACAACCACATCAACCACAACAACCAGCCAACCACCGATGACGTCACCAAACTACGACACAAACAAGAAGACCGCAACAGCACGTTATTTATTCCTTCAGCGATTGACTGGTACGCACCTGATTGGAGACGCATAACAACTACGTCGGGGAGGTTTGTTAATTCAAAATGGGGTCTGTGTGATGGATGCTGATGATGATGGTGGTGATGACGATAATGGCGGGGATGGTGGTGGTAGTGATTCTGGCGTTAGTTATGATGGTGGTGATAATGGTTGTGGTGATGATGATGGTGGTGATAATTTTGATGGTGATGATGATGGTGGTGATAATGTTGATGGTGATGATGATGGTGGTGATGATGATGGTGGTGGTGATTATGCTGGTGGTGGTAGTTACGATAGTGGTGGTGAGGGTAGTTATGATGGTGATGATGATGGTGGTGGGGATGGTGGTGGTAGTTATAATGGTAGTGATGATGGTGGTGGTGGTGATAATCATGGCGGTGATTGATGATTAGTGAAGAAGATGATGATGGTAATGATTGTAATGATAAAGTTGATGATGATATTTTAGTCTTAAGAAGTATAATCAAAGAAAAATAAGTGTCTAAAGCATTACATTAGATGGTAGGTACTTTATGTAAGCAGTGCAAGTTGAATAATAATAATAAACAGCTTCCTGCGACAAATAAGCGCTTGTTGGAAGGAGATGTGCTTTCAGTTCTTTCATGCGTGAAACAAACCGCTTTCACTCATCACATGCAACATTTCTTTGTTATCGTATGACTCACCATCCAAGGACTCCTTAGCTATTATTATGCTATTATTAAGGAGTCCATGCACCATCTCATTATTATTCATATATGCCAGTCATCAGGAGAACAAAGATTAACTTGTGTGTGTGTGTGTGTGTGTGTGTGTGTGTGTGTGTGTGTGTGTGTGTGTGTGTGTGTGTGTGTGTGTGTGTGTGTGTGTGTGTGTGTGTGTGTGTGTGTGTGTGTGTGTGTGTGTGTGTGTGTGTGTGTGTGTGTGTGTGTGTGTGTGTGTGTGTGTGTGTGTGTGTGTGTGTGTGTGTGTGTGTGTGTGTGTGTGTGTGTGTGTGTGTGTGTGTGTGTGTGTGTGTGTGTGTGTGTGTGTGTGTGTGTGTGTGTGTGTGTGTGTGTGTGTGTGTGTGTGTGTGTGTGTGTGTGTGTGTGTGTGTGTGTGTGTGTGTGTGTGTGTGTGTGTGTGTGTGTGTGTGTGTGTGTGTGTGTGTGTGTGTGTGTGTGTGTGTGTGTGTGTGTGTGTGTGTGTGTGTGTGTGTGTGTGTGTGTGTGTGTGTGTGTGTGTGTGTGTGTGTGTGTGTGTGTGTGTGTGTGTGTGTGTGTGTGTGTGTGTGTGTGTGTGTGTGTGTGTGTGTGTGTGTGTGTGTGTGTGTGTGTGTGTGTGTGTGTGTGTGTGTGTGTGTGTGTGTGTGTGTGTGTGTGTGTGTGTGTGTGTGTGTGTGTGTGTGTGTGTGTGTGTGTGTGTGTGTGTGTGTGTGTGTGTGTGTGTGTGTGTGTGTGTGTGTGTGTGTGTGTGTGTGTGTGTGTGTGTGTGTGTGTGTGTGTGTGTGTGTGTGTGTGTGTGTGTGTGTGTGTGTGTGTGTGTGTGTGTGTGTGTGTGTGTGTGTGTGTGTGTGTGTGTGTGTGTGTGTGTGTGTGTGTGTGTGTGTGTGTGTGTGTGTGTGTGTGTGTGTGTGTGTGTGTGTGTGTGTGTGTGTGTGTGTGTGTGTGTGTGTGTGTGTGTGTGTGTGTGTGTGTGTGTGTGTGTGTGTGTGTGTGTGTGTGTGTGTGTGTGTGTGTGTGTGTGTGTATGTATGTATGTATGTATGTATGTATGTATGTATGAATGTATGTATGTATGTATGTATGTATGTATTTATGTATGTATGTATGTATGTAGGTATGTATGTATTATGTATTATGTATTATGTATGTTTGTATGTATGTATGTATGTATGTATGTATGTATGTATGTATGTATGTATGTATGTATGTATGTATGTATGTATGTATGTATGTATGTATGTATGTATGTATGTATGTATGTATGTATGTATGTATGTATGTATGTATATATGTAAGTTATAACTTCCCGTAACGCTGATAGGTGGCGCTGCAATCGTAAAATTATATGTTGTGACATTTTAAAAAATCCGTCATTTTTGACGGGCTATCTTTAGTATATATAGATTTGAGTAATGAGAAAATAAAACCATCTAATTTCTGTTCCATTATTTATGAAAACTATGAAAATTATTCAGAGTATTTGTTGAGAGGCCAAATGGTAAAGTGGTAAATCTTTTCTTGACCAACATAACAAGGTCAGACGAAGGCATATACACCTGTTCAGGTAACATCTTCCGGATTAAAAGGTCGCGCTACTCGCAGAATAAAAAACTGGTAAAAGCACAAAGCCGTTTAACTGTTTTTGGTAAGTAGACATTTAACTCAGTAAATTAAAATATTTAGGCATAAAAATAAATAATAATCGCATCGTATCGTAACTTATTAAGAAGGTAATGATGTATCAGAAAGATCCTCATCTACATCATCATCCTCATCCATCACTTCTATCGACGCCGAACAAAGTTCCGATGCCGTCCTGCCGTGTTCCTTTTCAGGCAGAACGGATATCACGTGGTCATTCAATCAGCAGCAGATATTCAACGGTCTGTTGCTATAATTGTTGTTTACATACCAGAAGAAAAGTTACGAGCAATTCATAAAACATGAACTTTTATTTATTTTTAAATCAACTATATTTTTTAAAAATAGGATTAAAATACGAAATTCAGCAAGATGGCCTCCTCATCCGAGAAGTTTCCACAGAAGAAGACGGCGAATACATATGCGAATCTCATGTACGAAATCAACCTCATCTCCGCAATAAACAGCCCACTGAAATTCAAATAATCAAACTGAATGTTCTGTGTGAGATATCCTAAACAATTCATTTATTGGTTTTTTTAAATCCTTTATATTAACTTCTCCGCCGGTCTTGCTCGCTTGAATGCTTGCAAACCTTGAAAATAAACATTAACTAACTTCCCGTCATCCAATCAAGCTGAAATTCGGATTAAGGGCTCGCTCCTCATCACAATGCATTCTATAAATGTTTGAAAAGCTTTTGGAAAAAAAATATAATTAAAAATAATAACTATCTATGTTTTAAAACAAAAACAAATCAAAAACAATTATATTTGTGTGTACATATACAAGTTCAACAATTAAGTTTTACAAGATTTTGTTTGCCATAATTGAAAAGCCGGCAAATCATGAAATATAAGGGATTTATGAAAAAAACCTGGTTTTTACGGCTTACTTGTTTACAAATGCTTTCTTAGTATAACCACCAAGTAAGACGATTTATATTTATTTAAATTTTACTATATTTCTTATTATAAAATAAACAAATGCGTGTAAAATTCATTAATTAATGGAAAAAATATTATTTAAAAAATTAGTTTTTCATTAATATTTATTCAATATCAGATGCACCAATCATAACAAAGCTACTTCTTCCCAGTCGTGTTAAGCAAAATGATAATTTATCCATCGAATGTCAAGCTCGTGGAAATCCACCAATTCGTTACCAGTGGATGAAAGTAATTTTAATTTTGTATTGTTGTTTATTTTTATAATTTATTTATGTTGTTATTTATGTAATTTTTTATTGTCGTTTATTGATGGAAATTATTATTGTTTTTAAATTCATTAAATGTGAATTTCAAAAATATTTAAGGTTATAACTATTAATCTAAAAACATTGAGCAATAAATTATATTGCTTAATAACGAGAATAAATAAAATTAGAAATAAAATAGTGAGTTAAATATTGAGAAAAAAATTGAAATACAACTCCGCCGTAGCACTTTGCATCCACATTCTACATCCTATTCAAGATTCACTCAAGGTTCTGATAACAAACCATTATATTATTAATGTCGTCCACATTATTATTATTATTAGTTGCATGTAAGCTGATTTTAATAAAAACATATAATTATCAGGAACTAAAAATAGTTTTGATCACAATGTTCATAGGCGATTTTCAGATTCCAAAACATCCTTACCTACTTCCTTACAAAAAACATTAATAATAAAAAAGTTGTAAATTCTCTTTTAAATTTTTAAAAGCTTGATTAACGTGACCCTAGTCCTTAGACTTCCAGGCCACAAATCACACTCATGTACTTTTACTCACTCGCAGCGGGTCCATTTTACAGAGCGACCAGAGGCAGCCATTTATAGGCACCTAACTATACCCCATGCAGACGCTGGTGACGCCGGCATAAATATGCATACTATTGCATACACAAGCTTATAAATGCGTACTTCATGAGTACTGCTGCATACAATCTTATAAGTGCATGCTTTGTGAATACTCAAGCTTATAAGTTCAAGCTCCATGCACACACAATAACTCGAGCTATGTCCGTTAGCCTACTTGTTATTTATGTAGCAGTTAATATTTTAGGAGCAAAAGGTCTCGGACATGGTTCGGATGAAAATGAAACTTTTTGAAAAAAGTTCCAGTTTTGTGCTAAAAAAGGTTGGTGTTGAAGATGAAGGAAAATATTTCTGTTCGGTGACAAATTCGCTTGGTTCCGCTGAGAGCTTTGTTGACTTGAAAGTATTGGGTGAGAAAAATATTGTTAAACTATCGTTGTTAACAACCATACAATATATTTTTAAGTAATATCGAATATTAAGCAGTTAATCTAATAAGGTTTCAATGTGTTTCAGTTCCTTCTCAAATAACTTCATTTAAAGAGAAATTTATTCTAATTGAAAACTCGTCTCTTCAAATTGAATGTGCAACTATAGGAATTCCAGCGTCGAAGATTTCTTGGGTTTTTAATTCTTTTGCAGGCCAGCAGATGAAAAACGTGGAAGATATGGTAAGTCACTTTAAGGACATATTTTTATCAATGATGTTAGCAATTATATAATTTTGTATTATAGTTTAAATTGTTATGATCGAATTGTTTTACAACAGTATCATTTAATACCTATTTGTTTGTTAAACTTTAAAAATTTTCATATGTTCATTAAAGCATCATTTATTTAATTATTATGTTTAATATTTTTTTATTTGAAGAAAAAACATGGCTTCACGACGGAAAAATCGTCCGTAGGAGAAGTAATTGAATTTAAAAATACGCCAAGGTCTTTGACAGGAAATCTGACATGCATTAGCGACAATGGCGTAGGAAAAGATTCTAAAACTGCAATGATCCTCGTTGAGCGTAAGAAAAATTATTTTATTTATTTTTTTAAATCATTTTAAATTTGTTTTTTCATATTGTGATAACTGAATAAATATTTTAATTTTTTAATTTAAGCTATAAATAGTACAATACAGATTTTAGTAGTCGTCTATTCCGACCATTTAGCTATGATATAATCAATAATTCCGACAAACTGCTCTGTAATGCGCCTACAAAAGAAATCTTTCAAACACAGATGAGCCAACTGTTGAGGTTGTTCCAAATGTTCAATACGGCTGGAAAGGGAAAACAATGAAATTTAATTGCTTGAGTACTGGTCTTCCATTGGCATCTCTCAGTTGGTTTCGAAACGATGATTTCATCAGCAACAACGAATATTTCAACATACAGCAAAATTCTTCCAATGTTAACATTGCTGAAAGCATCCTTTCCGTATGTGATACTTTCTATAAAAAAAAATAATTAATGTTTAGTAATTTAAAAATACAAATGTTTATTAGATATCGATAATTGATGACAGTTCTTGGATATACGAAAACTATTCATGCATTGCTAAAAACGTCCACGGTTACTCAGTTGCAAGATTCGGTCTTGTTCAAGCTTGTTAGTTGTCGTTATTTCATTGCTGAATTACGTTTGGAATTGCCAGCACCTGGAAAATGTTAAATTAATTAAATTCATTGAATGTCAAAAAGCACTTTGAAATTTGTAATTACTATAAATTGTTTTTGTTAAAATACAATCACTGAATTTAGTTGCTCCAGCTGCACCGAGAAATGTATCGATATTAGAAAAGGGGACCAATAGAATCGTTTTGAATGCTGACGTCGAACGTTCCTCACTGGAAACACTTCCACCAACCACCTGGTTTATTTCCTTTGAAGAACACGCAGATACATCTCAGCAGTACCAACAAATATTTCCTATAGGTATCGTCGAATATTTTTCAAACAAACATAAAAACATGTTGAAATTTGCTCATTAATATCTAACAGGAGATCCAATTACGTTGACAAATCTCAGACCTGACACAGACTACACGATACATATGTCACTGGGCAATGATGTTGGATATGGCCAGCCAGCTAAGTTCAGAATCCGTACGTCAAAACTGCCTACAGGCTGTGAGTTTTGCGCTGAGATTACGACTCGACTTAAAATTAAAATTTTTGAGATAACAAATAAACTTTTGATAGATGCGGTTCTTGGAAAAGAAAGTGCTTGGAAAGGAGAATCCCCACTGCATAGTATGAATGACAGGAAAATGATTGCGAGTGATGCTTTTGAATTTCACTCACTCGGGGGCAGTTCATACAAGACCAACAATCAATTTGAACCAGACCCAAAATCCGGAAACGGTAAAAAATTAAAGAAAAAATCGAATACTGATTCATCGAACCACCTCGTTATGGCTGTAGGGATCGGTCTGACTTTGACCATAATTAGTAGTCTCAGCACTGCATGCCTGTGCACTGTCTGGAGACAAAGAAAAAAACAGAGGCAGATGAGTCCTGATATTTTATCGCTGAGGGGACAAATGACATCACCTATGCCACCGAATTCTATTCTTTTGGTCCCCGTTTCCAACAGCGATGCAAACGGACAACCCATCATAACAAACGAAGATGTTAGCACAGTTGCTTCAGAGTTGGCTTCTCAGATGACATTCAATCGAACTAACAGCTTCGAGCCGTCTTCTCCATACGGAACTTTCCCAAGGCTTTACAAAAACTCCGCTTTTGAAAGAATGCAATGTTTTTCTCCAGTTACATCACCTGCTAATAGACAAAAAAATAATCATGACATGATCAACTTTCATGGAAACGCAGCCTTCCGGAAAGAGAAAGCTGACTTGAAGGAGGCTCATTCCAGTTCGTCGTCACTGTGCAATACCCGTTCGTGCGCTACTGCCAGGAAAGCTCAACAGTTTATGCCCATTATTTTGGATCGCAACAGCGACGAAGAAACGTTTGGCTCGCCGTCTCTTTACAAAACCAAGTCGAAGAGCGAAAGTCGCCATTGTCCTTTTTCTGATGTTGTTACTTCTAAGGAAGCCAAAAATGACATTTTTACGAATTATGATGGATACCAGAGTGGAGATAACGTAGATGATGATATTGACAGCGTCGAATGCCCTGGCAAAAACAATGCATTCCGAGTAAAAAAATAATGAAACGTCGGAAATTTTTTTTAATTTGTTATTTAACTCGATGGTTAGTTCTTATTTATTATTCAAATGTCAGTTTTAATAAATGTTGGTTATTAAACAGGGTATTTTTTCTAAACTTTATTCATACTGGAATTTATTAGAAAATTGGGGCTTTTTTTCTGTTTGATCTGCGTAAGGTAAAGAATCGAGTTGTTTTCCTTTAAAAGCAATTAGATCTGAAAGTTTTCATTGATGCCATTTCTTGATGTTCGATGACAAAAATGCAAATTATCTGAAAGTCAAGTTAAAAGTTAGAGACAGGTAGGATGTTGTAGGGGGGCATTCATTAGACTTTGATAGTTTATTGTCCTTAAACATAGTATTTTTAGACAGGAAAAAAACATAAAAGGAAATGATAAATAAATAATAATAAAATGTTAAAATAAAATGATGTCCATTTATGAGAGTTAGAAGAAAAAAGTCAGAGTATGTATCTGAAATATTCTTTATCTTCTTCTTCTTTCCCTCTTGCGTTGGTTGTCATCATTGAAACGCATCTCCAGCTGACTCCTTAATCCCGGAATCAGGGAGAATGGCTGCTGCAGTCCTCAATGCCGGATCCAGCTGGGCGGTCATCGATGGACGTAATTTCTTTGCTTTTTGTTGTGTTTTGCTCCTCCTCTTGGTTGAGCCATGTCGCCAGAACCTGTAAAATCATTTTAATCATAGATAATACCTCTATTATTGGGCTCGATTCGGTTTTTGTTTTCCTTGATACTTGATTTTCTATTGTCTCCGTTTGTTTAGTTATGAGAAGCATCTCTTTGTTGATATCTGTATGTTCGGTAACTGTTGATTCCTTCCTTTGCTTCTCAGGGCCTCTGAGTAAGACTTTCTCCCTGTTGTAGTCTTCCCGTTTTCTTTAGCTTTTTGCCATTTAGGACATTCGTTGCTGCCTGCCCTGTGATCAGGAGTCATACAGCTGGCACATATAGTTCTCGTTTGTTCTGGCGCTGGGCAGCTCTTTATGTCGTGCTCTCCGGCGCACTTAGGGCAGGAGGTCTTGGCCTTACAATATTTGGCCACATGACCAAATTGATTGCAATTGAAGCATCTTACTGGGTTCGCAATGTATTCCTTCAATCTGAAGGTTAGGAATGAGATTTTAATGTGCTTCGGGGGAGTCTGGTCAGGCTCAAAAATGAGGATGACCGCAGTGGATTCCTGATATCTTCCATCTATTCTTTTCTTAATCCGAGCTGCTGCGGCACATCCGGATTTTTCGATGATTGTTCCTATCGGGACTTCTATTGGGACCCCGGTAATAATCAATTTAATTTTCTTAACGAAAGGTTCAAGAAAACTGACCTGGTAACCGGCTATTTCTTTCAGCTGTTCTAATTTTTCTTTCTCACTTTTTGTGGCTAGGATTCTTAGTTTTCTGCTTTTAGCCGTTATTTCTGGTTGTCGGTTAAGGAAACCTGACAGGCTTTCTTCAATTTTGAAGGGATTGATCTTTGTGAGTTCGTTCAAGAGAATGCACTCCACAATTTCCTCGGTTTGGTTTTCGACCGTCGGTTGTTGTTGCATGTTCTGTTGTAGGCTGGGTCCTGTGTTGGCTGATGCTATGCTCCTGAAGCTTGCTAGGATCTTGGCGGGAGTAAGGGTTTCAGCAATGATCTTTTCTATATCTAAAGATATTGTTCCCCTGACGGCAGGTGTCGGCGGTTGCTCTGAAGCGTATGTCTTTCTCAGTGGAGGAGTGATTTCCTCACTGTCAGAAGCCTGTCTCCATGCTTCTTCGACGATGTCCGTCGAAGGGTTGTTGAACTTTACTTTCTTTTTTGGCCTCATGGCACTGAGCGATACTTCACAACACGTGTGAGATAACGATAAAACAGATTCCGAGAGCTGGCAACAACATCAACGTCCCACCCTTGACCGTTAATGCCGTTATATAAATACTAGAGATGGGAATCGAACCCTAATTTAAGAGTTCGGGTTCGGTTCGCTAGTTGTTACAGTTCGGGTTCGGTTCGGTTCGGTAGTGCTTAGAGTTCGAGTTCGGTTCGGTTCGCTAGTTGTTAAAATTCGTGTTCGGTTCGGGATAGCTAAGGCTCGAGCTATATTCGATGATAATTGCATTAAAATATAGTCAAAGTTTATTAATTCAAGACATTTAAAAAAATTAAAGTTCCATATTATATTTAATTTTTTTTTACATTTATAATGTTCTGTATTTCATAGTCATAATTTAAATTTAAAAAAATAGGTTCGATGAATTTAGCATGGGTTTGTTCGGGTTCGGTTTGTTCCGAGCGAAACAGAGTTCGGGTTCGGTTCGGTTCGGTCAACAACTAAGTTCGGGTTCGGTTCGGCTCGGTAAAAAGTAGGGTTCGAGTTCGGTGTGTTCGGTTCGATTCCCATCTCTAATAAATACCGTCAAGCGGGGTGAGATTGTTCAGTATTCGCATTCTTCATTGAATATCGCTAGGTCACGTCATACATCACTATTATGCACACATTTATAGTGTAATTGCTCATCGAAATTTAATTCGTACTTTGAAATATAGGTTGATTTATGTGTAAACTGGGCCAAAGCCACCCCGTTTTACGGTACTTATGTGTTGTGGTTAAAAAATGGGTCACTATACCACATTGCATCTTATAAATAATGCAGAACATGATTAAAATGAAAATAATAAGTTTTGCTACATTTTTTAAAACTTTGAAAAGTGATCAATCTAACTCCACATTTCGGGGTGAGTTTGCTCAGTTGCTGAAAGATGTGATTGAACAATGACAACATCATTATGGGGTGAGATTGTTCAGTTTTTGAGCTTTAAAATATTAGGAAACATCTACCCCTGTATCCGTTTAGAAACCTTGATCGACAACATTTTTCACCCAAAATCGTTTTAAACAAAGGTAATTCAAGTAACGAAAACCAACAGTTTTAAAGTTTTAAGTAGAAATATTTTAACGGCATACAGAACTTTTCATTACCAAAAAAGTCATCTGGTTTCTACTGTTTATGTGTGGATCTTATAAGTGCTCAATAACATATGAAGAAGGAATTTCGTCCAATTGTTCCTCTTCTGGAAACATGAAAGAACTCCTTTCCGGTTGTTTTTGATGAATTTGATTTCGACCATTTTTATGTGTTTCATAACTTTGTGAACCTGACCAATGTAATTCAGAGTTGCATTTTTGTTTTTTCCCGAATATTTTACAACTACCCACTTGTTTTGTTGAATCTCATTTTGAGCTTCTGCTGTCATATTCATCTGAATCACCACTTGAATAATCACTGTCATTTTGTTCAACATCATCATTTGAGTCTGTGTCTATAATATCTTCAACTCTATGTTCTGGTTCAATTAGAGCTCTTTTAGTTTTGTTGGTTTTTTTGGGATTTGTACTAGTATTGACAGTTGGAGTCAAGTCTCCTATCACCACTGGTTTGCTAAGTGTAACTATAATTATATTTAATTATAACTTCTTATAATAAGCCATGGTTACAAACGTTTGAGAGAAAACATAAACCAACATTTGAGTAGAAAACTTAAAAAACTTTTTACGGAATTGAGTTTTTTAAAAATACCACTTGCAGTAGGTTCTTAAAGAAAAAAGGTAAAATTAAAATACTTAAAAACATTTTTGACATTAGTATAAAATATTCAAAATAACCATAGAATGAAAAATCTCACCACGTTTGACGGTACTAATTTTTACATCTGTATCACTTACAATTTTTGAGTAGGGTAAACTGACCAATTACTGACCACACGTTTTTTGCAAGTAACGTAGGTTGTCAGCCCATGGGATCACACACGTTTATTAGTTTATTTATATGAACATTGTGCAGTTTCAAAATCTCTATCAAATACAAATCATGGTTTTTGCATGCAAGACATTTAAATAAATGTTTAGAGCCATTTTTTGAAAAAGCTTGATTTGTACCCAGTGGCGTAGCAAGGATATCTGGGCAAGGTATAAAAATAAATAAGTTTTAAGTAAACTGTGTTGTATTTTGAATGTTTTTGGGGGGTAGGTAGATTCTAATTGACTGACTGGCATACAATGTGTTGTGTCTTTCAGAAAACTTTATTCTTTCTAAACACAATATAAATAACAAGAAACATGTAATGTAAATACCGCGCAACTTGCAAAACACTAAACAGAACTTTCTCGCAACAACTCGGTAGCTAGCTAGGAAGGCGCACCTGACTACACCTGGAGTCTCTCGTCACAACACCTTCCCACAAGCTTTTGAGTCTTTTCAAAAGCGAAAACTAAATGTAAAAACGTCTTCTAACGAAAGAAAAAAAAATCGTGTCAAAATCTTAAATTCTTCAACCGCAGGCGCTCCGAACGTCGTGGTCCGGTTTCAACTGAAGTATTCGCTTGCGTTGCTGATCTTGTCAGATCCGTCGGTAGAATTTCTCCTGGTACGGCTGTCGCACTGGATGGAGAACTCATTGGCAAACTGGTCGCTTGATTTCCTGTTGACACGGTTGCCGGACTTTTCGTCATGATTGGACTCTTCGTTGACGTGGTCGCTGGACTCCTCGTTGACGTGGTCGCTGGACTCTTCGTTGACGTGGTCGCTGGACTCTTCGTTGACGTTGTCGCTGGACTCCTCGTTGACGTGGTGTCAAATGCGTCGTCTCCAGGACTCGATGATGTGGAGTAACGTGTAACATAACGTGGGCGGAGTTGTTCCACATGGCGTTTCCAAATCGACCCATTTGAGCACAATCGTACTTGGATGTTTCGTGCTCCCAATATTTTGTTGACGATTGCAGGAATCCATCTTGGTTGTTTACCCTGTCTGGGACCACAGTGTAGAGCGTAACAAAAATCTCCAATTTTGTACTTGTGTTGTATTTGGAAAGATTCTTTGTTTGTTCTTTGATTTCGTTTATCCTGCATCTCTCGAACAAGGCAAGGAGGACATGGCAAAAGAGAATCTAATTTGCTTCTGATTTGTCGTCCATTCAAGAGTTCACTTGGGGAAAATCCAGATTCCAAGGGCGTTCTCCGATATTGCAAAAGAAAATCTTGCAAAGCTCTTCGGAGAGGATGTGCAGACTTCGTGAGTGATTTTTTAAAAGTTTGTATCAATCGCTCAGCTGCCCCGTTGGTTGCAGGATGATAAGGAGCTCCAGAAAGATGAATGATGCCTCTTTCTTTGCACCAATTCTGAAATTCTTCAGAAGTAAAGGTTGGAGCATTATCAGTCACCAAAGTGTGTGGGAAACCAAAATGTGCGAAATCTTCATCCAAAAACTGAGTTGTTGTTTTTGCTGTTATGGAACTTGTCGGATGTATACACGGGTATTTCGAATAGGCATCTACTATAACCAGCCAATTGGTTCCAAAAAAATTTATGGCGTGATCTAGATGCACTCTGTCCCAAGGCTTTTCAGGAATCATCCACGGGTGATTCATCATCTTTGGTGGCTTGTTTTGCTGTTCAGCACAAGAACTACATGAACGACTTAAATTTTCAATATCGTTGTCAATTCGAGGCCAATAAACTATAGTTCTTGCTAAACGCTTCATTCTTTGCATTCCGAAATGTCCTGTATGTAATAATTCTAAAATCTTGCCGCGTAATTTCTTTGGTATCACGATTCTTGCTCCAAAGAGTAGACAACCACTTTCTGTTGAAAGAGAATCAGAAAGTTTCTCATACAGTTTTAATTCCGGTTGCATGATTCTGTGAGGCCAGCCGTCTCTCACAAATCGTATCACTGTAGAGATAACAGGATCTTTACTTGACTCTTTTGATAACAGTCTGGAATCGGACATTTGTTGGCTGATTGTGTTAATAACGCAAACTGTTGAAACATCTGCATCTTCTTCTGTCGAGTCAAATTCTTCGTCTTCGCACGCTGGTAGGCGACTGAGAGCGTCTGCATTTCCGTGTTCTCCGGTTTTTCGATATTCAATTGAGTAGTTGTACTGGCTCAATGTCAGGGCCCATCTTGCTAGACGATTTGCTGCCAGGACCGGAGTTCTTTTTGACGGACCAAACAATGCGAGGAGTGGTTTATGATCTGTCACCAGGATGAATCTACGCCCGTACAAGAATTGATGAAATTTCTGCAGACCAAAAATGATAGAAAGTGCTTCTTTCTGAATCTGGCTGTAGCGTCGTTGTGTGTCTGTCAATGTTTTAGACACGTTGTAAAGAGGACGTTCAGAACCATCGTCATATCTGTGGAACAACACTGCTCCAATTCCTACTTCCGACGCATCGCATGACATTCCTAAGGGAGCCGTAGGATCGAAATGAGCTAGACTAACTTCATTCGTAAGAATATCTTTAAGATGTTGGAACACTGCATTTTCCTTGACGCCCCATTGCCATGGTGTGTTTTTCTTTGTGAGACGAGTTAACGGTTCGGTTAAAGTCGAAAGGTTCTTGATGAACTTTCCGTAGAACTGTACCGATCCCAGAAACGATCGCAGAGAAGAAACGTTTGTTGGCGGTGGCATCTTCGTCACTGCATCTACATGTTTTCTTTTTTCTATGCCGTTTCTGGTGAGTCGATGTCCCAAGTATTCCACTGACGGTTGAGCAAAAACGCATTTCCTTTGATTGCACTTTAAACCTCTTTCTTGTAAACGTTGAAAAAGATTCCGTAGGTTTCTCAGATGCTCGTCAGCTGTGGTTCCACTCACTAGAACTCACTAGAATGTCATCTAAGTACACCGCTACTCCTGGTAGATCACACGTTAATTTGTCCATTATTTCTTGAAAATAACCTGGAGCTGAAGTGATGCCAAAAGGTAGACGTGTTTGTAGAAGTACACTTTTGTGCGTGCTCAACGCTAGTCTTCTTTGACTTTCTGGTGCCAGTTTAATCTGGAGGTATGCATCTGCGAGATCGATCTTACTGAAGCAAAAGCTTCCTCCTAATTTTCTCATCAGATCTTCTGGAAGTGGCATTGGGTAACGATGTGTTTCAAGTTGAGAGTTGATCGTTACCGAGTAGTCTCCACAGATTCTTAGTCCTGCCTTTTTCTGATTCGGTTGAATCCGTTTTCTGACTGGAACTACCGGAGTTCCATAATGATTGAACTGAGCTGGAATCCATATACCTTTTCTAATTCCTGCATCATAGACACTGTTCAATTCTTCCAGGATAGCAAACGGTACTGTCCGGGGCTTGCAGAAAATCGGTTCCGAATCTGGTTTGAACTTTATTTCTAGTTCGACATCTTTAAGACATCCCAGTTGTTGATCGAACAATTCGTTGTATTCAGAGCACAAAAGTTGACATTCATTTTGAAGGTGGTTTTCTGTTGTTTCCGTTATAAGTTGAACGGAACTGAAGTTCTTTGACAGCAATGCGGTGACGTCAATCTTCATATCACGTATCGCCTCAAATCCCAGTAGGTTGAGATCATGTGTTTTTGTGACATTGAACCACACTCTTCTTTGGATGTCTGAGTTTTTCAATTTTACTTCTGTTTCAAATGTGCCCATTGTTGGGATGTCATCTCCCGTTGCTGAACAATATCTTTTATCATTCAGCTGCAACTTCGGTTTCCCCAGTTTGATCCATGCAGCTCGTGAACAAAAGTTGTCTCTGGAACCACTATCAATGAGAAAACTGAAGGGTTGACTGTTGAGAGTCAACTGTTGCAACAAAGGATTTCGTCCTTTCATGGTGAACACGTGTTCTTTCACGAATTCATCTTTTGCAAATACACACTGAACTTGTCTTTTCTTTTTTAGACAAACAGCTTGCAGATGTCCTTTCTTTTGACAGAAATTGCATATGTAGTTTGCAAAACGACATTCTTTAAAAGTGTGGTTGTTCTTACCGCAACGTCGACACTTTTCTTTAGGAACATTTGACGTTTTATCAGTTGCGTGCTGCTGATGATATTCCGTATGTTTCTTCTGCTTTCTTCGATCTACTTTGAATACCTGAGACGTTCTCTCAGGTGATGGGGCTTTTTCGCAAACGGTTTCTTTTGCAACTTGAGCTGCATCTTCGGTTTCGCATGCTATCTCTATTGCTCTTGCAAAAGATAACTCATCGTCATTTATGCGGAACAGAGCTCGGAGGACTGCTTCATTGTTGACGGAACAGATGAATCTGGTCCTCATTGCTTCGTCTTGTGGATTCTCGATGGAAGCGAAATCACAAGTTGTCGCTGCTTGACGAATTCTTGCCGCCAACTGGTTGATGGTTTCACCTGGTTCTCGTTTCATTGCGGTCCAGAATTTGTACCTTTCTCGGACGACAAACTTTGATGGGTTAAACTGATTTCCCATAAACATTTCGATTTCTTGTATCGTTAAGTCATTCGCTTTCTTTGGCGGTGTTTGCTGACTTGCTAACGTATCAAGAAACTTGTATGTTGACGAAGTTTGATTAGTCAAGAAAACTTGAGGTATTTTTCGACCAGGAACCGAATGAGCACCAGTGAAAGTTTCAAACCTTGCCCAGTAATCTTTCCATAATTCTTTCAAAGGGTCGAAAGTTTCGAAACTGGGAATATTTGTTGCCGATGGTTGTAAACTCAAAATCAACCTCTCCATTTGTTTTATGTGTTCTGCTCGTTCTTTTTCGCGAAGTCTTTCTTGTTCTGAGCGATATCTCTCTTGCTCAGCGAACAATTTAATTAATTTATCAACTTCAGACATGTCGACTGCGCCAATTGTTGTGTCTTTCAGAAAACTTTATTCTTTCTAAACACAATATAAATAACAAGAAACATGTAATGTAAATACCGCGCAACTTGCAAAACACTAAACAGAACTTTCTCGCAACAACTCGGTAGCTAGCTAGGAAGGCGCACCTGACTACACCTGGAGTCTCTCGTCACAACACAATGCATTTATTACTTTCCTATTTTTTGATTTATTAACTCTTGTAAAAAATACATTGTTGACGTCAATTTATCTTGAACTCCCCCCTCCCCATGTCAACAATTGTCAAAATTCTTCAAACCCCCTCCCCCATATTTTGTTGACATAATAAATGGATGTCCCCTTACTGGCCATCCGGCCAGTAATAATTCCAACCAATACACATTTTTTCACTACCCAGTATATAAAAAACTACTTTAAACATGATGTGGCAACGAATTTTGAAGTTGTAAGATTCATCTGAATTGAGGACAAAATATTTTATATTTGTTTTTCTAGGTTTTTCTCCTGAAACCATATGGTTGTAGTAATATATATTACTACAAACATTATTTTTATTTTCCTCATGCTCCTGTGTTCCTGCCGGATTTGTTTCTTGTGTGTTAATATAAAGAAAATTTGACAAATATGCTTCATCCGATTCCGACTTTTCATGTTTGCATTATACTGACTCATGTTTTACCTTGTGCTTTTTAAATTTGAATATTCTATTGATGATATTGAAACGTCGCAGAGTCAAACGTCGAAAATACCAGAACTACATGCACAGGAAGATGCATTTTGCATAAATGTTGTTTTTGAAGTTGATAAGTAGTAGGAAGTGTGGGTTATTGAATATTGATCCAGGAAATGGTTTTTAAGCGTAAAGAGCTTAATTTCTCGTTAATTAAAAGACGGTTGGCGGTTGGTAAATACGGCCCCTGCTGTTACTTCAATTGCTATGAAATAAGCAAATTAAACATTTGTGTATTCCATTTTGTTATATAAATTTTGTCTACTCGTCTGCATGACATTACTATTATTATTTTAAATATCATTAAATTAATTCAAATTAGTTAATAATGGCGCAAAAAAGCAAAACTTGGAAATTTTTTTAAATAATAATAAAAATTTCAGATTAATCGGACCGAAACCGGAATCGGCAAATTTTGATACCAGAAATCGGAAATCGGCAAAAAATCGAAATCGGTTACTCCCTAATATATATATATATATATATATATATATATATATATATATATATATATATATATATATATATATATATATATATATATATATATATATATATATATATATATATATATATATATATATATTTATATATATATATATATATATATATATATATATATATATATATATATATATATATATACAAAATATTTTTTTTTTTTTTTTTTTTTTTTTATAATAGTTTATAGTCCTTTACACCAGGTGTTTTAAGACTCTAATGGCTTTAAGTAGGAAGCAGTTAAGTACTTCCTGTCGTGGATCAGAATTTGATCTTTTTTACTTTTCCCTCCTCCTTTCTCCAGGCTTGGGACTGGCTCGCAATAAGCGAGGCGGAGTTTATACAAAATATATTGTACATAAATCTACATGATATTTATTAGGGATGTCACGGGTACCCGAACCCGAGTTCGGTACTACCCGGTCTTTTTCTGATACCCGAAAGTGTGAAAATTTGATACCCGAACCCGAAAATGTGAAAACTTGATACCCGAAACCGAAAACTTGATACCCGAACCCGAAAATGTGAAAACTTGATACCCGAACCCGAACTCGAACCCGAAAATTTATAAGCCTAATACCCGAACTCGGAGTTGTGAACAAATAAATCTTTATAAAAGCTGTGTCTTAGCGATTAATAAATTACAAGTTTTGTTGACGTAACATATTATACTAATCGCGAGCGTTGAAGTTTTGTATTATCACCTTTGCGTAACAAATAACACAAATACGTCATTTTATTAGTGATTGTGTAAACTAGACCACTAATCCGTTTGATTATCAGGCCGGACCGAGCCGCGAACGAACTAAAATAATTAGGCCTCCTTTGGTCGAAGCAATCGCGGATAGCCATGGCTCTAAACTTTTTACTTCAGTTATATAACCTTATATTTATTCATTCACATACTCAAAGTTTTTCTGATATAACAAAGACCCTATGTTATAAAGATAATCTTGCATAATCCTAAACGTTAACTGGCAAAGTCTATAAATGATCTATGCGTCACAGTCATTTTATTGGCAAATGTGTAAGCTGGGACATTAATCCGCCTGATTACCCGACCGGACCGAGAATAAAAAAATTATTAAATTACAATAATTTAAGAGATAACGTATTATACTAATCGCAAGCCATGCAAATTTTGTATTATCACCTTTGCGTAACGAATAACACAAATAGGTCATTTTATTGGTGAGTGTGTAAGCTAGACCACTAATCCGCCTGGTTATCTGGCCGGACCGAACCACGAACGAACTAAAATAATAAGGCCTCCTTCGGCCAAAGAAATCACATTATTTGGAAAGCTAAAAAAATAACTTGTTAGAGTTTATTCAATACGTGTAATGTCCAATGGATGAATTGATCGCTTTCGTTTGTATATGTATATACACTAGGTAAATTTAAAATCAATCCAGGAATTTGAAATCATAAGCCAGTACCCGAACCCGGTTTTTAGAAAACTACAAACCCGAACCCGAAAACTTGAGTTTCACAAACCCGAAAACTCGAGTTTTACAAACCCGAACCCGAAAACTCTAGTTTCACAAACCCGAACCCGAAAACTCCAAAAAGTACTACCCGTGACATCCCTAATAATGATAGATTATGCAATATTGACATAGACAAAAAAGCAAGTTCAGATAAACGTGGTGAAAAACCATAACAATATCAAAATTAGTCTCATAAAAAATTAAGCTCTACAAAGAATATCTATTGAAACAATTCCAGTAATAATAACAAGAAATTACAAAAAATACCACTAAAAATGAAAAAGTGAGACTAACAGGCACAAGACTTTCAAGGCAACATATAGGGATATAAACAGTAAAAAGAAAAAAGTGGTAAAGAAAGCCTTCAAGTGGAGCATCATCGACTAGGCAAAGTCAAAATAAGATTGTATATGACAAAGGATGTTGCTCAACATGTTAACCAACTATAGACAACTCATTTTTACCCTATTTGCTGCCCATGTTCTTTAAATTATTATTTGTTTAAAGCAGATTCCTCTACTACAGGTCATCTATAAACGGTACCATGCACTTTAGGATGTGCCTTTTAAACAACAATTTTTTATTTAAACAGTTAATATTCATTTTGTAATTTGCAAATGTCTTATGCTGGCCAATAGTTCAACAAATAAATCAATCAATACTGGTTTTGCTGGTTTCTCGCATCCTGTACTAATGTTACTATGTGCACACTTCTTCCAATCGTGATGTACCTTTTGCTTTCCAGAATGCAATGTGCTAAGTGTAGTGTAATTGTAATCCGATAACAATGCCACTCCATTAAAGCTTATCTGAAGGACGAGAGCAATTGGCCAAAAGTTTTCGCTTCTTGCTTAAACCAAGCATTTTTCTACCAATACCGGTTGGTTGCACACCATTCTGCACTCCATAGCGTCTGTAACCACCTGCAGTTGAACTACAAGAGTTTATAGATTGATGAAACTTTGAATAAGCAGCAAATGAATTCATAGCTGCTACTAGACCTGCATCTGTTGATGCAAATTTCGTAGAATTTCTCATCATTCTGTTCAAAGCAGGGCCAAAAATTTCAGGAGAATTCTGAACACCCTCTTTAATCCGTGATATCAACATTGAAAGTTGCTGCACATTTGCCAAAAGTTTTTCATCAGTTGTTACAACATTGGGAGTTTTAAGTTGTCGTTGTGAAACATCTTCATTATTTTCGCTACACTTCTGTATACATTCTTCTGAATCACTTACCATATCTGTGCTATTCATAGAACCAAAATCTTGAGAAAATGCTTTATAAAAGAGTTTTTCTGTTATCGATAGACTGGGAACAAAATATCCATCACCTGCTATTTTGTGATAATTTTCACCATGTTCGAGCAGAAAATCTGATTTTAAACAGTGTAATGCTGATGATGGTGAATGTCCACGACGAAACATGTCTAACAGCTTTTCCTTGCTTTTATCTGAAAGCTTTCTGAATGCCAAGATGGCAGCCGTTGATAAGGAATGATTGTGATGTTTTGAAATCTTGACAACAGTAGGCCATTCTTTATCAAAACGTCCTTCAATTTTGCTCGATGACTTTGGCAAATTTCTGAAAATGTAAATAAACTGTAACACCATGAGATGCCAAAATTACATGTAAGTGCAAGTGCAATACAAAGATGACATTACTAGAGAAATCCAAGTGAATAAACAATAAATTATATTAAATTAAATAAAGTTACAGTTAAATTGAACTTATGAGTTGGGTATTTATGATGTACACAGAGGGAAAAAAAGGGTAATGCTTGAAAACAGATGTGAGAAGATATCCACAGCAAAAAACAATAAATTACAAAATAAAATGGGAGAACCTATACCTAAAAACAAAATGTTAATATAATGGTCCCCATTATTTGAAGATTTCATACTGCAAACACCACACTGATGATTCACTAGATTTTGTTGAAAATAAGTAATATCAATCAAACATTCTTACACACTCCTTCTCTAGATTTAGATATAAATACCTGTGAACAATAATTTGCAGCCTTGCTGGACAATTAGTTTTTTTTGATGAGCGTTGCCCGGTGACACGTCTGTCATCAGCATGCTGACAGAATAAGTATTGTTTGAAAATGTTACATCGACCTTCAGGGAAGGTCTTCGATATGCTCCAGGTAGTGCTGTTTACCTCCATAAACAACTTTAGCCATTCCTGTATAATAATATTTATTCCTGTAAGTAATATAAGTAATAATACAAAATATAGTAAATAACAGCTTTTTTAATTTGTAATGTAAAAACAACAATTTATATAGCACCATGGATAACAAATATTACTTAAACGTGCTTTACAGAGTTAAACGACATAAGAAAATTGAAATAGGTGTTTTTAAAAGTTTTGGAAAATTGCTAGAGTGGCTGCTTGAACAGAGTGAGGAAGAAAGTTTCGGGCTAAAGAACCAGCAACCCGGGAAGAGTGGTCACCGATGCAGGTGCATGTGAGAAGAATAAAAACCTTTGAGTGACTTTGATGATCTAAGTCGCTTCCGGCTGGGGTCATCAGCCAGGGGTTTTATGTGACGTTACAGATACATTGGCACGAGTCCTCTGAAGCATCGAAACACAAGTAAACAGAGTTTGAACTGGATGTGTTCATTGATTGCAGAGTTAAATATTACAATTATTTTGTGATAGATTAGATTGTTTCAAAAGCCTCCTATAAATTTGCACACGAAATACAAATCTATAAAAAATTATTAACATTTAAAAAAAAACTCTGGGAAATCAATCACTTTAGGAGAATACATTATTTTTTGTTATCATTTACAACTGCAAATTAAATTGAAATGTAATTTTGCTGTACATAATTAAAACATGTTGATGTTTTTCAATGACAAAATGATTTCAAAAAAGAAATGCTACTTTCAGAGGATATCTGTTGAAGCTAAGCATCGATACCTACCTTTTAACAGACTGGAATTTATAGACACAAAGAAAAGTTAAAACATTAAAAGAAACGCTAAGAAAAACAAAACCCTAATTACACGACAATCTATGGTTATTATTCAAAACAATTTTTTTTTAATAAATAATTTTTAACTTTCAATTTATACATTCTATATCAAACTTTAGCTAGGGCCTGTAGTTATTTATTAAATAATATTAAATATCAACTAAATTAAAATCATTTGGTAAATTTTACAACTAGTTAAATCTAATTTATATTTAAGACAAGAGTAGTTTGTTTTATAGTTTTACTGATATTTATTTATTGATATTCAATGTTCATTTATTAATATTTTCCTACTTTTGCTTTTTCCATTCCATCAATTTCTCGTATGTGAACTATCCTCTCATCAAGTTCATCCACATCAACCGTTCTGTAAGTATATCCTTCAGGTAAATCACGTCCCGCCATTACTTAATAGTAGAAACTGCAAACGACTTGGTAATTCCGTAGCGAATTAACAACCGGAAAAGAGAGAACGACTTTACAAACAGAAAATAAGTTAAAAACGCGCTTAAAAGTTCGTATGCATAATTCATAACGTCTTATTTATCAGATAAATGTGGTCCAATCACTAGCGACATAGATAATGGATATAATATCTTCTCACGATATATATATATATATATATATATAAAATGAATGTTTGTATATATATATATATATATATATATATATATATATATATATATATATATATATATATGTTTTTTTTTTTAATACTTCGGCGCTATATGTTCTTTTAGGCAAACTCGATTGAAACAAGTAAATTAAAAACGAATTTTTAAAACCAATGCTCTTATATGTAATTAAAACACAAATTTTGCAATCAAATTTTTCTTATATTACTCTTTTATTTTATATTAAAGTCGAAATATCTTAATTATATCGAAATATCGAAATTAATTAAAATTAACTAAATTAATTGACTTATTGTAAAACTAATAATTGAATATTGCATTGTCTTCTATTTTGAGCATGTATGCAAAATTTGAAAAAAATCTATCATCAGGAAGTGACTCAAAAATTGATTGCAAGATTTGAAACAGACAGAGAAACAGAGACGACGAGTTAATAAAAGCATTGGTAAAAAGTGGCGCACTTGGCTGAATCGATTTTATTTTTAATTTTTTCCAATACTCTAAATCGGTTTAAAAATAATTTATTACCAAACACAAACTCCATAATCTTATAGGCTAATAGATCTATTTCGGCAATTTTTTGCCATCATCAGAGCCGTTTAACTTTTTAAAATAGAATGCAGTGACTAAATGGTAAAAGATACGACTAAATGGTAAAAGATACGACTAAATGGTAAAAGATACAACTAATTGAAAGGAATTAAAATACAATTTAAATAAAATTTAAATTCATTATATACAAATGTAACAACATAAATATATAGGTATATATATACTTTTTTCAATCGAGTTTGCCTTTTGCATATATATATGTCCTTTATGCATTGCTACACCATTCATCCGATCGCAATGAAATTTTCACACAACCTTGAGAGTCAAGGGGAATCAAATATAGATAAAAAAATTTGAAATCCGTCACAAAATGAGCGGAGCGGAGCGGGTGAGCGAGCGGGAACTATATATATGTATGTGCGTATGTATGTGTGTATGTATGTATGTGTATGTGCATGTATGTGTGGCTGTGTTTATGTATGTATGTATGTATGTATGTATGTATGTATGTATGTATGTATGTATGTATGTATGTATGTATGTATGTATGTATGTATGTATGTATGTATGTATGTATGTATGTATGTATGTATGTATGTATGTATGTATGTATGTATGTATGTATGTATGTATGTATGTATGTATGTATGTATGTATGTATGTATGTATGTATGTATGTATGTATGTATGTATGTATGTATGTATGTATGTATGTATGTATGTATGTATGTATGTATGTATGTGTTTTTTACAATATTTCGGCACTAAATGCTCATTCAAAGTATGTATGTGTGTGTATGTATCTATGTAGGCATCTGGACCAGGAACGGGAAAGCGACACCGGGAACGAGTGTGCAACCAGGAACGAAACGGGAGCGAGAGAGACAACCATTAGAAAACCTCTAAAAACCCCAGGCAAAACTGGGTACCCCCGCTAGTATAGGCTGCTATATATCCAGGGACGCATTCAGAATTTTTTCGAAGGGGCGGGAGAAAAAACTGACTAGTAAGGAGTTTTACTGAGAAATGTACGACCTACAAAAGTCAAGGCTTAACGACAATTTCAGCAATAATTAATAATAACAAACCATAAACATTTAATTTAGAGCTTTAAATTACAATACGAAATTCAGACTACGTTTTTTCTGCGAAAAATGTCGATGAAGGTTTCTTAGTTTCTTCATTAGTGTTGATGGTCATCTGGGCAAGCCCAGATTCAGTCTTGTCTGGCCCATTATGGTGCGTTGATAAGATTTGAGTCTGCGCATAGTTGAAAAGGATCTCTCGGCTGTCGCGGAAGAAAAAGACGAAATGGTGAAAAGTTTCAGCAGCGTATTTATCTGAGAATCTTGACCAGGGGCGCAACTAGGGGGGCAGGGAATAATAATAATAATAATAATAATAATAATAATAATAATAATAATAATAATAATAATAATAATAATAATAATAATAATAATAATAATAATAATAATAATAATAATAATAATAATAATAATAATAATAATAATAATAATAATAATAATAATAATAATAATAATAATAATAATAATAATAATAATAATAATAATAATAATAATAATAATAATAATAATAATAATAATAATAATAATAATAATAATAATAATAATAATAATAATAATAATAATAATAATAATAATAATAATAATAATAATAATAATAATAATAATAATAATAATAATAATAATAATAATAATAATAATAATAATAATAATAATAATAATAATAATAATAATAATAATAATAATAATAATAATAATAATAATAATAATAATAATAATAATAATAATAATAATAATAATAATAATAATAATAATAATAATAATAATAATAATAATAATCGGAAGTTTCTGCAATTTTTCCAAATTCGATGAGTTTTTTTGGGGGGAGGGGGGTGATACATTTATTCATAAATGTGTATATATACGAAAGATGTTCAAATTACGTTTTTTTAATTGAATCATGTGTTGTCATCCAATATAAAGATATGCGGAAAGTTTAAGCTTCCTAGCTAGTCAAAAAGCTGGTTCAGGGAGTCAATTAGGGGGGACAGGGGGGCGATCGCCCCCCCCCTGAGTTTTCAGAGGGCCCCCGGCACTAAAGTGGGCCCTACGCAGTTAAGTGGGCCCAACGCAGTTAAGTGGGTCCCACGCATTTAAGTGGGCCCCACGCAGTTAAGTAGGCCCCACGCAGTTAAATAGAGCCTACACGCACTTAAGTTAGTGGGCCCTCCGGATTTTTATGTGGCCCTTCCCGGAATTTTCAGTGGGCCCCACATACTTAAGGGGTCCCGGTACTAAAGGTGGGCCCCACGCAGTAAAGTGGGCCCCATTACTAAAATGGGCCCAACGCACTTAAGTGGGCACCCGCCCTTAAGTGGTCTCGCGCGCTTAAGTGGGTCCCCGGCACATAAGTTAGTGGGCCCCTCCTTATTTTTAAATAGCCCTTTCCGTACTTTCCGTAGGCCCCCGGCACTAAAGTTGGCCCCACGTACTTAAGGGGGCACTCGGCACTAAAGTGGGTCCCACGCACTTAAAAAGGCCCAGCACTGAAGTGAGCCCTACGCACTCAAGGGGCTCCGGCACTGATGTGGGCTCCACGCACTTAAGTGGGCTTTGGTCTTACGTGAGCCTCTGCACTTAAGTGGGCGCCCGGCACCTAAGTGGGCCCCTACTTACTTATGTGGCCCTTCCCGGACTTTTCAGGGGGTTTCCCGGCATTAAAGTGGTTCCCCGCATTTAAGTGGGCTCCCCGCCCTTGAGTGGTCCACCGCACTTAAGTGGGCCCCGGCACTCAAGTGGGTCCCTCTTAACTTTTAACTGGCCTTTTCCTGATTTTTGACTGGCTCTTTTCTGACTGTTAAGTAGCCCTCCCTGACTTTTATGTAGGCTCCTGGCTTTTAAGTGGGCCATGGTTAATATATGGGCACCTTTCAGACCGTTACTTTCAAAACTCATGGACATCATTTAGGGGGACTGGGCTTCGGACTTTTATGTGAACCAGTAGTTATTATATATAGGCCCTGTAGGATTTTTTTGGTGTTTTTAGTGAGATTTGAGAAGAGAAAAACAGAAGCTTTTGTAATTATAGGATGCGGCCATATGTAGAAAAATGCCGTCCCGGTTATAAAGATGGTTAGCGTTATTCATAGCCTGGCCAAGTAGGTTGTCCATAGAAATTAAAAGAGAGAAGAGATGCTAAAGAAACTAGGAAGCTTGATCGTCCACGTAGAGATGGAGAGGTGTTAAAAAAGTTATGAACAGTTCAAAATGGAGCGAGATAGGTCACAGATTTTGTATGCATGCATCGATCGCATTTTGTCTAAGTTGAACGCACGATTTACAGAAAATAGTGATATTCTTGCATGCCCGAATTCCTTCAATCCGCAATCTGATGATTTCCTCTTTGCACTCTGCAGACCGAATAAGAACACTTTTGCGGCCAGTCCAAACCCCGATAAAAAAATATCAAATTATGATCCACGACAGGATAATTCGATATATATTACATATACTGATATTTGAGTCTTAAAACACCCAGTATAAAGAACGATAAACTATTATCAAATAACGATATTAGAATTACCTTAATTTAAAATGCCAGCTTGTTTAGGTTAACAAAAAAAAGATATGAACTATTAGCCTAGATCCATTTCATAAAAATTCAGTAGATACTTGTATTATTGGGCGGGAACTATACACACACACACACACACACACACACACACACACACACACACACACACACACACACACACACACACACACACACACACACACACACACACACACACACACACACACACACACACACACACACATACACATATATATATATATATATATATATATATATATATATATATATATATATATACATAAATGAGCAAAAACGGGAAGCCAACTAAAAGCGAAAGATAGAGCGGGAAAGGGAAAGCGACCGAGAACGGGAAAGCAACCGGGAGCGGGAAAGCGACCGGGAGCTGGAAAACGACCGAGAGCGGGAAAGCGACCAGGAGCGGAAAAGCGACCGGGAACGTGACGGAAACGGGAAAACGGAGAAGGAAACGGTAGCGAGAGAGACAAACATTAGAAAAACCTCTAAAAACCCCGGGCAACGCCGTGTGCCCCCGCTAGTATATATATATTTATCGATATCGTAAGTTATATATCTATGTATATGTAGTATATACCTATATATCAAAATGTTGCTTTTATATAAGAGAATCAACTTGTGAAAGGAGAAAACAAATAAAACACTGAGCATGTTTTTTTTTAATTTCAGTATTCGGCAAATAGACTAATATACCAGTGCTAAATATCTTTGTGCCTGTTTATTCAAGCCTGAAGTCAACAAAATAAAATATAAGTGACGGCGGTGTAAACAAGATGGCGAATGGTCGGTGTACGAGCGAACTGTTATTATTGTTAATCTTGGTGCATTCGAGCTATATTGTAGCAACAGGTGAAGCTTTTTTTCTTAAATTATTATGGTATGGTGGCAACGAATGCCATATACGGAGCATAGGATCTGGTGGATAAATTAAATTTATAAACATCTGATTGAATTGATTCTTGGCTGTTTTCCTGGGAAGTTTATTATAATTGTTATAATTTATATAAATTATAAATATATAATTTACGTATAAAATATACTTTATGTAACAGTTACACAACATCTGGTTTAGCTTTTTTTGCTTAGAGGCTGAGTTGAATTTTGATTTGTTGGTGGATAGTATTTTATTATTTCTATTCTACACTGTGTAGGTAAAAGGTGGGCAAAATACTGACCCCAGAGTATTTTAAATACCAAATACTATATTACAAAATACTTCTGTAATTGCTTCAAAATACCAAGATACAAAATACATATTTTAAAATACTTTTATTTAAAATACAATTTAGTCAACACTCAAAATGTCCAATGACTTGTGAAATATGAAAACGGTAAAGTTTCCCATGGACGGCCCGTGTGGCGGATTAATACAAAATTCTCGGCTATAATTAACTATAAACACGATTAAAAGTAAACACTAGTTTAAAAATTATGATAATTAGTATAAGTAATTTATTTAAAACTAGCAGTGCCCGTAGCGGCTTCGCTCGCATGAATTTTGGGAATTTGAACCGTGCATCCATAGGTGTCGGCTCGGCCCGTCGACAACTTGGCCCAGCCCGTTTCAAAACCAAAATTCCTGGCCCGGCACGGCCTGTCTAATTTGGGCCCGGCCCGTTTTTACAGGTCTAGAAATTCTATATACTTGATGAAAAACTTCGGCCCGTCCCACCTTGACTTCAGGTTTGGCCCAGCCCGTCTGAAGACCCTAAAATCACTAAAATGTCTATATGCTTAGTGAAATATCTCGGCCCGTACCACCTTGATTTAAGGTTTAGCCTGGCCCGTAAAAAGACCCTAAAATAACGGCTTGGCCCGACCGGTGATAAACTGGACTTAGATACTTTTAACGGCACAAAACCTCAAAATACTAAGTTTTACATCTGTAATGCTTGCAGTTGTTGAATAGTAGTTATTTTAAAATCAAATAACCCTTATTTGACCACACATTTGAGGTCATGGAAACCAAAGTTTTAAAAAATGGTGAAACACGTATATCTTTTTTTTTGAGTAGATACTAAGTATTAATTTTTACATCTGTAGCAATTACAGTTGCTGAGTAGCAGTTTTTTTAAAAACCAAATAACCCTATTTTCCACCCCACATTTGAAGTCCTGGAAACCAAATTTTCAAAAAATGGTGAAACACGTGTATAATTATTTTTAGAGTAGAAACTAAATACTAATTTTTACTTTTGTAGCATTCGCAGTTTTTGAGTAGCAGCTACTTTAAAAACCAAGTAATCCTATTGTCCACCCTACATTTAAGGTCCTGGAAACCAAATTTGTAAAAAATGGTGAAACACGTATATCTTTATTTCTAGAATAGAAATTAAATACTAATTTTTACATCTGTGGTATTTACAGTTTTTGAGTAGCAGTTACTATAAAAGACAATTAGCCCTATTTTCCACCCCACATTTGAAGTCCTGGAAACCAAATTTTCAAAAAATTGTGAAACCCGTATATCATTATTTTTAGAGTAGAAACTAAATACTAATTTTTACTTTTGTAGCATTAACAGTTTTTGAGTAGAAGCTACTTTAAAAACCAAATAACTTAATTTTCCAACCCACATTTGAGGTCCGGGAAACCAAATTTTCAAAAAATGGTGAAACACATATCTTTTTATTTTTCAAAAAGAATTTATGTACCAAATTTCAAAATCTCCTCATTTTTGGTTTTCGAGATATACATTGTTTTAGAAAAAAGTTTTTTTTCTAGTTTTTTCCCCTCAGGAGCAAAATTTTCAAAAATCCTTTATTAGCGGATGTTTACGCTATAAAAGTAATATAAGTTCCAAATTTCACGTTCCTAGGATGAGGCGTTTGAGCTCGGCGTTGATTATCAGTCAGTCATCAGTCAGTCAGTCAGTCAGTCAGTCAGGACATGTTCTTTTATATATATAGATACTAGCAGTGCCCGTAGCGGCTTCGCTCGCATGAAATTAGAGAATTTGAACCGTGCATACATAGTAGAGTACTGCACGGATCAATTTTTTAGGTCTCGGCTCGGCCCGTCGACAACTTGGCCCAGCCCGTTTCAAAAACCGAAATTCCTGGCCCGGCACGGCCCGTCTAATTAGGGCCCGGCCCGTTTTTACAGGCCTAGAAGTTCTATATACTTGATGAAAAACTTCGGCCCGTCCCACTTTGACTTCAGGTTTAGCCCGGCCCGTCTGAACACCCTAAAATGTCTATATACTTGGTTAAAATTCTGGGCCCGTCCCACCTTGATTTAAGGTTTGGGCAGGGCCTATGAAGACCCTAAAATAACGGCTTGGCCCGTCCGTCCGGTGATAAACTGAACTCATTTACTTTCAACCGGCACAAAACCTCAAAATACTAATTTTCACATCTGTAGCACTTACAGTTTTTAAGTAGCAGTTATTTTAAAATCAAATAACCCTTTTTCCACTTCACATTTGAGGTCCTGGAAACCAAATTTTCAAAAAATGGTGAAACACGTATATCATTATTTTAAGAGTAGAAACTAAATACTAATTTTACTTTTGTAGCATTTACAGTTTTGAGTAGCAGTTACTTTAAAAACCAAGTAACCCTATTTTCCACCCCATATTTGAAGTCCTGGAAACCAAATTTTCAAAAACTGGTAAAACACGTATATCATTATTTCTGGAGTAGAAACTTAATACTAATTTTTACTCCTGTAGCATATACAGTTTTCGAGTAGCAGTTACATTAAAAACCAAATAACCTTATTTTCCACCCCACATTTGAGGTCCTTGAAACCAAATGTTAAAAAAAATGGTAAAACACGTATATCTTTATTTAAGAAAAGAAACTAAATAATAATTTGTACATCTGTGGTATTTACTGTTTTTGAGTAGCAGTTACTATAAAAGACAATTAGCCCTATTTTCCACCCCACATTTGAAGTCCTGGAAACCAAATTTTCAAAAAATGCTAAAACACGTATTTCATTATTTTTGGAGTAGAAACTAAATACTAATTTGTACTTCTGTAGCATTAACAGTTTTTGAGTAGAAGCTACTTTAACAACCAAATAACCCAATTTTCCAACCCACATTTGAAGTCCGGGAAACCGAATTTTCAAAAAATGGTGAAACACGTATCTTTTTATTTTTCAAAAAGAATCTATATACCAAATTTCAAAATCTCCTCATTTTTGGTTTTCGAGATATACATTGTTTTAGAAAAAAGTTTGTTTTCCAGTTTTTTCCCATCAGGAGCAAAATTTTCAAAAATCCTTTCTTAGCAGATGTTTACGCTATAAAAGTAATATAAATTCCAAATTTCACGTTCCTAGGATGAAGCGTTTGAGCTCGGCGTTGATTATCAGTCAGTCAGTCAGTCAGTCAGTCAGTCAGTCAGTCAGGACATGTTCTTTTATATATATAGATGGGAAAATGTCATATAAAAAAATAAATAATGTAATTATAATTTATGTACGTTTGAGTTTTAAGGAAAAGTTTAAACGAAGGATTTGAAGGAAAAGTTTAAACGACGCAAATACACAATGTTCGCTTACAAATATTCAAATTTCGACGTTGCTTCGAATAAACTACTTTTTTTAACATTTATTTTTTAGTTTTTCTTTATTAAAAATTTGAAATTTCGTTTATTTAAAGAAGTTAACTTAGTTTAATAATTTTCAATTTTCTTACTTCTTGCAAACCGTCCCGAGTTACCGGGCGGTGAGTTTTAAAATTTTAATGGAATTTTTATTTACAACTGATAGTTTGTTTTATAAATAAAATTTTATTATAAACTAATTTTATTTATTTTTTATTCATTTCATTCATACGATCATCGTACCTCACCACTCACAACTACGATGTAAATAGGGCTTGAAAGGGTACTACTTACGTTTTCAAAGTCTCTCAAATTACGATAAATGTTTTTTTTTTAAATTAAAATTGGTATTAAATTTGTTTTTTTATGTTATTGTGACAAAATAAAAATAATACGATTATTTTTCGGCACGGGCCGTCCATGGGAAACCTTACCATGAAAACTTTATTTCAATGTTATGTAAAATCTCAAATAAAAATACAAAAATAAAGTGCTTTTTCCAACAAATCACAAAACAAGTTCATTGTTTGCCTTACTTTAAAGGCAGATGC
Organism: Erpobdella octoculata; assembly: GCA_963978895.1. Taxonomy (NCBI): domain Eukaryota; kingdom Metazoa; phylum Annelida; class Clitellata; order Hirudinida; family Erpobdellidae; genus Erpobdella; species Erpobdella octoculata. The sequence goes on along the minus strand of OZ022241.1, from coordinate 15,048,232 downwards.
TGCTGAAACCTTTCGTCAGTCATGCATGGTCAACAGGTGCAGAAGATGGTATCGCAGTGTTGTATTTAGAAAAAGTTGTTTTACTGTAGGATAATTGTGTAAAATTAACCAATTAATACTTTGATTGGTTAAACTAACAAAGTAATATACTTAGAATTATTTTTGGAAATATTAAAATGATTCGGTAGCTAGATAAAAACCTTTGGGCTGTGTCATGGACTGATAACACTGGAGTACCAATTAATTTTTTTCTGGATTTTTTGGAAAATGACTGTACTTGAACGTGAAAGACTTATTACTGCCCAGTCATCAGCTTTTTTGGGAGGAGAAAGTGTGATTGTTTAAAAAAAAACCTTTGTCTACCTCCATGTCATCAGCTTTTTTAATGAAAATTTTTTGAATCCGTCACTGGTCCCTTTAAAATTTCATTGTGGTAGATTGCAGAATAGTAGGAAATTTTAAGTTTACAAGGGCAGATTAAAAATATTGTTGAAAGATTCCAATTTTGTTATTGTGTAGTTTATGACTTCGTGGTTTTTTGCACAATTTATGCGAAAACAAACTCTCTGAAGTAGATAGGAGGTACTTGTGAATTAACATGAATTTATTCTACTTTTGAATGAAATTTATTTTATTAAAATCTAGTTTAATTATTTTAAATGATTCTTATAATTATTCAAAACGATTCCCATAGTTTTCAAGGAATGGAAAAGTTTTATGATTTGTTATTATCGTTATTGTTATTTAAGTTGCAGTTAGTCAACTTTTTTTTTGCAGTTAGTAACGTCAAGTGTTACTGTTCTCCGTGTCCCGATTATTACATTAATGACACATGCGAAGTTGTGAGTGGTGGCAAGTGTTTCACTTCTGTTGAATATGATACAGATGGATCTGAAGAGTGGTCTTATGGATGTCTTGCTCCTCCAGAAGGGGGTGGAGTTATATTCTCCGTGAGTTCTTATTGGTCTCGTTAAACTTCCTGTTTAATTTAAATTTCTTTAAAGTTTAACATTTAATTTAGTGTAAAGGAAGTACAGTACCACACGAGTCTCCCAAAGCCATCGAATGTTGCGATGAAAAAGATTTCTGCAATTTGGACCTTGAACCCACCCCAGGAACTGACATCTCAAGTTTGATTCAATTTTTTTAATTACATATAAGATTTAATCGTGTTTAGAGATTTTCCAGTATTTGGAAATGTTAAATGTTCGAGTTTGATCATAGTGGCATTTTAAACTGTAAGTTTATTTGAAAAAATTATATTTTGTTTTTTTTAATATTTTTCTACAATAAATAAATTTAAGTATGGATTTTATGATTATTCATTTCTAATAACCATTGACACATTTTAAACAAACAAACCTATTTCAGTTTTTAGATCATCCAGATCAAGAGAAGAAGTTACTAAAATAATTTGTTCCATCATGGCGGTTCTCGCAATCTTTGTTATTTCTGCAGCCATTTTAATGTGCTTGAGGTATGCAATTGGAGGGAAATATTGGGGTGTTTTGTCATCTGAAATTTATAAAAGATTAATTTACAAAACGCAATCATTGCAGGTGCAGGCGGCAGAATCGTTGTGCAAAGTTTTTCAAGGGAAAAGATGATTGCCTGACATTTGAATCAGAAGTTCAGAATATTAATGAAGTTGTCTTGGGTGTTAGCTCGGGCAGTGGATCAGGTGTTCCTCTCCTGGTACATTGTTTTTCTACATCTAATAATATTGAACGATGTTTAATGATTTAATTTCTGATTTAATTTCAATTTTATTCTAATAGGTAGAAAGGTCGTGTGCCAAAGAAATAACAATGTTACACAAGATTGGCAAAGGAAGATATGGTGAAGTTTATAAGGCAAGTTGGAGAGGTCAAGACGTGGCTGTAAAAACTTTCTTCTCAATGGAGGAGACGAGTTTTAGGAAAGAACACGAGATATATGCAACTGATCTTTTGAGACATGAAAATATACTAGGTATTCTCTCAGATGAGGATTTTATATTTATATCTTTAGTTCCACTGAATACATTTTCTGTATTTTATCTATTTCAGGTTTTATTATAGGAGACATTAAGGGTAATGGATCGTGGACCCAGCTAATGCTGATAACTGATTATCATAAAAATGGATCTTTGTATGATTTTATAAACTTAAACATACTTGATCTGAACACTCTGTTGAAAATGGCCTTAAGCATCGTCAGTGGACTGTCTTTTTTACATGCAGAAATGCGTGGCATTAAAAGTTTGTAATTGTTTTGTTTGAAAGTTTGTCATTTAATGCCTCGTTTCTATCAACTGCTTGAGGAGAACAGGCCAGCTAGTAATTTCACAGTTAGTTGTCAGCCCAATTAGTTGCTACTTGACTAGTAAACATGTACAGATGAACATTTAATTAGCAAACTGATGCTTTGATTATTTGTTTTAAATTTCTTAGATAACCAACAGAAAAAAGTAGGTATACAAGTATACATAGGATATTATATAAAATATAAAGAAATGTTATCAAGTTAAATTAATGAACAGGTCAATGGTCATTACTTGGAACTAAATTAAAATCTTTTATGTCAAGTTATTACCGAGAATTTTTGTGCCAAGTAAAGGGATTTTAAGCCTATAAAAACGGGCCCAGTTTAGTCGGGCCAGGCCTGAAAATTCTGCCTATAAAACAGACCTGTCCAAGCAGAGTTGCTGATGGGCCGTATCGCAAAAAATCTAATAGGCTCGATTATGAAACTTGAAATACTGCATAGACTAGTTGGGCTGGGAAATAGCTGATTGGCTGCTAGTTGGAAGCAACTAGATGGCTGTTTATGCTGTTTGAGTTGCAGGAGGCTTTTTATTAGTTTTTAAAAATTATATACAATTAATCATATATTTATGCAAATAATAGAATTATATACATTTAGAGCATATATTTATGCAAATAATAGAATTATATGCATTTAGAGCATATATTTATGCAAATAATAGAATTTAAAAAAATCATTTTGCAGAAAAGCCATCCATTGTTCACCGAGATATTAAAAGCAAAAATATATTAGTGAAAGATGATCTGACGTGCTGCATTGCCGATTTTGGATTGGCCCTCAAATTAGACAAGTATGAATTCTTTTCTTGTTTCAATTTCAATAATTAGCTTTTCTATAATCGCAATGTTTTTCTCAAAACAATTCCAATTGAATTTTGCATTATCAGAGACTCAAACCATTTACGAACCAATTTGAACATGAAACAAGGAACGCGAAGGTACATGGCTCCTGAAGTTCTCGACGAAACCATGGATACCAGTCTGCCAGAATCATTCAGAATGGCTGACATGTATTCTACTGCTCTTGTATTCTGGGAAATGGTGAGAAGATGTGATGCATGTGGTGAGTCTACATTGCTATTGTCTGAAATAAAGAATTTTTTTGTCAAAGGCGAAAAAAATTATTGTTGGACTGGAAATAGCTGACTAATAGTTTTTACGTAGGTACTGGCACGTAAAATAAAGATAGTTGTCAGCTTTATAGTCCATAATGGCTGCTCAGTGTAATATGTTGGTTTGTTCCTTCATAGATATTTAAGTTTTATTTCTGTCAATTAAAATAAATTTTGAAACAATTTTAGTGTTTATTTTGATGGCTTATATGACAAAGAAGAGCATAAGTTGTGCTCATAACCTGGTTTATTGATCCTCTATGATCCTGTGAGCTAGTAAGCAATTCAGAACCAAGTGACTTTATTAGTGCCTTTAAGTCTTTGCAAAATAATAAGACCCATAAATATTGATATTCAGATCTTGACTGATCAATTGTATGGCTCTCTGTACAATGTGTACATCAGACCATGTTGTACATTTTTAGAGGTTGAAATACTTTTTGACCATAATGTGCATAGTTGTTTGATATAACCTCAAAGTTGCTGTTTGCAAAATTGTGGTGTTATTTTTATAAAACATCTTTTTTATTAAATTAGTGGTCATTTATTGTCTATAAAATTATATTATATGTTTAAATCTAAAAATAATAAAACCAAATAAAATTTCCAAAGCTACCTGATTTTTTAAACTTTAAAAATATTCAAACAGGAAACCGGTGTTCTAATCTCAATCAAGAAGATTTTCTAATTTTTTATTTAAAAACTGAAAAGCATATGAAATTTATAGACTTTTAAGAAGTCTCAAAAGAAACTCAAGAGTTTACTCTTCTCCAAAACATTCTAACATTTAGTGGCTCGGAAGCTTTGTCCAAAATGTAGAGCCGCTTTAAATACACTTTTTCGTACGCTTTTGTTCATAAGCATTGTTTAAACTTCATTTTTTATTCATTAGAATACTGCATGGGCTGAGTTTGAAGTCAAGCCAGGCCCACAGGGGCCAGGCCAGCTTGTAGCTAAGTTTTACTTGAATGCCCTTACTAGGAACGACTTTTTTTATAGAAGGGTTCGGGGTGGCCTTATTTCAATTGCCTTGGTCACAAAGCATGTTATATGTAAGTGATGGGCATCTCAGTTTGTAGTGTTTCTATAACTCAGCATGTTAATTTGATAAAGGAACTCCCGAAGAATATCAAGCACCTTATTTTGATGTCGTCGGAGGTGATCCAAGTTTTGAAGAGATGAGGAAAGTTGTTTGTATTGAAGGATACAGGCCTGGCGTTCCCAAGAGTTGGCAGCAGAATGAAGTTGGTTATATGGCCATTTATGTCATGATTTTTTTTGAGAGTCTATGTGAAAGTGTATATCTATATGTGTGTGTGTGTGTGTGTGGAATTTCTAAGCTAGAATTTAAGTAAGCTGTTTTAATGTTTGATTCAGACGATTGGGGCATTTGTGAGTAAGATGATGCTTTGCTGGAGCAGTTCAGCTTCAAAGCGCATCTCCTCGCTTGGGTTAAGAAATTTTTTGGCAAAACTGAACGGTTCTCTCACGGAGGAAAAGAGACGATGGTTACATGGGAATCAGCACTTTGGCGGTTTGTTTTTAAATATATTTTTTTAATTAATTGAACTAACAACAAGTACTCAATCTGATTCTGTACAGCATTATTAAAATTTTTCTAATGTACTTCTAGGCAGTTTCTGGCAAGTGCCCTGGTACCCATTTGATCCGAAAAAATATTGAAAAACAGCTTTAATAAACGAATTTTATTTATTTATTTATTTATAACGTTCACAAATGGCAGGGCCAATGGCCACTTACACCATTTGAATTGCAATATAAACAGAAAAAGAGTAATTCGAAACAGAAAACGAAATAAAAAACGAAACAAGAAAGAATACGCAAAATAATGGTTTGGTTCAACGTTAAAGCACACAACAAAAGTGGGGAGCAACAACATCACAAACAGGCAAATCAGATGAATTATCATCGACAATACCACCATCATCGTCATCACCATCCTCTTCATCAATACCATCATCATCAGACAGCCCCAATCTTCATCAAACATCATCATCACCATCAAAAACAGGAGAATAATCATTTTCGCACAGTTTCAATGACAGACAAAAAACGAGTTAAGTCAGCTTGAGCGACAAGACACTTGAATTTCGAAAATGTACTCGATGACACGTCATGTTCATGTAGGGAGTTCCAGGCAGCAACGATGCGATTTGAGAAAAAATATTTGGTGACATCGACAGAGAACAAGTTGGCTCACAGTTTATAGCAATGACCCCTGGTTGATTGATATTCAAAAGGACGGAAGCGCTGAGCTAAGTCAGTGTTCACGATTCCATGTAGTATTTTATAGCACAAACAGAGGTCCAACAGGAGTCTTCTGTGCTCTAGAGTTTGGAGTTTGAGTATTCCAAGACGTGTTAAGTAAGGTTCATGTCTGAGCGAAGGGATTGCCTTGGTAAAGCGCTTCTGGACCCCCTCAATTCCATCTATCAGGGATTTGTGATGAGGGTTCCACACAGGAGAGCAGTATTCCAATAGTGGCCTAACGTAGACGCAGAAAGCTTTAGTCTGCACAAGTCGATCTTTGGATGCAAAGGACCTGTGGATAAGACGTGAACGTATAAAAGCAGAATGAATTATGTTGTTGATGTGATCTTTGAAGTTAAGGCTGCTATCGATAATCACTCCATGGTCCCTCATCTGCCTCACAATATCCAGTTGGTGATTCCTGATAGAGTATCGGGGCACGAGACCAGCCGCACCCCCATCCCGACAGACAGAACACACAACACATTTATCAAGTGCCAGGTTTAGTTGCCATTTCGTGCTCCAAGAAGTGAGTTCAGTTGTAGCCTTTTGTAGATCGGTGGTAGCCAAGCTGGAGCATGAGTAAAATTTGACATCATCCGCAAAAAGCTTCACATAAACAGATTCATTGTTGATATTGTCCAGTGCATCATTGATGTAAATGAGGAAAAGGGTTGTTCCTAGAACGCCGCCCTGAGGAACACCACTTGAAACATTCGATGATCCGGAAAGCGCTCCTTGGTACTGGACGTGTTGCGTACGATCAGATAAGAAGTCTGTTAGCCAAGCAAGAAATTGCCGCTAATGCCATAAGCTTCAAGTTTTTGTCTTATTAAATAGCTGTTTTGCATTTTCTTCAATGGATAATGGAGATTTTTTAAAAGTAATTTATTGAAGCAGTAAAACCAAAGAATGTTTATATCTAAATTACTTTTCTAGACCACAAAAGCTCCATTTTCGGTTGAGGAACATCATGTATACAGTTGCTGGAGATAATGATGCTTGTCTCTGATTTATGATATGACCAGAAGAAGCAGATTCTGAAAGTATCGAAATTGCTGGCATGCACAGATATTTGCGCGCTAGAGTACTCACCGACACCTCTATCAATGACCACGATGTTACTCTAATAAAATTTTATATTCTATAGATATCAAGACTTAATTAACCATAAGGTGTAGGTTATTCCAGTTTTAGATGATGTGATGAGCTTTTATAACTGCATCAGCTTCAATAGCATTCTTTTTTTTAGTTTTAACAGATATTAATGCTAGGCTACTTGTGAGATAATGGGCTTCTCAAATAAGTTTTCAGAAGTGTATATCCTGTGTCTTCCAAGCTGCTGCAGAGTTCCTTCAATTCTGCTGCAATATGCTTTGACGAATCAGTTGGAATCAAGATGGCATCAGCCTGCTGAGCTTGAATGCTACTGGCTGCTATGGGCCCTGGCCACCACTGCTATTGTAAAGTATGTAAATAGGTTTCTGGGATAAGCAGTGTGAAATGTCATCATTATCAGATGACTGGTTATCTGAATCATTGTAGCTACAAAACTCCAAGCAAACCAGGTCTTTGAACCGGATGATGTTAAACTGTTTCTTTTCATTTTCCTTGTTACGCTACTGTTTTAATCAATTCAGTCACGACCTTTTACAGCATTTAGTGTTACCCTTTTTACAAACTTTTACAATCTCTATGTGTTTGTGTTTGTGTGTTTTTTTCTGCACGCAAATCTTGCAAGCAAAACTTAACCAGCTTTTTGACTAGCTAGGAAGCTGAAACTTTCAGCATAGCTTTATATTGAATGACAATACATGATTCAATTAAAAAAAATCTCTTGTATTTCTAAATCGAGTGTATTTGAAATAAAGGTTTGTGTTGAAAAACTCGTTTTTTTCTTTACTTAAATCTTTAGTTCTATAAGTTGAAAACATGTTTTCTCCAAGATTTTCTCGGTTCTTCTAGTTTGAACATTACTTTTGTAACTTTTCAATGGATTTTGTTCCTATTTTTCAGCTTATAATTTTAGTATTGCCTGGATGCACATAAACAGTGTTCTTGTAAAATTTTAAAATAAAAAGACTTTTTCATAAAAAAATTCTATGTTGCAGATGACGAGGACACTGACAAACCTTGTGATAGAAATTTGAATGATATCCCATCTGTCCACACCGCATCACTCAGGGATAATAAGTCTTCGTCGGAACTGAACGGCTCTCTCACCGATGAGCTTCCTTCAAAGATTCAACTGAATGCTTGTTGTGCTTTGCATTAAAACTTTACTGTTTAATATTTATTGTGTTTTGTACAAACAGTTACCAGGATGAAATTTGCCACTGTCCAAATGATTACTTGTTATTTATTGACATTGAGGTTACTTCTCGACACGACTACTTTCAATGCGACGTCCCAGGAAATCTCGAGTTTTTTCATCTCGACTTAAGCTGCATCAGTGTATTATTTTTATTATCATTATCATGACGACGTGTTTTGTATCAATTTCAATCCATGACATTTCATTTCTCATCGATAAAGAATATCAACCTCTATTTTATTGACTGATGAATTTTTTGTTTTCCACTGAAGGTTGATGTGTTTGTTATACGGAACAGTCTCATGACAGAATTGTTTTATATTATTATTATTATTTGCATGGATCTTGTTGCTTCTACCTCCCTGATTTAGAGTTTTTTTAAATTACACGATGAGAGATTTACATCATGGCTTATCATTATATCTTTTTATTGGGTTACTAAAAATTTTTCTTTTATATCATTTAAGCAACTGCACATAAACGGGAGTTGGTAGTTCATTAGAGAGTTTTCATTTTAGTTTTGACATAAAAACACACATCTTCTTTATCTCACTTTATTACACTGCCCTCTCCCACCTCAGTTAAGAGTTTCGTGCTCAATAGTTTCTTAATGTGTTGCAGATGATCTGTAGGGCTGATGAGACAAATCAATTATTTTAACTAGTCTCATTTAAACTAAAATGTTTTCATTTTATTTTTTTTTATTCTCTTTAGAAATTATTTTATTAAAATTACAAGCGAATTTTAATTTGTGATAATTCATTTGTTCGTTAGTTTTTATTCTCTTTTTAACGTTCAAATGCGTTGTAGAGTTGCAGCGACGACGTTGTAACTCTACAGTGAATTGTAGACTGAGTTAATTTGTGTTGAATAGTTTTTTTAGTGAAAAGAAGCTGTCACCTGCTGTGACATCAGTGTATATTTTCGTGATGTGTGACATCATTGTTATAATAGATTGTCACATTTTCTTGTGACATCATTGCTATCATAGACCACCGATCACCTGTGAACCTGTAGCTATCTATGTCCATATCGAGATATTCATTTTTAATGTTTGTTTATGAGTCTCAACAGGAGGTATTTTGTTTAAAAAAAGTGTTAATTTGTTTTTGTTTTGCAAATTAATTAATAAAAACCCAGTGGTTTGTATTTCTTGGTTTCATTCTTAATGTTTTAGTAGAACTTCACACATGAGATCAGAAATATGTTTATTGCTTTTTTAATGAGGCAAATAATATAAAATGTGTATGATGTTGTCTTGTTCTGTTTGGTCTGTCAGTCTGATTTTAGTGGATCTTCAGTCGCTCGTGTCGATCGTGCTGCAGTGCTGTTCCTCAGAGGACTTGGGTGAGGAATCTTGTTGAAAGGATGAAGATGTGGTCAGTGCCCTCCTGTTAAGCCTAGATCGTTTTTGCTGCACGAACTGGTGAACGGATTGTCCAGTTTCTTTTAAAGGGTGATCCAAATGATCAGTCGTTTCACTAATACGTTGGTGGGCATCTTCTGCCAGACGATTGATCAGCTGTTTCGGAGCACCCAATGAACTGACTGGAGAACCTAGGGAAAGATGTCGTTGGGGAGGGTGGATTTGAATCGGAAGAAATCCACCGCTGTGGTGCGCTGCTATGCTTAACCTTCGAACCTCTTCTTGTATGGAAGACAGTACGGTTACCTAGTTAGGAAACAATGGCATTGATTAAACATTTCCGAAGATTGATGTGTTTCAACAAACACATTGATGGTGTAAATGTAAACGAAACTCAGTGAGAAAATGTCTACAAGCATACTACAGTCACGAACTTTAGTTGAAAACTCAACCAGCTAAAAGCAAGCAAATAATTTCTAACATTGAACTAACAAACAAAATATCAGCTGCTATTCTATTCAGGTTTGCTGTTGTTAATGCTGAGCCTGGTATGCGATCATCGTTTGTTGATCAAAAGATGGAAAGAAGCGCCCAATAAACTCCTTAATTTTCTGAGTTTAGTTGAATTGACTAATTCCGTTGACCTCCTAATGCATGATGTCAAACTTTCAAGTTTTTAAATGATGAGTTCTGCGTGCTTTTCCAGAGGCAATGAATTCCGCATCGCCTGATGACGCTTCGATATTTTTGCTTTCAAAAACACTCGTCCTCCCACGTTTGTTCCGGACACAGTTTACCGCTAAAACTATTAATGTCGGTCAATTGAACTTTGTTTTATTGGTACTTATTCATGCCCGGTTCCTATTTTATGCATATTAACAGACTTATCGATCAATATGGATAGAGACATCCAGTTTAGCATGTATGCATATATCGAAAGACTTATAAAAATCAGCTTAAACTCAGCAAACGAATGCTAACAGTATTAAACCGAGATCGAATCGTTGTAGAGTAATTAATAAAATAAATTAATCGTTTCATAAAGGATTATTAAAATACTAACCACTGTTAACAGGGCATTTTGATTTTCAGACATAAGTTTTCTAATATGGTCAATGTCGTTGCGGACTCTTTCATCTTCTCGACTGCTGTTTTGAACGTGTTGTAACCTGACGTCCAAGATTCGTAAGGTCCTTTGAATTGAATCGAGTTGTGGTATTGAAAGAAGCTGAATTTGAGGTTGGTGGACCTGAAGTTGCTGAGAAGTTCCACCTATAATATATTAACATTACGGAAAACAATCCAACGAAAAATCGTTGCTTGCAGTGGCGGATCCAGGAGGGCCCAGGAGGCCCGGCCCCCCTTAGAAGTTAAAAAAATTTAAACATTAGTTTTTTAATTAGCTTGCAATTTTATTCTGTTCGTCTGTATCCTGAGGCTTTATCATTACTAAATTCATCTCTCGACCATCAATAGTTCTGATAATTGGCAGATATTTAAGAATATCGGGTCTTTTTCAAACCAATTCAACACAAAATATAATTCAAATAATATCTAAAAAAACGTTTAGACTTTCACCGGCAGGTCCAGCAAAAAAGTTGAAAATGACGCCTGCCTTTTTCTAAATAAGTTTAGATGGCTTAACAAGTTCTTGAAAACAGTAATTATGTGTAATATGAATAAAAGATGTAAGTTCAGGGACGTCAATTTGGAGGAAGCAGAGAGGGTATTGTTCTCCTTCTGACTTTTTAATGGGCCCCTGACGTAGTTTTGGGCCCCCAAGAAATAGAAATGAGGCCCCAAAATTGGCCTAAGAAATGTAAAGTTGAAGATTCAGAGGTTTGAACTTTTCTGTAAAGAAATAAACCACCAGTTCTTAGTTTATTTAAGGAAAGCGATATTTTTTATGGTTCACTTAATTTTAGCTTTTAAGTGTCCGATGATCTAACTCTATGATGAAAAAAGAGGTGTTTTGTGTTGATATTTCTCCAAAGCAGAGACGTAAATTGCGGGGGAGGGGCAGGGGGGCACTTGCCCCTCCCTGATTTTCAAAATTTGAAATTTTTTTCTTAGAGTTTACTATATATTTTTTAAATTTCAACTTTACTCAGCCTAGTGAGGATTCAATGCGTATTGGAATCTTTCTGGCGTGTGTAGACAATGTGACGCCCCTTGATTTCCAAAATTTAAATTTTTTCTCCTAGAGTTTATTATATAAATTGTTAATTTTAACTTTACTTAACCTCGTGATGATTTAATGCGCACTGGAAATCTTTTTGCGTGTGTAAACCAGGTATTTTACCCAAAAATATCAATTGATACTTTGGTAGGGGAATCCACCCCTCCCTGCTTCTACCTACGTATTTATATAAATATAAAAAATAATGTGTGTGTGAGAGCATTCGCTTACCACATCCAAGCCGCAGGAGCAACATTTGGCATGCAGGTAGACTTCATTGATAAGAAAATTTTTAAAAATAAAAAAAAACTGTTAATTATTTGATGTTTCATTGGCAAAAAAAACTAAGCAAAAAAACCCGGGCAACACCGGGTAACCCTGTTAGTAATCTATATAGTAGCGAGATAGATTTTGCCCCCCTGGAAAATGCTGAATTTACGTCCCTGCTCCAAAGAGAAAAAATACAGAAAGAAAGTGAAAGAGAAAAAAAGAAAAAAGAGGGAAAAATGCGAGTAGATTAAAAATTTAATTTCGATTCCTTTTGTTTGATTTTACTAAATAAAAAATTCAAGATATCTTACAACGGGCTTTATAACGACAACAATCAAAATTAAAAAAAAAAACTGGAAAAAATTTCGGGCCCCGCTTACGAAATTCTGGAATCCGCCACTGGTTGCATGAATATCTAAAACTAACTTCCACTAATGTGTCTCATTCTTTGCCTACCTACTGCCCTCAAAGAACATTTACGCTTCATGTTTGATTGGTTCTCGTCATTCCAACCACTATTTCCTGTGACTGATTTGTATCCAGGCGGAGAGCCTGCATCTGCGTGGAGGATGAAAATAAAAATATTAATATGCATTATGTTTCAGAAATAAAACGCTTTCTGTACAATTTTGTTCCCTCTTGCTTTCCCGCTCCCGCTTGCTCTCCCGCTCCTGGTCGCTCTCCCGCTCCCGATCGCTCTCCCGCTCTCGGTCGCTCTCCCGATAGCTCTCCCGCTCTCGGTCGCTCTCCCGATAGCTCTCCCGTTCCCGGTCGCTTTTCCGCCCCGGTCGCTTTCCCGATTTATTTCTAAATTGCAATAAGGCCTTTTTTAAAGGGAATGCATAGATTAAAATATTATCTTCATTATCATCATCATCGGCCGACTACGCTTTGTCCGGACTTGTTGGTCCCTCCACTCAGCAGACGACAATATCTGAGTTTCCATTTCTCTCCAATGGCCTCCGTGGCTTCCCTTCTAACCTCCTCAGCGGTGACGCTTTTTCTGTCATAACCCATGTAAGTTGACATCTGATCGAGGTATGACATTCTTGGACGGCTCATACGCAGGCAATGACCAGGTTCCCGTTTGTCATACGATCTTCAGGCAATGACCAGTGAAAGACATCTGTCGATGACGGATCAATGTGCTGATAGGAGCTGATTGCACCCTGTCGTACAGGCTCTCGTTTGTCATACGATCCTCTGGCTGAACCACACCGATCATCCTGCGATAACACTTTCTGGCGAACACGTCCAATTTATTTGCAAACTTTTTGTTACAAGCCAGGATTCACATCCATACAACAAAATCGACACACATGCTGTGTTGAAGAAGCGCACTCTCAGCATTACACCGACATCTCCCTGCAGGACTCTTGTGGTGATACTGAATGGCTCTGACAGTTTTTTTTTTCAACAAAAACCTGGCTAGATGAATTTTCATATAGTACTTTTATGGCTGAAACTATCTTATTGGGAATGCCATAATGTCTTAATATTGCAAGCATCATATCCCGATCAATCGAATTAAATGCTTTTGTGAAGTCGATGAATGTGACGAACAGCGGGATATTCTGACTATATGCTCCGTCCATGATGCGTCTCAAAATGTTAATCTGTTGAACACAACTACGACCAATCCTGAACCCAGCTTTAGTTTTCCTTAACAGCTTGTCAATTGGAGTTCTAATGCGGTTGAGAAGAATTAGATTGTAATTATTGTAAACCTTTGCTGCTATGGACATGAGGGAGATACCTCTGTAGTTAGTCATCAGTTGGAGATTTCCTTTCTTTGGCATGGTGATGATGATATTGAATGTCCAGGTACTGGACGCGTGGAGATTGTCAAAAACCAAGTTGCAGATGAAATAGATTTGCTCTCTGATGAAGTTTCCGCCTTTCTTGAGTATTTCGGCAGTGAGCGCATAGTCCAAGCCAGGAGCTCTATTAGACTTGAAGTGCTTTATGGTTTCGTTCACTTCTCTTAAGCTGAAGTTGGATGTTGATATCTTGTTGTTGTCGTTCGATGGGACAGGATGATAGGCTGAGCTTGTAAACTTGCTTTTATTGTTGAGAAGATTGTTGAAGTAAGTTCTCCATTTATTCAAGTTATCTTCCTTGGACGCAGGTGGTTTCCCATCAAATTTTCGCATTTTTACAGGACGTTTTTCTATCACCACCGCTGATTTTGTTTATTATTTTCCAAACCTCACCGTGTTGATTCGTCGAGGCAGCCGCCTCCAGATCACTGAGCTGTGTCTCAAGGTAGGTCTTTTCATCCATAATAAGAGACTCGTTTACTTGCTCCCGGAAGCCTTTCCAAATTCTCTTATCCTCCGCTGTTGAAGTCCTCATGTACTTTTCTTTTATCCTATCCTGTTTCCGCTGGAGGTGGATCGTCTGTTCTCCAACCCAGTGTGGCTGTCTTGTTCTCTTCTGCCTGCCGAGAACCTTTTCACAGGTCTCCACCAGAGATTTGTCCAAGCCCTCCGCTCTTTTGTCGATCTCTTCCTGATGGCCAGAGATCCGCAGGTCGTCAAAAAAAGCCTCGAAACGATTCTTTAATTCCAGGTCAAAAGACCGTTGCACCAATGCGTCATCCAATCTGCGGGTATTGTAAACGTCTCTCCTGAGTTTGTTATTTTTGGTCACTTTTAGTTTTATTCTAATCTTGGCAGACACAAAGCGATGATCCGAACCAACGTCTATTGAGTTGAAAGCACGACAGTCAGTCAGAGAAGAATACCATTTAGCTCTTATAAGTATTTAGTCTAGTTGGTATTTTTCGGCTCTGGGGTCAGTGTAGGTGTATAGATGTCGGCGCTGGTGCTGAAAACGGCTGTGAGCCGGCCTCATTCCAGCTTGTTGTGATCTTTATTTGTTCAGAAATCAGGTATCGATTTACAGAATGTAACTGGTTTTAGAATAATCCTATAACTAGAAAAGTCAAACATGAACTAATTTATATCTCTTGTAACCGGGACGTTACTTTTATGGAAATAGTTCATATATATTAATTTACATACACATATATATATATACATATATATATATAGATACATATATATATATATATATATATATATACATATATATATATAGATACATATATATATATATATATATATATATATATATATATATAACACAGCTGATTCACATAAATCGAGCAATCTCTGACCATTGTTGTTAGTGAGCTCGTGGTAGCAATATCCTCCGACAATCCGTGGATGTATTGGATGAATAGCTTTTCCAATGCGAGCATTAAAGTCGCCAGCTACTAGTACAACTGCGTGGGGTGGGATTGAAATGATTAGTTTTTCTAAGTCATCGTAGAATTTGTCCTTCAATCCCTCATTTTTGTCCGACTCCGTGGGAGCATACGCTGAGATGATACTTAACCTTGGGTTACCGCCAAGATGCATCACCATAATACGATCAGATATTTTCTCCAACGAAGTAACCATGGCAGCAACTGTTTGACTGTAGAACATTGCTACCCCATGGCATTCAGTAGTTGAAGACGCATCGGACCAAGCAAAAGTCCAGCCAGATATTGGAGTGTCAAACTGTATACCCTCACAGCCCGTTTGGAGTCGATGCTTCTGTAAAGCAAAGTCGACGTTGTACTCTTCGCAGCCGATGATGATCCTTTGATATTTGTGCCTGATTTCCCCGCTATCCCTGAGGGTTCGGACGTTGTAGGTGATGATATAAAATTATAACTGTAGATATAACACTACCCCTTTCTTAATCCTGTTTGTCCCGAACAGCATAGTCGCTTTTGAAAAATGCGATTCGGCCACGAACACAAAATACCTTGATCTTCACTCGTGGCTTTGACCGCAATTCGCAAACAGCATGGTCAAGTCTCTTGACCGTTTGACGCAGTTTCTTCCAGTCCTTTTTTGGCTCATCAACAGAGTCTTTCTTTAGCTCATCGTCGCCATTTCTGCACGGTTCATCACAGCCTTTTTTGCATGCCTCGTCCTGAACATCTTTGCACGGTTTATCGGAACTGTCTGCTTTTTCTTCTTCCTTCACATCTTTTAGATCTTTGATGAAATCATATTTCAAATAAGCACCATCTTTTTTCATTACACGATCTGAGGTATCTCTCCATTAAATATTCAGCACATTGTTTTCCTTCGGATGAACCTTTTGAGCACTTGATTTTTTTTCCTTATTTATAACTTCATTGTTGTTCTTAATTGTTTTGTATCGTGCTCTCCGAAAGGAAAGGTACATTTTTCAAAATTTAAGGACAATTTTCAAGAAGAAAAAGTATTAACTGGTGTAGGAAAAATATTGTACGTCTTTAACTAGTATTTGCAACATTTTACATAACTATTTACATGATAAATCACTGCTTGCTCTATAAAAACACATGATTTTACATGCTATTCAACGTTATTTTAATGAGTAAAATTTTAGTAATAATTCAGTGGGATAAAATGCGATATTTAACGTTTTCGATTCCCCAAGAAGAAAAGATAAATTAACAAATTTTCCGTAACGTGGGGAATGAATGGTTTGAGTCTAGACACTCTAGAGAAGGAAGCCGGCCCGTTTCCCTAAACATCAAACGTTTTCGCTTAAACGGTTACAGGTCACACCATACCGGGCACTGGGGCGCGGAAAAACATTACTCAACCCATGCGTGATCCGATATAGCGGGATAACTTCTCTTTTGAATTTTTAAAATTTTATTTTTGTTTTATTGTAACATTTAATCTCTTTTTTTGTTCAAATAAAATGCATTGAATTTATTTAAGCCTACCATTTGGTTCTTTGCGGTCGATTGTACTATTGATTGTTGTATTGGCCATTATGTTTTCTCCTGTTACGTTTACGCTTTCCTTGCCTAAAATTATGATAAAAAAACAGCATTAAACAAACAATTATAGCTGAAAATAAGCAAGATGAACCATACTTTCTTCTTTCTGTCTCTCCAGCTTAAACATGTACCTTCTCACTAGGCGTTGCAAAATATCAGAATACGAGTGATGTGGGACTTCCATGTGTAAATTCTCACACACTACATCACGTCTTTTCTTTAAATACATCGAAGATATTTAGTAAAAACATATTTATTTGTAATTTTTCTACATACTTTAATGAAACCATGTTTCCTCCATGGACTGCTGTACAGCTGGGATTTGACATGCAGGTTCATCTCATCAACCTCTCCACACAAACAGCACCAAGAATCTTTGAAACACTTCCAAAAGTACACAATGGATTTCGGAGTAGGCACAACGTTGAATGGAACCGGTAAAGTTCCTCCGTCGTCAATGTAATTCATCCAGAGACCCGTTCGTGCAAACTTCCACTCGACATCGCAGTCGGTCTTAAAATCCAACAAAGTTATTTTTAATTCTATGCAAAAACAATCGCTGAACAATGTCAACACACTTGTATGTCTTCAAATGAATGACTCATCATGGCAATTAGCATGTTGATAAGTACGATGATGATGGCAACATGGTAGAGAGCGAACAGGAACATTCCAACACCTTCCACGACAGATGTAGCGTGGTTACCTCCCGGAAAGCTGTACACGTAATCACTGCCCTTCTCTTTACTTGGATATTTTATCTCGACACTTTCAATGTTTACCAAACCAAACATTGCCCAGAACAAACTGTAAAGGGTTCTCGGTAGACTGTTCGAAATAATATTAAAATTGAACAAGACACATGTGTCGATTGCACATGCGAAAGCATGTTTTTGGTATATCTAATAAACGTACCCTTGAAATGCTTCGGAGGTGTGTACTAATTTGTCAGTTCCTTCTTTCTTGTACGTTTGTGAGCCATAATACCAATACAAATTGTGCAATCCGACCATGAAAGCGAACAAGACCTGATCATTCCAGACAATGCAAAATATCAATAATATAAATTTTTATACTCATAACAAATCACGTAGTTCAATTTTGAGACCAATTTTTAAATACTTTAAACGTATTTGAATGCGGCATCATCGCTGATTAAAAAATACATATTTCAATCTTGGAGATCTGAAGCTGGCATGGTAATTGCAAAAAGTGTCACTAACTGAATAATATTACATTGGTGTGAAATATATTGTGATTATGACATTTTAGACTAGCGACAAGTTTTTACCCCCAGATATTCAAACAAATGTTTACATATATAAATTCCAAAAAAGTCATTTTAACAAAACATTTTTGCAATAAATGAAAAACCGGTGAATTCAGAAATATAAAGGATTTGCTACATGGTTTTTACGGGTTACTTGTTATAAATATAAAAATGAATAATAAAATTGTTAAATTTTTTATTTTAATTGTTGAGTTGTATATAGTAGTATGCAATTGAAATTATTCAATTTAATTCCGTATAGTAATGCATGCAAACTTTTAATAACTTTTTTTGGTTTGACTAGATATGACCCATGAAAAGCTTTGACCCACACACATACATGCACTTGTTAATGTATGTGTGTTTTTACACACATGTTCTTACACACAGATAGTTTTGAGAGGCTTACGAAAAAGCAAAACTAAGGTAACCTACATCTTGTGTCCATCAATCAAGATTTGCAGATATGTATGTTACAAGAATCTATTTTAAGGTAAACGCGACGTGAAGCCACTAACCAGAGTGAAAAGAACGAGAAAGCGTGTTATATCTCCAATCATGCGTCCTAGCGATATTTGAAGAGGACCAAGAACTTCAAAAGCAGGCATGAGGTAGGTTGTCCTTGCTATGCTCAGAACGTTTGCTACTGCAAACAAGACATCGGATACAATCTCTGGATCATTTGGTTTCCACGCAAATCTTGCTGCGAATGACGTAAAACTAATTGAATATCGATAAAGAGACTTACAATTAAAACCTAGAGATTTATAATTAAAAACTATATATATATATATATATATATATATATATATATATATATATATATATATATATATATATATATATATATATATATATATATTAATATATATATATATATAGTGAGATTATGTATGTGTGTCTGTATGTATGTATGTATGTATGTATGTATGTATGTATGTATGTATGCGTGTATGTATGCATTGCTACACCATTCACCCGATCGTAATGTAATTTTCACACAACCTTGTGAGTCAACGGAAGAAGGTTTTTGTGAAAAATTGAAATTTGTCACAAAATAAGCGGAGCGGGAACGGGAGAGCGAGCGGAAACCGGAAAATGAGCGGGAACGATAAAGCAAGCTGAAACGGAAAAGCGACCGAAAGCGAAAGAGCGAGCGGTAAGGGGAAAGTGACCGGAACGGGAGAGCAAGCGGAGTGGGAAAACGACCAGGAGCGGGAAAGGAAATGGGAGCGTAAGAGAAAAACGATAGAAAAACCTCTAAAAACCCCGGGCAACGCCGGGTACCCCGCTAGTAATGTTGTACAAACTAAAAAAAACAGCTTCTTCATTAGAAGGTAATATTATGGTCCGGTTCAGTTGTCAGGTTGCATCTTGGCTTTCTCAAATAACTCAAACGTTTTTTTTTAATTTATGGTTATTAAAATTTTTAAATTTTATGAAAGACACCGAATCGAAATTTTGTAAATTTATTTAATAATTACAAAATAGTTTTTTTTTATATAAGAATAATTTATTTCATTAAACTAACCCATTTCTCGCAATTTAAAAATTCTAATTCATCATAACCCCTAAAAATATCAATCTTTAGCATTTCCATCGGTTTCCGCAGGCATTGCAAGTCACAAATGCAGTCATCGGCTCGTCAGCGCTTCTTGTCTGCTTTTCGAAGTAAGAGGTGTCTCTTTTTCCGCACCGACCACATTTGAATAGATCAGAGCTGGCCGTCACAGCTGCATGGCCAGGTTGATTTTTTTCTAAATCGTCTTCGAGCTCTATTTGTCTTTGACGTTTTTTTTCGTCGCTGGCTAATTCGAAGGGGTTCATTTTAGCAACTTTCTCAGGAGTGTACTGACCATCGACGACCCGTCTTCTTAATTCTGGATTCTTCGGGTCGATAAAATTGAATCTAAGATTCCAGGCTTGGTTCATATATTCCCGCTTCGTATTTTCATATTTTTTGAAGATGCATTCTTCAATGGCTCTCGCTATACCCTCGTAGTCAACTCCCTCCTTGGCGGAGTCATTTGACTGAAGACCTTCAGCCAGTAGCCTGCGCACCCTTGAACGAATATTTTCGTCACCTGTCTGATCAGCGGACGTTTTCTTTTTTGCTTTAATTTTAGTTGGTTTATCACTTTCTGTGGTATTTTTACTAATTTTTTCGGAAGATTTTTTAAGACTTTTGCGAGCCTTAGATGAATCATCAGATCCAATCGGTAGCGGTACCACACTTCTCCACTTGGCCAGTAACTTTTTAGCCGTTGTTTTGATAAAATTGTTTTTAGTTTCTTTCCGTAACTTATTCAGTGTGAAGCCTATTTTTGTTTGGTTTAAAATTTCAAAGGTCATCGCCAAACCATGGAGCATCATTAAGAGTCCTTCAGCTTGGGGTGAATCTGCATTTCCGGAATAAAGTATTTTTTGTAACTGATTATCTGCTTTCATGGTTTCCTGAAAAGTGTCCATAATGGTTTTAGAATATTAATTTTAATTAAGTTTATAAAAAAACTGCTAGCTTTTGTGGAATTGATATTTTAATTATGCTATTAAGACCTGTGAAGTCTTTGAAAAGGAAACACATAAAGATTATATATATATATATATATATATATA
The DNA here is from genome assembly GCA_963978895.1 of Erpobdella octoculata. Classification (NCBI taxonomy): domain Eukaryota; kingdom Metazoa; phylum Annelida; class Clitellata; order Hirudinida; family Erpobdellidae; genus Erpobdella; species Erpobdella octoculata. The sequence goes on along the minus strand of OZ022241.1, from coordinate 15,027,691 downwards.
TATATATGTATATATATGTATATATACATATATATATATATATATATATATATATATATATATATATATATATATATATATATATATATATATATATATATATGTATATATACATATATATATGTATATACATATATATATATCTATATATATGTATATATATATGTATTTATACATATATATATATATATATATATATATATATATATATATATATATATATATATATATATATATATATATATACCTATTAATAATATAGCAGCCTTCGTCACTCACTTACTGATTCTGTCACGCTTATGTAATTAGTCGTATAGTAGTTATTAAATACAATTTTTTTATCATTGATATTATTAATATAGTAGCCTTCGTCACTCACTTACTGATTGTGTCACGCTTATGTAATTAGTCGTATAGTAGTTATTGAATACAATTTTTTTATCATTGATATATATATATATATATGTATATATATGTATATATATTTATATATATATATGTATATATACAGATATATATATATATACATATATATATACATATATATATATACATATATATATATACATATATATATACATATATATATATTATATATATATACATATATATATATACATATATATATACATATCGATATATTATATATATATAAACATATATATAAATACATATATATATATATACATATATGTATATACATATACATATATATATATACAGATATATATATATATATATATATATATATATATATATATATATATATATATATATATATATATATATATATATATATTTATTAGTTTTGTTTTTCCTATTAATTAAGTTCACATTTTAATAATTGAAAAATAAAGTATATGTTTTTAAACAAAATGTCTCTTAATATGAATGACGACAAAGATCCTGTGTCGAGAAAACGCCGTCTAGCTAAAGAAAGGCAACAGAGATATCGCGCAAGACAAACTCCACAATCAAAAGCAAAATTTCGAGTTTTAGATGCAGAAGCTCATCAACAACGCACTGCACAAATGTCTGTTGAGGAATTGCAAATTTTTCATGCTTCTCATGCCGCATTACAATAACGTTATGTCTATCGACTTACTCCTCAACATCTAGAAGCTCTTCACACTTCCATTGCTGCCTCACAACGTCATCGATTTGAGCAAATGTCTCCCCATGAATTGCAGTTACATCGAGAAACCAATGCTGCCTCGCAACGCCATCGAGTTTTGCAAATGTCTCCCAATGAATTGCAGTTACATCGAGCTGCTAGTGCGATCTCCCAACGTTTAGCACGAGATCGTGCGGGTGAGGCAGTTCGTAACGAAGCAATTAACTTCAACGAAACTCAATTCGATCAACATGATTGTGGTGAATTTGATGTTTTATGTACTTCATGTCGATCAAGAAATTTTGCTGCAGAGCAACCATCAGATGGACTATTCACTTCATGTTGTCGAAAAGGCAAAGTAATGTTGCCAAAACCAATTGACATTCACGGTAATACACTTGAATATCCCGATTTTCTTAAAAGCCTCATGTCAGACACGGCCAATCCAGATAAACAAAAATTTTTGATTTGCTTATATATATAATTTTTTTTATGGTTATCAAATGTCATTTTGTTTTTGTTGACTATTTTTATAATAACGGGCGCCGTATTTTAAAACTTCCGTCATTTTTGACGGGCTATCTCTAGTATATATATATATATATATATATATATATATATATATATATATATATATATATATATATATATATATATATATATATATATATATATATATATATATATATATATATATATATATATATATATATATATATATATATATATATATATATATATATATATATGTATATATATATATACAGTGGCGGATCTAGACTTCTTTGGCGGGAGGCCAAACAAACGGCGGTGGGGACAAAAATCGGTCGGGTCGGACAAAAACAGGGGGAAAAGCAAAATTTTGATCTTAGACCCACAAACCCCACAGAAAAAACAAATAGCGGATGCTAAAAAGTTAGTAATTTATCTAAAAAGTAGTCAATCTTTCTTCTAAATTTCGTCAAATTTTCAAACCTCCAGCCCCCAAACACAAAGTTGTTGTCGATGCAAAACTGTTCAACCGTCCTAAACTCTAGCTCCACTCCCGCGAACCATGACCAAAACAAACTCATCTGAGCTGGGGCACTAGCAACCGTAGAAGCACTTTCATGTTGTTCCGCAACATCCAGGGCAGCGGCCTTCCCTTCCGACTCATCCGGGGTGGCATCACTCACAAGGGCGCTCCGATCAGCAGATATCGCCTGGAACTCTGCTCCATCTATTCCAAAATTACATTTTCTCAAAGTCTAACCCCACCCCAATGTTCCGGAACAGACGACTAACCAACAAATCTGATCGCGATGCAAAAACCGTCCGGACGCAGCATCACCTCACTCAAGCAATCTTCTAGGACCAATAGAATGCTTTTGTAGTTTATTGGATGATAATAAAATGAAGCTTGGAAAAGTCTATGTTATACCTTCTAATATAATAATAATGTTAATAATAATACTTGTCGGGGTATCAATAGATGGGAAAAGCGAAACCAGTACATAGATATAACAATATATATATATATAAATATTATATATATATATATATATATATATATATATATATATATATATATATATATATATATATATATATATATATATATATATATATATATATATATATATATATATATATATATATATATATATATACTAGCAGTGCCCGTAGCGGCTTCGCTCGCATGAAATTAGAGAATTAGAACCATGCATACATAATAGAGTACTGCACGGATCAATTTTTTAGGTCTCGGCTCGGCACGTCGACAACTTGGCCCAGCCCGTTTCAAAAACCGAAATTCCTGGCCCGGCACGGCCCGTCTAATATGGGCCCGGCCGTTTTTACAGGTCTGGAAGTTCTATATACTTGATGAAAAACTGCCCGTCCCACTTTGACTTCAGGTTTAGCCCGGCCCGTCTGAACACCCTAAAATCACTAAAATGTCTATATACTTGGTTAAAATTCTCGGCCCGTCCCACCTTGATTTAAGGTTTGGGCAGGGCCGTATGAAGACCCTAAAATAACGGCTTGGCCCGTCCGTCCGGTGATAAACTGAACTCATCTACTTTTAACCGGTACAAAACCTCAAAATACTAATTTTCACATCTGTAGCACTTACAGTTTTTTAGTAGCAGTTATTTTAAAATCAAATAACCTTTTTTCCACTTCACATTTGAGGTCCTGGAAACCAAATTTTCAAAAAATGGTGAAACACGTATATCATTATTTTTAGAGTAGAAACTAAATACTAATTTTATTTTTTGTAGCATTTAAAGTTTTTGAGTAGCAGTTACTTTAAAAACCAAGTAACCATATTTTCCACCCCATATTTGAAGTCCTGGAAACCAAATTTTCAAAAAATAGTAAAACACGTATTTCATTATTTTTGGAGTAGAAACTAAATACTAATTTTTACTCCTGTAGCATCTACAGTTTTCGAGTAGCAGTAACATTAAAAACCTAATAACCTTATTCTCCACCCCACATTTGAGGTCCGGGAAACCGAATTTTCAAAAAATGGTGAAACACGTATCTTTTTATTTTTCAAAAAGAATCTATATACCAAAATTCAAAATCTCATTTTTGGTTTTCGAGATATACATTGTTTTAGAAAAAAGTTTGTTTTCCAGTTTTTTCCCCTCAGGAGCAAAATTTTCCAAAATAATTTTTTAGCGGATGTTTACACTATTAAAGTAATATAAGTTCCAAATTTCACGTTTTTAGGAAGAGGCGTTTGAGCTCGGCGTTGATTATCAGTCAGTCATCAGTCAGTCAGTCAGTCAGTCAGGACATGTTTTTATATATATATATAGACTAGCTGACTAGCAAATGTTGTTTCGCCTTTAAAATTATCATGTTTTTTCCTAAGAGTTTCATGTACAAAATTAAGAAAATTAAAAAAATCAATCTCGAAAAGCAATCCAGTGTACAATGCCCGGGGTTTTTGAAAGTTTTTCTATCGTTCTTCTCTCTTGCTCCCATTTCCTTCCCCGCTTGCTCTACCGTTCCCGTTTGCTCTCCCGTTCCCCTTTACTATCCCGTTTCCGCTTGTTTTCACGTTCCGCTTGCTCTCTCGTCATTTATCCTTAATTTAAATATATAAATGACCGTTTGTGTGTGTGTGTAACTTATGCATTGCTACACCATTCATCCGATCGCAATGAAATTTTCACACAACCTTGAGAGTCAATGGAGGCAGGTTTTTGTAAAAAAAATTAAAATCGGTTAGAAAATTAGCGGAGCGGGAGAGCTAACGGAAACAGGAACTAGATAATGAGCGGGAACGGGAAAGCAAGCGGGAAAAGGAAAGGTGAGTGGGATAGCGAAAGCGAGAAGAAGTAGGAGTCCGAGCGGGAGCGGGAGCGGGAAAGAGACCGGGAATGGGAAAGCAAGTAAGAACAGGAAAGCGACCGGGAGCGGGAGAGCAAACGGCAGCGGAAGAGCAACCGAAAAAACTCAAAAAGAAAGCAGAACAGCACAACAAGAAAACAAAGCAGCTATGAAAAGGCTAAAAAACAACAACGGAGGATGAGAGAAAAAACAAAGAAACACTTCAAATTTTACATCATAAAAAATACATTAAAAAAAAAAGTTTTTCTTGCATCCTAAAATATAAAATAATATTCCTATGAGCCTGGCAGAATTTTTCAATGATTTGGTCACATTATGGTAACATACTTTTTAACAGTTTCTAATTCATATACAACGAAAAACGTTGCGGGCGCATTATTTTTTGTAACTATTTTTTTTACTAAAGTTTTGATTTTGTAGCCTATATGCGCCCAACGTTTTTTATTGTATATAAATTAGAAACTGTTATAAAGTATGTTACCATAATGTGACCAAGTTATTCAGAAATTCTGCCATTTGAATATTATTTTATATTTTTAGGGCACAAGAATAACGTTGTTTTTTTTAAATGTATTTTTTATGATGTAAAAATAACTTTCTACTTTTTCGATTTTGATTGGTTAAATTTTGTAAGCATTTGAGTTTTTTAGTTTTTTCGCTAGGTGGCAAACTTTAGCCGGTTGAATTTGGTAACCGGATAAAACAGAACATGTTGAAACAGAACATGATAAAACAGAACATAATAAAACAGAACATGATAAAACAGAACAGTGAAAAAACAGAACAGTGAAAAAACAGAACAGTGAGAAAACAGAACAGTGAAGAAACGGAACATTGAACAAACAAAACAGTGATAAAACAAAACATCGCGTTTATTTTTTTCAATTTTTCGCAATAATAACTACAAATCGGTTTTACAAAATTTTCATCTACTTCTTTGTATGTTTCCGTTGTCAGCTATTGATCCGGTATGCGGACTTTTCATCAAAGGACGATTCATCAAGGGACTGTTCATCAAGGACTATTCATCAAGGGACTATTCATCAAGAGACTATTCATCAAAGGACTATTCATCAAGAGGATGGTTCATCATAAGGACTGTTCATCTAAAGTCTATTCATCAAGAGGACTATTCATCAAATTTTGAACCCACTCCTCAACAACCTTTATCAATATATACCCAAGATATTTTCAGCGTAAAATAATTTGATGTATTTTTAAAAGACAGTTCTTCAACTTTGATAAAATAAATTTTAAACATATCAGTAATTTAAAAAAAAATAGTGATGGCAACCAGGGTTGTTAAGAGCGGTGCTATTGGCTAACAAGATCGTTGATGGCAGCGCCGCTACGTTTTTTAGCTGTTCTCGGCGCTATTCGCTACCACTACTTTTATTAAAAAAAAAAAAATAAGTTTTTATATCAATTAAATGATTTCCAATGTATTTAGTTTTTATTTGAAGTATGCATGAAATCTGAGTCTGGTTGATTTATCGACGAACGTAAGCGTCTCTTTGAAATGACCTTTCCTGACCTCGCTAAAGCGAGCGTGTGGTTCTCTTTGAAGTTTGGCAGAAGTGGTAGACCGGGTGTTAGTGATTTTTTTAGGTGTATGGTATCTGGCTGTTTGAGTGTGTATAAACCTACAGTTTGTACGAACAGTTGAACGCAGTTTTTTTTAAACTTTTTATTCAATTGTTTTTTGCTCGTTTGATCTTAAGATCTTGACGTTATTTCTTGTCCAGTTGTTTTATTTACTGTATGTGACAAATAAAATTGCTGTATATTACAACCATGTCTTCTACAAACTTGTTGATTGCTCGAGGCAAAAGTGTCTTTGAAGCGTGGCCCCTTGGGGTAAAACGAACGATGCCAGATTTGACATAGCGGGCATGCATGATGCTTTGATGTTTGTTGCCTTTGGTGAATGTGTACATATACGGTTTGCGAAAACCGCCAAATTTAGTTTTGCTGGTGCTGTGACCGGAAGCGGAAAAGCGATCGGGAGCGGTAAGGCAACCGGGAGCGGGAGACAAGCGGGAAAAGAGAGCGACCGGGAGCGTGAGAGCAAGCGAGAAAAACGATCAAAAAACCTCTAAAAACCCCGGGCAACGCCGGTTACCCCGCTTGTTCTTTTATAAAGTATAAAGTATTTGGATACAAGCACAGTAGCACTGTAAAATTGATATAAATTACTCCACGATTTGGTAACATATTTTGGTTGAAAATAACATCTTAAACAATTTTATTAACTTTTTTTTTGATGAATAGTCCGCTGAATGAATAGACATTAGATGAACAGTCCTTATGATGAACCGTCCTCTTGATGAATAGTCCTTTGATGAATAGTCCTTTGATGAATAGTCCCTTGATGAATAGTCCTTGATGAACAGTCCTTTGATGAATCGTCCTTTGATGAACAGTCCTAGAATCATTGATCCAGAGGAAATGTAGGAATCATCCTACAACAGATTAATTTGTGTGTGTGTTTGCTTTATATTCTTGTTGCGGTGCGCTGACGGTTTTTCGCTGATAACTTTTTTGTTTGATTGAATATTAAGAAACTATTTTGACAAAAGAACCAACTTTTTAAGCTGGGCCTATTCTAGTTCATTTCTTATTAAATGATCAATATAATTTTCCCGTGAAAATTCACTCATGCAAATGTTGCGAACACATTAAAAACACATTAATGCCAGATACCAGTGTCACAGTTGAGAGACTTCTTACAAAATTATAGTTCAAACTTGGACTTCTAGATATATATTCTTGGTACAAAGTTGGTTATAAAAGAGTTTGCTTATATAAAATATGTATTTACATCTACAATTTCTGGGCAAACAGGGTGAGAAAGTTACATCCAGCAGTGAGGAACTTCAAACATCGAAAAATAATATTATTAACTACATTATCAAATAAAACTTTAATTTTATGATAATAGTTTAAAATATCTCCGGGCGTTTTAACTTGGAGCAATTTGATCTCGGACATTTTGTATATCACGAAAAAGTTGAAAAAATATACGCAATGATCTGTTTTATCACGGTTCTGTTTAAACAATGTTCTGTTTCTTCACTGTTCTGTTTTCTCACTGTTCTGTTTCTTCACTGTTCTGTTTGTTCACTGTTCTGTTTTATCATGTTCTGTTTTATCATGTTCTGTTTCATCATGGAACCGTTGAATTTAAACTAATATAATTTTTTTACTTTTTTTTGCTAGGTGGCAATATATGATGTTTTGGGTACAATGTTTAAGAAACACCATCGTATGGAATTTGCGGACAGACAAAATCTCAAACAGACAACAAAGTGATGTAATAAAAACATTTTAAAAAGCGGATGAAAGGCAGCAGAAAATTGCTGAATTGATTCTCGGCTGTCAGGGTGGTTTTAATGAAGTCAAATTGTATCAAAACAAGTTTTCGTCTAACAGTGGAAGAGGAACAGTCTTTAAAGGGTGTCAGTTTTTAGGGATGTCTTAGTTCAGCAGTCCTTTTTTTCAAAGCCTTAGATGTTGGCTGTACACCAAGAGACTTGTTAGTAAAAGCCTCAACACTTGTTGGCCTGTAACCAGCAGCAATTGTCAATGATGCCTCCCTTTGATTACCAGAAGTGTTCTAAGATGACATTAAATCTGTGGTTTTTTTTAACATTTCAAACACAGTGTGATCATAATAAGTTGTCGGATTTTTTTAATTTTGTGATTACTGCATTAAAAAACTTTTTAACTCCTGCAACTGCTCGAGAAACCAATGTTTCTAAGTATAGTTTGATTGTTGTTACGGCTGTTGAAAATTTGCGCTAAAAAACAACTGAGCCAATAGTGAAAACTGTTCTGAATCAGCTCATTGCTAGTGTTCTAGCGGTTTAGACACCGACTTGGACATCTGAAGTACCCGGGCCCCGGGATCGATTCCACGTCTGATTTTGTAAGTGACACTCAAAAATGATCATAATAAGTGCTTTAACTTTTTCACTTTTAAGATAATGTTGTGGGGAAACCTTCTAGTCCAACTGCTGTGTTTTAAAAAGTGAAAAAGATTACAGCTGGCATAAATCGGGTAGAACATGAGAACGGAGTAAAAGAGATTGGATAAGTTTTTTAGCAGCACGTCTCCCAAATAAGTCTAGCGACTGGACATTTTTAAACTCTGCGCAATTTTTTGAAAATTTTCAGACCATTTCTAGACGTTTTGGAAACATCTGATGGTACCAGTGCCAATTGTGGCTGATTTCTCTTATGTTGGAAGGCGCAGAGTTACCCCAAACAGATGCTTTCTGGAATTTTGAAAAAGCACTTGAAGATCCGCCAGAGACTTTGTGAGAAATGATGGAAGCTAGGCGTTGGAGAGTGGTGTCGTTGCGATTTGTGTCTTGATAGTGGGAACGCAGACTGGGAAAATCATTCTAGTTTTTACAGTGATGAAAAGAACTGTGCCAGACTGTTTGTGATGTTGGCCGTGTCGTCTGCAAACTGCGGTCAGGTCGACAAGTAGAGATGATTGTTCTACATGTCGTTTGCCTTAGGTTACGAGGTGGTTTAGTTTTAACGTAGCTGTGCCTGAAAGGGGTTAGTCTTACATATATTGGGCGTCATATTAAGGTTGCGTAGACAAAAAGAAGTCTTTGTGTCTCTGTGTCGCTCATGAAAATTATTCAGAATTAAATAATTTGTATTATAGATCTTTGTGCGTTAATTAATTGCAATTTAAAACTACGTTAACCGCACCGAGCCGCGGTTACAGATTTAAGAATCATAAAATCAAAATTGCGACTTACGTTGCGGTTATAAATATTGCGGTTTCATATTCTTAAAAACTCCGCTTTGTTTTAGCGAACCAGTCCCAAACCTAGATAAAGGAGGAGGGAAAAGTTAAAAAGATCAAATTATGATCCGCGACAGGAATTACTTTGGTGTTTCTTACATACTGCTATATCAGTTTAAAAACAGCTGGTCTTAAGGACTATAAACTATTATAAACGAGCGAAAGTTAATTTAAAATATTAAAACATGCTTTTAAGATAACTGAAAAATTTCATAGCAACATTATATCGTAAAAATATTACCCCGGTGAATAGTAAACAAAAGACGTTTTTAGTTACTAATACGATAAAAAATTTTGTCGTCATCATATGTTTCTTTAATTTATTTTTTAATAGTTTTTGTTTCTACAATTTTTTTCGACTGAACTAAATGATTTTTTGAAGTAGGTGAATTTTAGAATGATCTTCCGAGCTTCAAAACGTCTGCGGACATCCGGACAAGTGAAAGTTAATAAATAAACTATGAAAAACAGGAAATCAATTAACTGCAAACATTATAATTTTTTGTTAATGGCAAAACAAATGATTATAATAATTTATAGAATTCTGCTATTTAAAAAAAACAATGCTTCAAATGTTATGTGGTGAACTAAGAAAAAAAACCAATATTTTAAAAAATGTATTAAGCTTACATGCTTTCATGAAGTAGCTGTACTGACTGCTGTTGGAAAAAATACTGTTTTTTATATCATAGTACAGATTTTCGTTTTTCAGCAGCAGTGCTTCTCTGGCCCTGGCAGTGCCGTTGTAATACTGGTCAGCAGCTTTGATCCAATGATCAACAAGGAATCTCAATACATAAGAAGACAAATAGACAGAAAGAACAATGAAATCTGTCCAGTTGTAGCTGTCTAGCAAGTAAACTCGGAGACCTGAATTGTACATGGCTTTGCATTCCATCCAGAGAAGTCCTTCAATAAAATATATATATATATCCACTCATTATTATTTAATGATTTATCAATATATATATATATATACTAGCGGGGTTACCCGGCGTTGCCCGGGGTTTTTAGAGGTTTTTCTAATGTTTGTCTCTCTCGCTCCCGTTTCCTTCTCCACTTTCCCGTTTTCGTCGCGTTCCCGGTCGCTTTTCCGCTCTCGGTCGTTTTCCAGCTCCCGATCTCTTTCCCGCTCAGAAGTTTTGTTATCGATTTTCTCTCTTACTCGCGTTTCCTTCCAAGCTTGCTCTCCCGATTCCAGTCGCTTTCCGCGTTCCCGGTCGCTTTCCGCGTTCCCGGTCGCGTTCCCGGTCGCTTTTCCGTTCCCGGTCGCTTTTCCGTTCCCGCTCACGCTTGCTCTCCCGTTCCCGGTCATGCTTGCTCTCCCATTCCCGGTCATGCTTGCTCTCCCATTCCCGGTCACGGTTGCTCTCCCGTTCCCGTTCACGCTCATTTTCTCTTTTCCATTCTTTCATAACTTCTGTTAGCCTATAAAACGTAAAATAGATTTGCTAAGACTATATATATATATGAATGTTTGTGGGTTAGTTTGTCTATTATAGAAACGGGAAAGCGACCCGGAACGGACAGCGAGCGGGAACGGAAAAGCAAGCGTGAGCGGGAATGGGAGAGCAAACGTGAGCGGGAACGGGACAGCGACCGGGAACGGGAAAACGACCGGGAGCGGGAAAGCGACCGGCAGCGGGAAAACGACCGAAAACGGGAAAGCGAACAGGAGTGGGAAAACAGGTGGGAAAGGAAACGGGAGAGAAAGAGACAAACATTAGAAAAACCTCTAAAAAACCCGGGCAACGCCGGGTATCTCCGCTAGTACATACATAAACACACACACAGACACACATACATGCACATACACATACATACATACATACACACATACATACGCACATACATATATATATACTTCCCGCTCGCTCACCCGCTCCACTCCGCTCATTTTGTGACGGATTTCAAATTTTTTTTCTCTATATTTGATTCCCCTTGACTCTCAAGGTTGTGTGAAAATTTCATTACGATCGGATGAATGGTGTAGCAATGCATAAGTAACATACATGCATATATACATACAAACATATATATATATATATATAAATGTTTGTATATATATATATATATATATATATATATATATATATATATATATATATATATATATATATATATATATATATATATATATATATATATATATAAATGAATGTCTGTGAGTTTGTGAACTCGCCTTGCTTTTGTAAGCCAGTCCCAAGCCTGGAAAAAGGAGGAGGGAAAAGTTAAAAGATCAAATTATGATCCACGACTGGAAGTACTTAGGTGCTTGTGACACAGCCGTTTCAGTCTTAAAACACTTGGTGTAAAGGACTATAAACTATTATAAAAAATGTGAGTTTGTGAGTGTGTTTGTCCTTTATAGAAATCTGAACCGCTTGAGCGATCTTGATAAAAGTTGGCAAGGAGGTAGTTCTCATACAGGGGAAGAAAGTGAAGACGGTTTGGACTCCCTACTCCAATCTCCCGGCTTAGGGGGGCCTAAAATGCCTATGTACGAACATCAAAGGTAATTGCGTAATAAAATTCAAATTTAGTTTACGTAACAACGTTTGAAGGTTTCAAGCAACTTTAAGTCAGTTTTAGCAAATTTATTTTACGTTCTGAAGGGCTAAAAAAGCGACCGGAAGCGGGAAAGCGACCGGGAATGGGAGAGCAAGCGTGAGCGGGTACGGGAAAGCGACCGGGAACGGGAAAGAAACTGGGAGCGGAAAAGTTACCGGGAGCGGGAATGCGACCGGGAAAAGGAAAGCGACCGGGAAAAAAGCGACCGGGAGCGGGAAAGCGACCGGGAACGGGAAAGCGAGCGGGAGCGGGGAAGGAAACGGGAGCAAAAGAGACAAACATTAGAAAATCCTCTAAGAATCCCGGGCAATGGTGATATATTTTGTTGTGAACAATAATTCTATTCTTTTTACAAACTTTTATATTAGGTTACAATCTCTGTTTTTGTGTGTGTGGCTTTCTTTGTACACAAATCTTGCAAGTAAAATTTAACCAGTTTTTTACAAACTTATATTTAGGTTACAATCTTTGTTTGTGTGTGGCTTTAATTGTACACAAACTTTGCAGGTAAAGTTTAACCAGCTTTTTGACTAGACAGGAAGCTGAAACTTTCAGCATAGCTTTACATTAGATGACAATACATGATTCAATTAAAAACAAGTAAATTAAAAACGAATTTTTAAAACCCAACGCTTTTATATGTAATTAAAACACAAATTTTGCAATCAATTTTTTCTTATATTACTCTTTTATTTTATATTAAAGTCGAAATATCTTAATTATATCGAAATTAATTAAAATTAACTAAATTATTTGACTTATTGTAAAACTAATAATTGAATATTGCATTGTCTTCTATTTTGAGCATGTATGCAAAATTTGAAAAAATCTATCATCAGGAAGTGACTCAAAAATTGATTGCAAGATTTGAAACAGACAGAGAAACAAACAGACAGACAGAGAAACAAACAGAGACGACGAGTTAATAAAAGCATTGGTAATAAAAAATTAAAAACGACGAAAAAGAGCTATATATATATATAATTATATATTTATATAAATATATATATATATATATATATATATATATATATATATATATATATATATATATATATATATATATATCTATATATATAAAAATGAATGTTTGTAATGTAATGGCCTTTATGCATTGCTACACCATTCATCCGATCGTAATGAAATTTTCACACAACCTTGAGAGTCAAGGGGAATCAAATATAAAAAAAAATAATTTGAAATCCGTCACAAAATGAGCAGAGCGGAGCGGGTGAGCGAGCGAGAACTACACACACATATATATATATATATATATATATATATATATATATAAAGTACAAAACTATTTCCTTTAAAACATCGTCATATATTGAAAATTGGCTGAAAAAATACAATTTCAAATTTCAAATCTTTCTATCGAATTAATTATGCCACCTAAACGAAAAGCTATTGATTCCACAGTTTATTCGCAATATATATATATATATATATATATATATATATATATATATATATATATATATATATATATATGAATGTTTGTGGGTTAGTTTGTCTATTATAGAAACGGGAAAGTGACCCGGAACGGACAGCGAGCGGGAACGGAAAAGCAAGTGTGAGCGGGAATGGGACAGCGACCGGGAACGGGAAAGCGACCGGGAGCGGGGAAAGCGACCGGGAGCGGGAAAGCGACCGGCAGCGGGAAAGCGACCGGCAGCGGGAAAACGACCGAAAACGGGAAAGCGAACAGGAGTGGGAAAGCAGGTGGGAAAGGAAACGGGAGAGAAAGAGACAAACATTAGAAAAACCTCTAAAAAACCCGGGCAACGCCGGGTATCTCCGCTAGTATATATATAAATGTTTGTATGTATATATGCATGTATGTTATTTATGCATTGCTACACCATTCATCCGATCGTAATGAAATCGTAATGAAATTTTCACACAACCTTGAGAGTCAAGGGGAATCAAATATAGAGAAAAAAAATTTGAAATCCGTCACAAAATGAACGGAGCGGGTGAGCGAGCGGGAACTATATATATATATATATATATATATATATATATATATATATATATATATATATATATATTGTTACAATATCACCAAATCATATACCGGGCTCAATAGAATGGCTTTGCTAGGGCTATTTATACCTTCTGGTCTATTAATAAAAAAATAATTAATGTCTCTAATAAATATTCTGAATCCGTTAAGGTTTATCAATAGGAAGTATATCATCAAACCAGTGATTTTACATTATTATCCCCTTCTTAATTCTGTTCGTCCCGAACAGCATAGTCGCTTTTGAGAAATGCGACTCGGCAACGAACACCAAAATACCTTGATCTTTACTCGTGGCTTTGACCGCAATTTGCAAACAATATGGTCAAGTCCCTTGACCGTTTGATGTAGTTTATTCCAGTCCTTCTTTGACTCATCAACAGAGTTTTTCTTTGGCTCATCGTCGCTATATCTGCACTGTTATCCACAGCCTTTTTTGCATGTCTCGTCCTGAACATCTTTGCACGGTTTATCGGAATTGTCTGCTTTTTCTTCTTCCTTCACATCTTTTAGATCTTTCTCAAGTAACTCTTCAAAAGGTTTTTCGAAAACACTTTCCATAAATCCATTAAATCCTTTCATCAGACTGTGATATGATTTTAAAATGACTCTTAGTCTATCTGATCTAGAATCCTCTGTGGAACGGAAAGGAGACCGGGAACGGGAGAGGAAACAGGAGCGGAAAAACGACCGGAAGCATGAAAGTGCCACGAACGGGAAAGCGACCGAGAACGGAAAACAAAAGGGAACGGGAAAGCAAGCGGGGAAGGAAACCTGAGCGAGAGAGACAAACATTAGAAAAACCTCTAAAAACCCCGGGCAACACCGGGCACCCCCGCTAGTATATATATAAATCTATATATATAAAAAGCTCGTGGCGGTGTTTGTGTCCACACTCCTCCGAAACGGTTTTTAGAGCTTCTTATCATGTTTCTCTTTCAGCATATTTTTATATTAGATGACAATACATGATTCAATTAAAAAAAACGTAATATGAACATCTTTCGTATACATACACACAGATACACATGGAGTCTATTTGAAATCAAAGTTTGTGTTAAAAAACTCGTTTTTTCCTTTTCTTGTTATATATATATATATATATATATATATATATATATATATATATATATATATATATATATATATATATATATATATATAGATGACTATACATGATTCAATTAAAAAAAAACCTAAATTTGAACATCTTTCGTATTTCTAAACTAGCGGGCTACCCGGCGTTGCTCGGGGTTTTTAGAGCTTCTTATCATGTTTGTCTTTCTCGTTCCCGTTTTTTCCCCGATTGCACTCCCGCTCCCGGTCGTTATATGTTCCCTGTCGCTTTCCGCTCACTCTTTCGATCTCAGTTGCCCCCTAGATCCGATACTGCATACATACATACATACACACACACACATACATACACAATACACACATACACATTACACACATACACAAGTGCCGTTGAAATCAAGCAGTAGCAAAGTTGTAGATCTTTAGGATCGTCATCTTTGTGGAGTAGAAACGGTGAAAACCAGTCTCAATCAATGTTCATAGAAACACTTAATCCACAAGTATAACTATAACTCAACAATATGTTAACCATTTTTAGTTCAAAAACTAATTTAAATTCTTTTGAATTTTTTTATACTTTTAAAAAAGTAGTAAACGTTAAAAAAGAATTTGTACAATCTTGCTGAGATGCCTATCTCGAGCTAGGATAGACGTGTCGGTTGAACGTCACACTTGAACTTGACAGGTGAGCGGTTCAACTACATGCCTAACACTGCATACTAGCCCATGTTTTCGGAAAATTATTAGGTAAAATCTTTTCTCCGTGAGGCTTGTAAAAGCCTAACACTGCCAGGTTCTGTAGGAGGCGCTCTATAAATATTCAAATCAATTGGTTGATTGATATTTTCAGTTAAATGAGATCTGCAAATGGTGCCACTGGCTGACAATTAAAAGCAATTCTTAAACACTTGTACTTTTTTTTCTTCAGTGAAACCTCGACAGTGACGGGTAACAACCGTTAATTGGTGACAAATGAACAGGCATTTCAAACGATGCAGCTCATTTTAGTTCAGAACAAGATCAATAAAAATGCGTGTTTAAAAATAATTTGACATTGTCGTTGATGTTTGCTTTTAAATGGCAAGTAAGATTCGAACAAAAAAAAACTTGCTTCGAAAAAAAAAAACGAAATTTGAAATATATTATGGAAGTTATACAATTTTCTAATGGTATGAGAATAAAAACAACATTTTTATAGTTTTCAGCAGATAAATAATTTATTCAATAGCTTCAGGCACATCGTAATTTTCATCGTCATTAATTCAAAGAAAAGTAAACTTTTTAACACTTCTGAGACTCATTATTTGTAGTATATGTCACGATTAAAAATGTTAAGGCGATGATGATGGTGGTGGTGATAATGATAATACTGATGTTGATATTGGTTTTGATGATGATGATGATGATGATAACATGAAATGAAGTTGATGTTTTATATTTTTCAATTTGATTAAAACTGATAAATTTTAAATATCTTGTTTTCATAGCAAAATTGATATTTAGGAGTTGGAACAGGAGACAATGTCGAAGGGCTTAAATCGCGAAGTTATCCTTGCGTGGTGATGAGGTTGCTTATCTTAAAAGACAGAACATGAGGTTGGCGCTCCTTTAAATCTCCAAGCTTATTGAAAATAAAGAAAAAGCATGCTATCAGATGAAGTGAGCGTGCCTTTATATTCACATTTGTTCATTAAAATAATAAAATATAAGTTCTATTACTTAGTACAGTTTTATAATTAACTTAGTTCAAAAGTTATATTATTTTTAAAATATTCTCAACCCTTTCGACATTAATATGCTCCAACTGTTCCAGCCACGCATCCAGATAAATAAAATAATTTAAAAAAACTAAATGATCAAATAAACATCATCAGTTAAATTTTTCAAGCGCATTCAATTTTTGTAAAAATTAATGTTTTTGATGACGATCTAGTCCAGGATAAAATGCATATTTGCTACAAATAGTGAACTCGCTTGCTTGTTATTAGTTGTAAACAAGTAATACTTTTATTAAAATTAATAAACAGATAAATAGCATTTAAATAAAAGCCATACAAACTAAAAATAACACTTATTTAAAAAAATCATAAAATACACCTTTCTTACCGCACCAAAAAGACAAAATAACCTTTCTCGGTCATTAATGAGAATTAAAGCAGACTTGCATTTTATAAAGATTTCAATAAAATGAAACCATGAACGAAGAAAAGTGCGGCAAAAGTCATTTTTCCCCGAACCCTTAAATCTATTGAAATTTGACTATGAAAAACATCTTTAGAAAAAAGAAACAACAAAATTTAAATGTTCTAAGCCGCAATTTTTTAATTTTGTGTCATTTTATTGGAATAGTTATAAAATGCATGTAAGCTCAAATTCTAATTACTGAACGAAAATTTTTTTGTCGTTTTTAGCAGTGATGGGCAACAAACTACTTTCAAGTAGTTAAACTTTTCTGTAGTTACATTTACTTTTTAGTAGTTAAACTATGTAGTTAACTACTTTTTGTCAGAGGTAGTTTAACTAAAGTAGTTAAATACTGTAAAGTAGTTAACTACTTTTAACTACTTTTTTCTATAAACTTGTACACTAATACATTGCGTTGCTGTATTAGACCTCACATGATCACCATTAATTATGTTCACCATCTAATTTATTAAATAAAGCCCTGACAAATTGTTTTTTTTTAATTTATTAATAAAATGACACATATTTTATAAGTTAAATATCCAGTCAATCAATCTACTTCAGACGGTGTCAAACATCGTCTTATTGCCTGTAGATGATTATCTTTTGGGTACATGACGCAGGAAAACAGGCTTTTCAAACATACTGTCAGACACTTTGCACTGTCTTGGCACTAATATTTGACCTGCACAACTGAACAGTCTCTCAACAGCAGCACTGTTTGGTAGACTTGTATTAAACTTGAGAAAAACTCTTGTTAGATGAGGATACATGAGCAGTGAGTTTGTTGTTGAGTCATTTGAAGCCAGATCTTTGCATAAAATATTATACAAGCTGATTTAATTTTTTTAGACTTCAACTACTTTTAGGTAGTTAAACTAATTGTAGTTAACTACTCTAAAAAGTAGTTAAACTATTCTTTAACTACCGGTTACTTTCGGGTAGTTAAACTTTTTGCCTTAACTACTCCAATGTAGTTAAACTAGTAGTTAACTACTAAAGTAGTTAAAAGTAGTTAACTACTGCCCATCACTGGTTTTTAGTGCAGTAAAAAACTGCATTTTAATTAAATTTTAAATGTTATTTTAATTTTTTTATATATAAGACAGCTTAAGTGCTAAGAAATCATTCAGTGAAAACCGGAAGTCTCTAGGTGGTCTAGTTGCTGAGATATAAGCAAAAATAAATGTCCCCTTAATCACGACATGATCAGAAAAGTGGTTAAAAATAATATAATGAAGAATGTAATTGATGGATGGATGGATGGATGGATGGATGGATGGATGGATGGATGGATGGATGGATGGATGGATGGATGGATGGATGGATGGATGGATGGATGGATGGATGGATGGATGGATGGATGGATGGATGGATGGATGGATGGATGGATGGATGGATGGATGGATGGATGGATGGATGGATGGATGGATGGATGGATGGATGGATGGATGGATGGATGGATGGATGGATGGATGGATGGATGGATGGATGGATGGATGGATGGATGGATGGATGGATGGATGGATGGATGGATGGATGGATGGATGGATGGATGGATGGATGGATGGATGGATGGATGGATGGATGGATGGATGGATGGATGGATGGATGGATGGATGGATGGATGGATGGATGGATGGATGGATGGATGGATGGATGGATGGATGGATGGATGGATGGATGGATGGATGGATGGATGGATGGATGGATGGATGGATGGATGGATGGATGGATGGATGGATGGATGGATGGATGGATGGATGGATGGATGGATGGATGGATGGATGGATGGATGGATGGATGGATGGATGGATGGATGGATGGATGGATGGATGGATGGATGGATGGATGGATGGATGGATGGATGGATGGATGGATGGATGGAGGGATGGATGGATGGATGGATGGATGGATGGGTGGAGCTAATTACTTAAATAATAAATGAACAAAAGTTAAATTAATAAATGTTGGTTAATAGCAGATAGGAACGTAATTGTCACTTACCGAATATCCAAAACATGAGACATATTTGTACATTGGTCATGAGAACATTGGCAGGCCTGAAATTTGCCATGAGAAGTTTTTCGACTCTTTCATTATAATCCTCGATTCTCCCAGTGGTCCTTGCCCCGCTGCCACCCCCATCTTCGTCGGCTCGTGCGGCACTCAAATTGAGACCACCCTCAAAGGAGAAATTGTGATGATGTATGAATAGATCAGAGGTCAGATTGTAGGTCATGGGGTAGGACTGGCTGTCCAGTCGGAAAGTGGCAGCAGCAAGGAGGACGAGAAAGCAGAGATGTGAGAATGTGTGAGTGATGAATTTGGAAGCTGGACATCGTAGAGCACGTCCGATCTTTAATGGGAAAATAACTTTATTTAAGTTGTAATGATTTGTGCATGCTTTAATGCTGTTTATCTCTACCGCTTTCGTTTAAAAAAAATAAATGTAAATGTACAACAGGTTTGTTAAGCGCCTCACATTGTCAAATAAACATTTGCAATAACAGTTTTAAAAACAACAGAAAAATCATCAATTTGCAATTAAATATTTTTTTCCAGATGAATTCTTATTATAGAAATCATACTCAAGCGTTGTTTCCTCAAAATTGTTAGATGACGATGAAGATGATTATGATTATGATGACGACGAGATGATGACGATGTTGACGACGACAATAATGATGAGGATAACGATGATATTGACGACGACAAGGATGATAATGATGATGATCACAATAATTGTAGAAAAGATGAATTGAAGTTCTGAAAAGCTTGCGGAAAGCTTCGCAAGTTTTATGCACAGCGCAGGACCCAAAGCAACCCCACATCATTTTTATGCTGTTTATGAGGCAAAGGGCTGCAGGGTCAAATTTAAAAAAAATAAAACCACTTTTTATGAATGAGGAAAAAATGACTCCGAAAATGTACCTGACTGTTGGGTAGAACGATGTAAACAATACAAAACAAAGGCACAAGAGGAACACATGTCAACCACATCAGAATTTTCTTCCACAGAACTAAGGACTGCATGAAACCCATCTGGGGGCCGTACCATATACTCGTCAAGTGCTGCTGGCAATTCGGATGGGCAACAAACTGTAATTAAAACCCTCTGTCGTCACGCAGTTTCTTGCGTGAGTCACCGCGCTAATAATAACTATCCAGTCTCAGTACTAATGCATAAATCTAATGCAAACATAATTACTTTAAAAATTAACTAATAAATTAAATAAAACTTAAAAATACGTAAAAAGGAGAAACCTTTTTTTCCTCATATTCCATGGCCATCTTTAAACGTGCCAGTGGGTCTCTGAAACCTCCTTTGTCTCTCCCCTCGCTCAGTACTGCTTCAACTTCTTGGGTACCCCGGCACAAATCCATCAACTCACAAGCGAACACCATACACTGTTCGACCAGAGCCAAGTATTCGTTCTGAAATTTATAGGCGTTGCAACTATTTTGCACAAAACGTTTTGCAATAAAAATGTTTAATTTAATTATTCCAGTGAACTGTTAATCAGTAAAGTCAACAAACCAATAAGCTTTTCAATTTAGTTCAAAGTGTACAATTTAGTGAAGTTATCGTTTCTCCGGCCTCCTTAGAGCTTCACTAAATCAGAAACTTATTTGAAATATCGTCAACGACATTTTGTTGGAACTGGTCACTTTTATTAGAGTTATATAGGCGAAAAACCTTGGCACTAAAAATGTTCAAATATTTAAAGGACCACGATGTTGATCATGAATGTACAAATGTATATTTATGTTATTATATGAGAAAAATAAATTTAATTTGATTTAAACAGGTACAATTAAAATGAATGAAAATATGGTGAAGTGACCATTCAGTACATCATGCCATCTTTTTAGACTCTCACTGGCTTTCCATCATTCATGCTTAGCGCCCGTCAAATTAGGAGCTATTTTTGTAGCAGGTTGGGATATGATCAATCACAGGGAAACACACATGAGAGCGCACATGCGTGTCTGTTATACTACTCCCTCTAAATGGCAACTAGGGTTAACTATGAAAGACTACCCGTTCCTCTCCCTCTCCCACCCCGCTCCCATCACCCGCCTTTGAAGCATCCCATTCCATATTCGTGCCTCACTTTCAGCGCCACGCCGGACTGAGCAGAAACCACCTGAGATTTGCCTAGCTTTCAAATGAGGACACATTATTTGACCTCGACGAAAACAGCAAATAAACATTCATTTGCAGGAGGAGACGCGTCCATGGAGGGATGTGCAAGATTTTATTGGCCGTGCGAGTTGAAGCGACGTCGAGCAGATACTTATTATTGCCTGCTATTTCAGATTCTCATGTGATTCCATGTTTTATAGTCTTATTAATAAATTTACATATTTTTCGTTTAAATTATTTCCGAAATATTTTTTTGATTGAGCACAGGTGGCTTTCGTTGAATTTCTTTTTAGTTTTCAGGCAAGCAAATCTTTGTTAATTTTTGTGGCTCAACTAAAAAAAATCTAATAAATTCTGCACCTGCAAATCTCTTATTTTTCATCCACGCTTGTACCTGGCTTATTTTGAATTTTATGCTCTAAAAAAAAGAATTATTTACGTATTATTGGTGTGTGCTCCAACTTGGTATTCACTAGCGAGCGATGGAAACAGAGAGCAATCATGAAGAAGAACAAATGTTCACAGCAACAATTAGTTGTCCGATCATTTGCAACGAGCGAGCTTGCTACTTAAAAATGCGAGGTGCAATAAAAACAAACGCTTTGTACGATTTGAGTGGGGCAGCCTTAAGAAGATATGCCGATGAAACTGGAGACCACGATTTGTTTGTCCTTGCCATTCAGGAGAGAATTATTCTGCGAAATTCGTGATGCGTTTGCCGGGAAAATGATGATCTTTTAATTTCATGTTCAGTGATGGTTAAGATAAAAATGAAAATACACATTCCTATATTATATTTATTTACACCTTTGTTGTTATCTGTTGAAGTTGTAGCGATAATCCATCATAAACATTCAGTTTGTAAACAACTGTTAAATCACACAAACGAATGACATTAAAGACAACATTGCACGTTGTTCCGATTAAAATTCATTATTCATATTAAATAACGTAGAAATTCGTTTTTATAATCGAGATTATAAAGCCGTCTCGACAGAGGTAAACGGCGTAGAAGAAAAGAACGTAAAAATGCTGGAATTTGTTTGTAACGAAGGATCCAAGTCTTGGCTTAGCGAAGGTATACATCACTTTGTCTGCAAACATTTCCAATTTCCGTGCTTACAAACACTTCCAACGACACCTACTCATGCAGTGATTGCTTGTGGTTGATATCTTCTCTTTATTCTTCTATCAAAATAAATTATTCGCATACCCGAATGCTCTGTGTGAGGATGAATTATATAAGAAAATTTCACATCACTATAAAAAATGAACCGCAAAAACTTCATTTTTCGCAAATCATTTATATATTTCAAATCATTATCTTCTAATTTTTTGCAGATGATTTTTTTGATGATGATAAGTCTATGAAATGGGGAAACATTAACCGAAGTTTTTTTTACTATGCTTGTTATGTGAAGTATGTGAGTATGAAAAGTAACTGAAATTTTCGAATCAATATGGAAAAAGTTTATCTTATAAATCTTTGATTTAAAAAATTAATTCTTGCTTTCTTTGAATGAACTTAAAATTGATAATTTATT
>OZ022241.1:14767355-14999855 GCA_963978895.1 Erpobdella octoculata | reverse complement strand
GAAACCACTGGTTTTCAAATTCCAAGATATTGCCTGTTAAGAGCGTTTTGACGGTTAACTTACTTATCATGAAACCGTGAAATAAAGCACATCGTGACATTATGAAATATAGCATGTCATGACATTGTGCAAGATTACATGTCATGACATTTTGCAAGATTACATGTCACGACATTTTAAAATATTGCATATCATGACATAGTGCAGTTATTACATGGAACCGTTATAATGAGAGACTGAATCTATTTGATAAACAGCGTTAAGAAACGATATTTTACACACGTTTCTTTGATGTAGGGAATACAAATTTTATGAATGAATGCCAGGTGCCAGAGTTTTACTATCTTCAATTAAAATAGAATTAAAACTTTATATATCTAAATAACAAAGCAAAACGAATAGCGAGATATGCTGTTGATTTGTTTTACATCAACGTAGCTCTCAATTAAGGAGGGAACCTGCAGATAAATTTATCGCAACTTTCTTCATATCAAGATAACTTCAACTGGAGTTTTCATTTTGGCATTTAAAAAAAATTACTTTCTGCGTGGTTATTTCTTCTGTTTTATTTAATGCTCTCGAACAATATTAACAATTCTGTGTACAACAATAATGACGGTAATGATGATGACGACGATAATGATAGATGTTTGTTCTGGTGGTGGTGGTGATGATGATGGATGCTGGTTACGCCCATGTTGTTATGGTGACGATGAAGATAATGACCATGATGATGATGATAATAATAATAAACATACAAAAATATTCACAACATTCTACAAATTAAATTGAATATTTGTAACACGGATGGAAACAACTTGCAATAGACTCAGTAACAACAAATACAACAAATACAACAAAATCTCTCACAACTGTAACAACAATTACAACATATCTCACAACTGTAACAACAAATACAACAACATATCTCACAACTATAACAACAAATACAACAACATCTCTCACAACTGTAACAACAAATACAACAACATCTCACAACTGTAACAATAAATACAACAAATACAACAACATCTCTCACAACTGTAACAACAAATACAACAACATTTCTCACAACTGTAACTACAAATACAACAACATCTCTCACAACTGTAACATCAAATACAACAACATCTCTCACAACTGTAACAACAAATACAACAACATCTCTCACAACTGTAATAATTTCTTGTTAAAAAATCTCAAGCAACTTGTATTCTCTCAAATTTCTTAAACAGTTAATGAAACATTCGAGGGTCAAGGATATTCCAGAATGGCCTTACATTTTGTTTTCAAGATTTCATAAATATTTTGACGTAGTCCAGCTAAAATAGAATTTTAAAGAAAAAAATTAATTAAATCGAGATTGATGAAAAAAAGAAATCTTTGTAATTTAAGCTTCTTGAAATGTTTGGAGCAAAGAAATGTTTCTTTAAAGTTGAAACCACACAAAATTACATCTGAACGAACAAACGAATGTGAGTTGAAGATTGAGCTTACATGTTTTCATTTCTATTCTTTGAACATATAATTGTATGTTAATGTAGCGCTCTTGTGAGGTTTCTTTGTTTAATATTTAATATTTATATCCTGATTCTCCTCTAGAAAGCAAGTCATATAAGATGGAGAGAAAACGCGCCTTCATAGGGACATCAACGCCATCATCGAAGAGAATATTTATTAGAAAATTTCATTGAAAGAAATCCTTGGCTTTTAAACAATAAAAATTTTAATCAATAAATTTTTAGAAGTTATCTTAGCAAATGGGAGATCAAAAGGACTTGCTTATAAGTTTGAAAAGGGAGAATCCTACTGATGGGGGACACCTGCGACGTTGGAGGATTTCTACCATTTATCAAATATATGGTAGAAATTTGTAACTCTTTACGTAAACACGCTCTATATGATAAGAAGTTAAACCATCATCACTATCACCATAATTATCATCATCATCATCACTACCACCATCACCATTGTCCACCATCATAATCGTCACCATTTTCATCACCATTATCACCATCATCATCACTATCATCATCACCATCATCATCATCATCATCATCATCAGCATTATCAACACCATCATTATCATCATCATCATCACCATCACCACCACCACCACCACCATCATCATCATCATCACAACCATCATCTTCACCGTCATCGTCACCATGACCGTCATCGTCCTCATCATCACCATCACCATCACCTAACAATCACCGAACCATCGCCATTGTCATCGCCATCGCCATTGCTGTCGCCATCGCCATTGCCATAGTCATCGTCATCATCATCATCATCATCATCATCATCATCATCATCATCATCATCATCATCATCATCATCATCATCATCATCATCATCACAACTAAACGCACACGTGGCTCGCACGCAACATTTGAGTCGCATCCTGAAATGAAGCGATTAATGAAAGAAATTCTGTGTATTAATTCCGCATTGCAATAAGAAAGAGGTTAATCCATTCACCTCAGTTCTGATTGAGTGTACATTGCCAGGCCTGCACGCTCTTGTACACACGTACGCGATTAACGTTCCTTTTCACTCCTCCTACGCCACATAAACAAAAACAAAGCTCATTATTTAAATTCACTTTTGTCGTAGGCGTGATCGAAGAAAAAACCACGGATAGCAGATGGACATTTAAATTGAGGTGATCTCACAATTAGAGCTTGTGCATCAAAATTGGGCTGTGCGTGAAATTGGCATGTTTGTTTAATTTTTACTAAATATTTGAGAGATGTTTTTTGGTCGGAGAACTACAGCACGGACGGATGGATGGATGGATGGAAAAATGGATGTGGTCTCTCAAAACAAATCTCGTTTTTCCATATTTTTTAATATTTTGAAGCCGTTCAGATTAAAAACGCATCGCGCTTTATGCTTTGTTATGGCGAGGGATAATGTTTGCTTTCCTGCCATCTGTTGAGAAAACATTTGCTATAAAACTTCACCGCCCTGATTCAACACTGTAGAAATTAAAACTTCCTTCTTTTGCTGTTTTAACTAAATTGCAACTTTGAAAAACCCTTTGGATATATATATATATATATATATATATATATATATATATATATATATATATATATATATATATATATATATATATATATATATATATATATATATATATATATATATATATATATATATATATATATATATATATATATATATATATATATATATATATATATATATATATATATGCAGTTCTTATTTATTTTGCATGGTAAAGTACATCACTTAAGATGATGTGATTCGGCAAGAGTGAACGAGACAGAATCTTTTGTATGCTTCTCTTATTCCATCGGTCAGCCTAATTAAAAGCTTTTGATGTTCAAGAAAAACAGCGCAATTTCTAACGACGGATGGCTGATTTTGTCTTCTTAGATTTCCCATGGAATCCCTCAGTGATGGGAATTACAAGTCCATGGCATGCAGTCCCATTTAAATGATGTACTCTAATACGCTTGAGCTTTCAAGAATTATAAAAGCAAAACATGGTGGAAAAACAAATTAAAATAAATTAAAAAAAAATAAATAAGAAATAAAAAAAACCTTGAACTCTTTTTCCACCTGAGCCAGCTTTTTCATTTCTTGTCGCAGTTCAAAAGTGGACATGATGGGGTCGGGACTGGATAGCGCCATATAAGCAGGACTTGCAAGTGCTCTGTAAGCATTTAATCTTGACCTCGACCTCTTCAACGAGTCGTAGTTCTGCTTGGTAACGCAGTCTGCACACTGGCAAGAGATGGGATGAGGTCTGTCGAGTGTGTGATTGCGACTGAGAAACATCTGGATGATTTCGTGATTGTTATAATGAGCTGCTAAGATCAAAGGAGTTATATCTGGAGAGAATTGAGATTTCTCGTCGGTTCTAAAAAAAGGATCTTTCCTGGATTTCTTGGCGAGTTCTGCCCCCGCGATGTAGTTCGGGTGCTCGATGATGACGCGAACTGTTTTTGTGCCTCCCTTGCTGATGGCGTGCAGAAGGGCTTCTTCGATGCAATCGAAGTCGATTCGGTCAAGAAGTAGTTCAACTGTTTCCATACTGTCGCTGTCGACGGCCAGATGAAGAGCACTTCTTCCCATGTAGTCCAAACAATTGACGTTCAGACGGACGATTTTGAGCTTTTTATGAGAATGTTTGAGTACTTCCTTCCTGTCATCCTTGTGCTGATCATCATCCGACGCTTCGTCATTTTCTTCTAATGACTGCCTCACTATCGGTGCATCACCCAGAGCCGCTGCGTTCAAATAAACTCGCTCTTCGTCGGTCAACTGGATGGCATAAATTTTTTTTGTTTTTAATTTAATTTTATCATCAGCCCATTATATTGGTTTTTCAATTTGTCTGCTCGTACGTACTTTCACCCATCCGTCCATCCGTCCGATCATCGGTCCATCCATCAATTCATCCGTCCGTCCGTCGATCTGTCCACCCATACGTTCATCCGTCCGTCCGTCCATCTGACCATCTGCCCATCCGTCCTTCCATCGATCAGTCCATCCATACGTACATCCGTTCGACCATATGACCATCCGTCCATCCGACCATCCGGCCATCCGTCCATCCGTCCGTCCGTCCATCCGTCCATCCGTCCATCAATCCATCCATCCATCCATCCATCCATCCATCCATCCATCCATCCATCCATCCATCCATCCATCCATCCATCCATCCATCCATCCATCCATCCATCCATCCATCCATCCATCCATCCATCCATCCATCCATCCATCCATCCATCCATCCATCCATCCATCCGTCCGTCCGTCCGTCCGTCCGTCCGTCCGTCTGTCCATCCGTCCATCCGACCATCCGTCCATCCGTCCATCCATCCATCCATCCGTCCATCCATCCATCCATCAATCCATCCATTAACCTGAACGTCTTCAAAGTTTGTGAAGAGAGATCCACGAGAGGATGGCGGGGTTCTTCTGGCGTCACTAACGTTCATGTGAGACCTGCGCATCAATAGACGATTTTTTAATTTTTATCAAAATTTATTGACTAAATAAACAAAAGATACCAAATTAAATACCGCGTGTCGCTCATTTGAGGATGAAGGTTGTACCATATTTTTATGGGATTGAATGTATTTGATAGAACAAGGTATAAGAAGGAATGAATAACAACAACAATAATAACAAGTAAAGGAAAAAACGTGTTTTTCAACACAAACTTTGATTTCAAATACACTCGATTTAGAAATACAAAAGATGTTTAAATTAAGTTGTTTTTTTATTAATTGAGTCATGTATTGTCATCCAATATAAAGCTATGCTGAAAGTCTCAGCTTCCTAGCTAGTCAAAAAGCTGGTTAAATTTAACTTGCAAGATTTGTGTACAGAGAAAGCCACACACACACAAACAAACAAACAAACAGAGATTGTAACCTAGATAAAAGTTTGTAAAATAGTTGATTTGATATTTTAAAATTATTTTTATTCTTATAACAATATAATTAGATTAACAATACCAGAAATTTGTTTTTGATCATTGTTCGTCAAATTAGCCAAAATTGAAATTAAATGAATAAAGCAACTTAAATTAATATATTTATACTTGTGGTTTATTTTTAACATTTTCTATCTTCAAAATAAGCGACAATGTGTTATACAATGAAATGTTCCCAAGTATGCCACAAAAAGATTCAAAAGAGCATTTTCAATATATTGACTAAATTAAAACCTTCTTGTAACATAGATGGAAACAAATCGGTAAGTAACTTACAAGTGCGGACTGAGAAACATAGGAGATCTTGCACTATTTTTTCCAGTTGGATGAGGAGTCAAGAAATTAGAAGAGGAATGTTTAACATCACGTCGACTTAAAAGAAGTTCATCCGAACCGGACTGCATTTTGTTCTGTTTCACTTTTAACCAACTTCGTCAAACCTCCATGAACGAGCAACTCCGCTTTTCTCAGCAAAACAAAACGACTCGACGAAAGCTGATCGCTAATTCGACGAGGGATGAGTTGATGAAGATGATGATGATGGTGAACATGGTGAAAAAGATGATGACGATGATGATGATGATGAAGACGACGATGATGATGATGGTGGTGATGATGATGATGATGACGGTGATGAGGAGGATGACGATGAAGGTGATGATGAAGATGATGTTGATTATTATAAAAAAGAGGAGAAGAAGCAGGAAAGGAAAGTTGATATTAATAGTGACAATAATGATAATACCGCTAGTGGCACGAATGGCGACGACGACGACGATGATGTGTTCATGTTCTTGCAGTGCGATGTGTGAAGCATCTGCCTCCGCAAGACACCGCCGAAACATGCCGGGCTCTCATTGCATGCCATTTGAAATGATTAACCTTCGCACTGCTCTATGAAAGAACTTCTACAGCGCACCATTGCTGATTTCCCAGATCTCATGAAAGTAGCTAATTTCTCTTTTTTATACTTTCCACGACTAGATAGATGTTTCAAATATAACAGGGCTAACTTGATTGCTTTGAAATTGATGCTGTTGTTGTTATTTGAGTGTTTAAAACTGCAAAAACAGATTTAAAAATAATACGATTGTTTGTTTATTAAATCACACGAGGGACCTCCAAGCCGATTCTCTCCATTAGTTTCAAACCATTCGCTAGAGAGCAATACATCTCCATATTGCAGAGGTGTATCCAATTTAAATGCGAAAAGTAACCAATGTAAATGTAGAAACTGAATTTAATTTAAAAATCTTAAACTTATTACATATTTTCATAATTTTAAAAATTAAACAATTTTATTTAATTTTTCTTCTTGGTGGCTTCATTTACGTTACGACCTTCACTTTCTCTCGATAAATGACCGTTTGTTGTTTCACGCATCTCTTCCAAGCATTTCTCTTTCTCTCTCTTTCTCTCTTTCCCAATGTTTCTTTGCTGCTTTCTTTTTCTATTATCATTGCCGCATCACTTGACAATTTTTTTAAAATTTTACAGGCCTAAAGTTTCTATATATTTGGCGGTAAATCTCGGCACATCCCACCATGGCTTCAGGTTTGGCCCGAAACGTCTGAAGACCCTATAATCAGAGCCCGACCCGATCCGTGTAGTACTCTAATCCATAGAGCTCTACGCGAATTTTTTTAGACCCGCTCCCGGTTTATTTTCTAGGCAGAACATTCTAAGTCTGGCTTATTATTTAGACCCGAACTGGCCCGTTTCATAAGCAAAAATGTCGAAGCCTGGCCCGGTCCGTGATGAACTGGACTAAGCCAGTTTTAAAGGGCACAAAACCTCAAAGCTTGGAAACTAATTTTTGAACAAAATAATAAAATATGTATCTTATTATTTAAAAAAACCCTAAATACTGAATTTTAATGTTTTTACATTTTCAGTTGTTGAGTTTTCCAGCATACCTTATAATCATTTTCTCCACCTTACATTTGTAGTCCTGGAATCCAAAACATGAAAAATTGGTAAAACATGTGTAACTTTATTATCTAGGTAGTATCTAATTACTTATTCTTATATCCGTAGTATTTTCAGCTTCAGAGTATTTGAACAAAATATAACCCTATCATCCTACATTTGAAGTCCTGGACACCAAATTTTCAAAAATTGTTAAAACATATATTTTGTTATTTTGTAAGAATATACTTGGTACTAAATTGCAAAACTTTCAAATTTTAGTTTTTGAAGATTTTAATCAATTATTCTTTCTTTCCACTCCACATTTGAGGCCCTGAAAACCAAATAATCAAATATTGGTAAAACACGTATATCTTTATTTCTCGAGTAAATATTAAATACTAATTTTTACATCAGTGGCACTTACAGTTTTTGAGTAGTAGTTATTCTAAAAAAACAAATAACCCTATTTTCCAGCCCACATTTGAGGTCCTGGAAACCAAATTTTCGAAAAATGGTAAAAAACGTGCTTTCTTATTTTTTAAGAAGAATCTAGATACCAAATTTCAAAACCTTCTTATTTATGGTTTTCGAGACATACGTTGTTTTAGAAAAAAGTTTGTTTTCCTGTTTCATCTCCTCAGGAGCAAAATTTAAAAAAATTTTTTCTTTTTGGGTGCTTACGCTATAAAAGTAATATATGTTCCAAATTTTACGTTCCTAGGATGAGGCGTTTAACCCGTGTTGATTATCAGTCAGTCAGTCAGTCAGTCAGTCAGTCAGTCAGGACATGTTCTTCTATATATATAAAAATGAATGTTTGTATATATGTATATATGTCCTTTATGCATTGCTAAACCATTCATCCGATCGTAATGAAATTTTCACACAACCTTGAGAGTCAAGGGGAATCAAATATAGAGCAAAGATTTTGGAATCCGTCACAAAATGAGCGGAGCGGAGCGGGTCAGCGAGCGGGAATTATATATATATATATATATATATATATATATATATATATATATATATATATATATATATATATATATATATATATATATATATATATATATATATATATATATATATATATATATATATATATATATTTTTCAAATAATTAGGAACAAGATGTTCTTTCAGACACGCTTTATTAAAGACTATGGCCCACTTCTTATTACAAACTTTTTCTATCAGACGTGAAACTTTTCGAAAATCAGAAATACCAAGACACTTTTGAACGAACTGGTATATATTTTTATTAATGTTTTGGTCATGAGCTGACCTGCAGGTTTCGGCTTTATTAGCCATCATCAGAACTCATAAAACCAATTTACAGCTACAACGAAAATATATAAAGTGGTGTGGCGAGACATATCAGATATGTTTACACATCAATCGAGGTCAAAGTACAAAGAAGAGTAAAAGTAAAATATGAAAACCGCTAAGAAACAACCAAATTTTTTGCCTCGGAGTAAATAAATAAACAAAAAATAAACAAAAATATAAGAAAAAATAAAAAATTACATGTGCTAAAATATACAACCAAATTAAGTAGTAAAATATAACTATTAAAAGAAAATTACTAATAAAAGCAAAGAGGTAAAATAATAAAATAAGAATTTAAAGCTACAATTCAAAGATAATAGGATATCGATAAAATTGAGAGTTTAATTAAAAGTTGAAAATGATCAACGTCTACGTATAGTAATATTGCAGTTATCAATCAAATGCGGACACATCGGACCAGTCCCATCACCATCATGCAGGTCAGCAGTCTCGAGGCCTCGAGGAGGTTGGCTCATGGCTGACAAGCCAGTGGAGCACTGTTCGACCGCGTCCAACACTTCAATATGGTTGGTAGATGGAGAAAAGGAAACAGGACCACAAACTGGGCCGTTGTCGTATTGGTCGCAAGGATGATCATAACTGTGATAAGATACATTTGTAGTCTTGGTTGGCGAACTCCTAGTACGGAGTTCAGATAAATCAGAAAAGGAGAGGCGAGGTGTGACAAAAGGAGAATGCGGGAGAACAGTGAATAGCGGAGTCCTTGGCATGTCGGCAGGGCACAGTTCGGTTGCATTTGAAACATCGATACAGTTGGTAGGGTCTATTTCGTTGGCAGCGTCTATTGCGTTGGCAGACAAAGGAGATAAAACTCGACGAGAAATGGAACCGTTGTCGTACTGGTCACAAGGATTGTCGTAACTGTAATGGGGAACACCTGTAGTTTTGGTTGCCGAACTCCTAGTACGGAGTACAGATAAATCTGAGAGCAAGAGACGAGGTGTGACAAAGGGAGAAAGCGGGAGAACAGTCAATGGTGAGGCCTGTGGCATATCACCATTCACCGGGTCCGAAGAAGGCCGGCAGATGGCCGACGGATCGATAAAGCACTGTTCGATCAAACGCACAGCCTCAATGCAACCGGTATCATCCACAGAACCGGCAGACGGAGGACCAGTAGGCCGATCACAGTTTGGCAAACCACAAATTTCAATAAGGTTAGCATGGTCCATTGCGCCGGTGGACGGAGCACAGGAAACCGGATCACAACGTGGGCTCTTGCTATGCCTGTCAAGTGCATGATCATTCAATATACAAGTGTTAGGGGCAACAGCGGATGACGAGCCCTGCGGCACACCAACGCTGTGGCACTGCAAGTGGTGCCTATTGTTGAATAGTTTAAGGGTCCGTCCAAAATGGTCATCTTGGACGTTTAGTATTGGTTTATCCCGGACAATGTAGAGGGCCTCGGCAATTTTTAATCGAGAGGGGTCGGCCTCGTGATGGAGAATAACAGTGTTATCGACGAGTGTTTGTCTGTTGAGTTTTGTGTTGTGAGCCAGTTGCGAATGCGTTGTAATACTGCCACCCTGTAAATGCATAGTAACCCGGCGGGAGAGCGTAGTACGTGTCTGGCCAATGTAGGTAGCAATGACATCATGCGGTGCAGGACAAGTAAATTTATAAACTACATTTGTACACTGGAAAATGCTGGCGTGACGAGGGCTATTTTTCATGATAAGGCTGTGTGATTTTCTGTCTTTATAATATATGGAGAATGACAGTCTATGTCGGAGTCGATCTTTAACTTTAACGCAACTTGTAATAATTTGACGTAATATTCTCTCATCCAGACGGTAATTGTCATGCATCTGGGAACAGTAACGGATATCAACAGTCCTGACGACATCATTAGGAGTGTTTGCTGGAATGCCAGAAATCTTTTTATTCACAAATCTTTTCACAACAGAATCAACCATGGTGTTGGTGTAGTTATTGTTGATCAACAGCGTTTTGAGACGTTTGACTTCTGTGTGAAATTTACACCAATCTTCTGACAGCCCATAAGCGCGAGCAAGAAGGTTATGTATAACACTCTCTTTGTATATATCAGAACAGTAGCCGGCACCGTTCATGCAAAGACCCTCGGAGGAAGGCTTGACATACATTTCATGTGCGAGGCCGGAATCCGTTTGAGAGACCAACACGTCCAGAAAAGGTAACGTATGATTACAGTCGCTATATTCGATTGTAAAATTCAACACAGAGTATTGCTGAAACTTAGTTCTTAATTCTTCAAAATGTGTAGTATCTCGAGCAATCACAAAGATGTCATCGACATATCTTGCATATAATGTAGGTTTATTGATGGCGTCGAACACACGATTTTCTAAATGACTCATATAAAAATCGGCAAATAGAGGGCCCAAGGGTGAGCCCATGGCCACACCGTCGATCTGTCTGAACAATCGGCCATCGGGATGTTTAAATGGCAATTCTTTAGTACACAACAACAGCAACTGCAACATGGAGCTCTCTGGAACAGTTGGGGGAGATAGTGTAGCATTGTGATATACGTTTTCAAGAATAATAGCGATGGTAGTATCGACGGGCACATTTGTAAATAAATTTGTAACATCCAAAGAGCCCATAACGCCAGTTATGTGGCGATTACTTCTGATTAGGGCGACGAATTCAAAAGATGATCTCACTGCATGTTGACACGAACAATACGGAGAAAGCAAAGCAACAAGAAACTTTGAGAGAGCAAACGTCGGTGTTGGGCACTGAGATATAATTGGTCTCAGTGGATTTCCAGGTTTGTGTGTTTTGACATTACAATAGATGTATCCTGGTGAAAAATCTCCAATGATCTGCTTTATGTTTATTGATGAATTATTACGGAGTAAGCTACCGATGATCTTGTTAGCCCTCCTTTTAATATCCAAAGTCGGATCTTTAGAAATTTCCAGAAATTTGTTAGAATCACTTAATATATTGTTTAATTTGCATAGATAATCAGATCGCTCCAAGATAACATAGCTATTAGTTTTGTCAGACTTCCGTATTACAATGGTGGGATTATTTCTTAAAGATAGGGCAGCAGAATACAATTCATCGGCCATTTTACGAGGAGTGTTCCGGTGTTTGAAACCCTCAGCTTTAAGTAACGTATAAAGGCGATTATCAACAGAAAGCTCACCACTGAGAACATGCGCCTCAAGTTGACGAACCAACATTTCTAATTCGATCTGCTTAAGTACTGGACGATATTTGCCTGGAACATGGCAATTGTAACCAAGTTCTAAAAATTTTAGTTCAGATGTTGTAGGAGTGTATGATGAGAGGTTTATGACGTGATTAAGGTTTTCTTTCAGCAAGAAACTTCCGCCATATAATGTAGACAGTTTGTTCACAATTATGCTTTTCTTCCTTCTGTTAACACGGTCGACGCTAATATCAACAAAGCGTTGGAATGTAACCACAGAGTCGTTATCAGTGAATAAGGCTTGGTACGTGTCCACAGTTTCTTTTAATAATGTAGAAAGTCTGTTAAACTCCACTTGAGCGGCCACAACTTCTCTTTCAATTGCGTCAGAAATTGAACAACGAGAATGATAATTCCTAGAGCGTTGATATTTATTTTTCAAATAATTAGGAACAAGATGTTCTTTCAGACACGCTTTATTAAAGACTATGGCCCACTTCTTATTACAAACTTTTTCTATCAGACGTGAAACTTTTCGAAAATCAGAAATACCAAGACACTTTTGAACGAACTGGTATATATTTTTATTAATGTTTTGGTCATGAGCTGACCTGCAGGTTTCGGCTTTATTAGCCATCATCAGAACTCATAAAACCAATTTACAGCTACAACGAAAATATATAAAGTGGTGTGGCGAGACATATCAGATATGTTTACACATCAATCGAGGTCAAAGTACAAAGAAGAGTAAAAGTAAAATATGAAAACCGCTAAGAAACAACCAAATTTTTTGCCTCGGAGTAAATAAATAAACAAAAAATAAACAAAAATATAAGAAAAAATAAAAAATTACATGTGCTAAAATATACAACCAAATTAAGTAGTAAAATATAACTATTAAAAGAAAATTACTAATAAAAGCAAAGAGGTAAAATAATAAAATAAGAATTTAAAGCTACAATTCAAAGATAATAGGATATCGATAAAATTGAGAGTTTAATTAAAAGTTGAAAATGATCAACGTCTACGTATAGTAATATTGCAGTTATCAATCAAATGCGGACACATCGGACCAGTCCCATCACCATCATGCAGGTCAGCAGTCTCGAGGCCTCGAGGAGGTTGGCTCATGGCTGACAAGCCAGTGGAGCACTGTTCGACCGCGTCCAACACTTCAATATGGTTGGTAGATGGAGAAAAGGAAACAGGACCACAAACTGGGCCGTTGTCGTATTGGTCGCAAGGATGATCATAACTGTGATAAGATACATTTGTAGTCTTGGTTGGCGAACTCCTAGTACGGAGTTCAGATAAATCAGAAAAGGAGAGGCGAGGTGTGACAAAAGGAGAATGCGGGAGAACAGTGAATAGCGGAGTCCTTGGCATGTCGGCAGGGCACAGTTCGGTTGCATTTGAAACATCGATACAGTTGGTAGGGTCTATTTCGTTGGCAGCGTCTATTGCGTTGGCAGACAAAGGAGATAAAACTCGACGAGAAATGGAACCGTTGTCGTACTGGTCACAAGGATGGTCGTAACTGTAATGGGGAACACCTGTAGTTTTGGTTGCCGAACTCCTAGTACGGAGTACAGATAAATCTGAGAGCAAGAGACGAGGTGTGACAAAGGGAGAAAGCGGGAGAACAGTCAATGGTGAGGCCTGTGGCATATCACCATTCACCGGGTCCGAAGAAGGCCGGCAGATGGCCGACGGATCGATAAAGCACTGTTCGATCAAACGCACAGCCTCAATGCAACCGGTATCATCCACAGAACCGGCAGACGGAGGACCAGTAGGCCGATCACAGTTTGGCAAACCACAAATTTCAATAAGGTTAGCATGGTCCATTGCGCCGGTGGACGGAGCACAGGAAACCGGATCACAACGTGGGCTCTTGCTATGCCTGTCAAGTGCATGATCATTCAATATACAAGTGTTAGGGGCAACAGCGGATGACGAGCCCTGCGGCACACCAACGCTGTGGCACTGCAAGTGGTGCCTATTGTTGAATAGTTTAAGGGTCCGTCCAAAATGGTCATCTTGGACGTTTAGTATTGGTTTATCCCGGACAATGTAGAGGGCCTCGGCAATTTTTAATCGAGAGGGGTCGGCCTCGTGATGGAGAATAACAGTGTTATCGACGAGTGTTTGTCTGTTGAGTTTTGTGTTGTGAGCCAGTTGCGAATGCGTTGTAATACTGCCACCCTGTAAATGCATAGTAACCCGGCGGGAGAGCGTAGTACGTGTCTGGCCAATGTAGGTAGCAATGACATCATGCGGTGCAGGACAAGTAAATTTATAAACTACATTTGTACACTGGAAAATGCTGGCGTGACGAGGGCTATTTTTCATGATAAGGCTGTGTGATTTTCTGTCTTTATAATATATGGAGAATGACAGTCTATGTCGGAGTCGATCTTTAACTTTAACGCAACTTGTAATAATTTGACGTAATATTCTCTCATCCAGACGGTAATTGTCATGCATCTGGGAACAGTAACGGATATCAACAGTCCTGACGACATCATTAGGAGTGTTTGCTGGAATGCCAGAAATCTTTTTATTCACAAATCTTTTCACAACAGAATCAACCATGGTGTTGGTGTAGTTATATATATATATATATATATATATATATATATATATATATATATATATATATATATATATATATATATATATATATATATATATATATATATATATATATATATATATATATATATATATATATATATATATATATATATATCTAATGTTTGTCTCTTTCTCTCCCGTTTCCTTTCCCACTCCTGCTCGCTTTCCCGTTTTCGGTCGTTTTCCCACTGCCGGTCGCTTTCCCGCTGCCGGTCGCTTTCCAGCTGCCGGTCGCTTTCCCGCTCCCGGTCGTTTTCCCGTTCCCGGTCGCTGTCCCGTTCCCGCTCACGTTTGCTCTCCCATTCCCGCTCACGCTTGCTTTTCCGTTCCCGCTCGCTGTCCGTTCCGGGTCGCTTTCCCGTTTCTATAATAGACAAACTAACCCACAAACATTCATATATATATATAGTCTTAGCAAATATATTTTACGTTTTATAGGCTAAAAGAAGTTATGAAAGAATGGAAAAGAGAAAATGAGCGTGAACGAGAACGGGAGAACAACCGTGACCGGGAACGGGAGAGCAACCGGGAACGGGAGAGCAAGAGTGAGCGGGAACGGGAAAGCGACCGGGAACGGGAAAGCGACCGGGAACGGGAAAGCGACCGGGAACGGGAAAGCGACCGGGAACGCGAAAAGCGACTGGAAGCGGGAGAGCAAGCTTGGAAGGAAACGCGAGCAAGAGAGAAAATCGATAACAAAACTTCTGAGCGAGAAAGCGACCGGGAGCTGGAAAACGATCGAGAGCGGAAAAGCGACCGGGAACGCGACGAAAACGGGAAAGTGGAGAAGGAAACGGGAGCGAGAGAGACAAACATTAAAAAACCTCTAAAAACCCCGGGCAACGCCGGGTAACCCCGCTAGTTTATATATATAGATTAAAAAATAAACTTGCGTAATATTTGAAACTGTAGACCAATAATCATTAAAAGTTCTACTTCCCGCTCTGTGATCATTATTTTGTTCAGCGATTCTTTGCTCTAACAGACAGTAACGTTTTTTTTAGCCGTTAATGTTTTTCCTTGCCCAACTGCTCGGCAAACCAGAGAGTATATGTGTGTAGGTATAATACGTTTGCATGATTATCGGATTATTATAAATCATTCAAGTCATTCAGCCTGCATAATCTCGACATTTTAGTTGTCACGTAGTTAGCTTTTCTGGTGAAGATATTCCAAACGGATGGAGGAAAGAGAGCGTTTGGCTGAATGTAGGTTCTCTGCATATATCATATCGCCCAGTTATCATATCGTAGAAAATTAAGAACTAGAAGTTTAACCCTTTGACTGCCACGTAGGGGGAGAACATTGGTACGGACCATATGTTATCACAAATACGAAATCACTGTGGAGGAATTTGATATGGAGAAAAGTTCAGCCAGAGCGACATTTGTAAAATAAATCTGGATAGTAAGTTCTTAATAATAATAATAATTATTATTTTAAATGTTTTTGAACGTTAATGATTGTTATAGTAGGTTTTTGTCGCAGAGCGTATTTTTAAGGGAATATTTCTGCGGGCCTTTGAAAAATAGACAAAATAAGCTCACAGACAATGGTACCACAGCCAGAATTGTTGTAGGAAATGAAGTTCAATTCCAATTTCGTTTGTATCTTCGCATGTTTGCTTAGGCAGTTTATAACAAGCTTCTACAATAATCTACAATAAATAATCTATAATCTTCGAACTGCTTTAATATGCAGAAACCTGTCTATATAAGTGTTGTTTTCTATAATTATAAGTAATAACCTTTCACTGAAAGTAATTTGTATTACAAATACATTCCAACTAAGCATTTTATACTTGTATTTCAAATACATAGCAAACAAATTATTTTGCATCTGCATTTTAAATAATTTTATGAACTAGTATTTTAACTACATCTTAAAATTATTTTATCAAACACTGTCAACTACCACCCCACTTCAACTACCACCACACTCCAACTACCACCACACTTCAACTACCCCATACTCCAACTACTGCCCTACACCAATTACAGCCACACTCAAACTATCACTACACTCCAACTACTACCGCACTTCAACTACACCCACACTCCAACTACCACTACACACCAACTACCACCACACTCCAACTACCAGCACACTTCAACTACCCGGCATTCCAACTACCACCGCACTCCAACTACCACCACACTCCAACTACCATCACACTTCAACTACCCGGCATTCCAACTACCACTACACACCAACTACCACCGCACTCCAACTACCACCACACTTCAACTACCACCACACTCGAACTACCAACACATCAAAGCTCCCATAAAAACCTGCTTCATCTATTCATCTCCTGCTTCAAAATCACTAAGATTGGTCTCGATTCCATTGTTCGCATGTGTGTTTGTGTTTGCTTAATGCTGTGTGCTTGTGTATGGAATGTGGCTAATAAATGAAAAACTTTCTGTGATGAATAGCCGTTATCCTTCATCAGGCAAAAGGTAATGCCATCATCTTCATTCATAACCATCACCACAACTACCCCTCTCGCGCCGCCACCCCATTGTGATAATCACTACCATACCATCACCAGAACCACCACCACTTTCATCATCATCTTGGTCGTCGTCGTTATCACCGTCATCATTACCACAGCCATTATCGCTTTTAAGCACAAGAACAGTCTAAAAAAATTCTACTCAGCACAAATTGTTTTTCATATTTTAAAAAATTTCATTTCTACAGATAAATATAATTCTTAAAATACACAACATGAAAATTAGAAAAAAATATTTTTTTATTGCCTTTGAAATTTATTTTAATAAATTTTTTCTTTACCTCCGCCTCAGTGAAGCGTAGATGGCTAAGATTGAAAGTCTAGAATGTCGATATGCGTCATTTCATCGCAGTCCAGGACGGTCACGAAATTGTTCAGTTTTTATTTGTTTTTCTTCCAAGCATTCCATCATTCCAGCAATATTGCGAGGCGGCCGCTGTCAGAATTTAACGGTTTATTCCGTTCCAGTAAGTATTATCATTAGAGTTGCACAAAACGTAACTTGCGTCGTCATTTTCAAACTAATTGTTGGTTTCTTAATAATTTCTCAAAAAAGATTTTTTTTATTTTTTTTTTATTTCACAATAACACCATTGATTTCATCATTTCAAATTAAATAACAACTCTATGATGAAACACCATCTTTACTATTCTTTATACACGTAAGTTAATTTCATGGACTCGCTCAACTCGCGCAGCATTATTCATCATCGCATCATCTAATTCATAGGTAAATTGATATATACAAAACATATTTATTTTAAACATTCAACTAATTCATCAAAACTTAAATGTTAACAATAAAATCTTGACATAATTCAAACATCTCACAAAGAGTAAACGAATATTCAAGAACGTTTTTAGATTTGTAATTTTCCAACATTTCAATTTTCACATCATCATCATTATCATAACAATAATCATCATCATAATTATCATCATCGTCATCATCATCATCGCCATCATCATCATCATAGTCCTTCATATTAGCTCTCTACTATACATGACAAACAGTAAAATAATTTTTGAATTTAAATTTTTGATACTAACACAGGGAAACATTTTTATAGCATAAATAATATCCACTTGCACGCTATTTATATACAAATATACTTTCATAACAAATATATTTTCATTACCTGCAGAATGTATAATATTCATAACAACCTTGATACAGTTTCATAACTCCTCGTATAATAATTGAATGTTTATAAAATAAACATAAATTTCCATAACAATGTAAATGATGATTTACATTTCCATGACAATACGGACCTCAAAATGTCTTCCTAATTGATGAATGACGCAAGCAGGGCAAGATTTAGACGGGCTGAAGTCCTGATTCATGAGATGCACAAAGGTCAAATTATTTCTAACATCAATGAAAAGCTTTTTTTTAACTTTTTTTTTTGAATAATAAAACGCATTCAGGTTTTATCATGCAACCTTTCTCGTATATGAGCTGTGAATTTTCGTTAACTTTTGCTTTCTTTTTTCTCTCTATTTTATAAAAACTGGGTGAATTAGAAAATTTTATTTTTAGTCTATTTCGAAAATGTAGCTGCTTGTTGCTTGTTGATAGTAATTTAAATACTCAACAAATCATTTGATTTTTAAATGTTTTAACGGTAGTTTATGAATTTTGAGATTTATATATACAATAGATTAATGATTGTTTTATTACTCAGTAAATTATTTACTCAATTTTATGCATTGCTACAGCATTCATCCGATCGTAATAACATTTTCACACAGCCTTGAAAGTCAATGGGGGAAGGTTTTTGTGAAAAAAATTGAAATCGGTCACAAAATAAGCGGAGCGGGAGCGGGAGATCGAGCAGAAACGGGAACTGGAAAATGAGCCGGAATGGGAAAGAAAGTGGAAACGGAAAAGCGACCGAGAGCAAAACAGCGAGCGGGAAAGAGAAAGCGACAGGGGACCAGAGAAAAAGCGGGAGCAGGTAAGCAACAGGGAGCGGGAGAGCAAGCGGGGAAAGAAACGGGAGCGAGAAAGAAAAACGATAAAAAAAAGCTCTAAAAACCGCCGGGCAACGCCGGGTACCCCGCTAGTTCCTTATATTAACTTCACCGCCGGTCTTGCTTGCTTGAATGTTTGCAAACCTTAAAAGTGAAAATTAACTCCCGTTATTCAACCGAGTTGCAATTTAAATTTTAAATTAATATAAGCATATTTCTCATTGCAATACATTTTATTAAAGTTTGAACATATTTGGAAAATAACTTTTTTGCAATTAAAAATAATAATTATCAATGTTTAAAAAAATCAAATACAATTTAATAAATGTTAACATATATAAGTTCAAAAAAATTCATTTTAAAAGAGAATTTTTTTGCAATAAATGAAAAGCCGGCAAATCCGGAAAATATAAAGGATTTGTGAAAAAACCTGCTGTTAATCATTTAAATTAATATTAATATTAATAACCTGAACTTTATTCTAAAATCATTTCGTTAATAAAACTTATGTTTTTTTTTATTAAGTTTAAGTGTTTAAGAGGATTATAAACCACTTTATTAATATTTAATTGTCATTGTGGTCGTTTAATCTGGCATAACGTTTCTCTTTTAAAAATTTCCTGATCTGACTTGTTGCCATTTTGTAATGTTGAAACAGACATATGTGCTCAGTAGTCAAGAGTTTTATAGGTTATATTTTCCAATGTTTTAAATTTAAAAGTGAATGTTAATTTAAAAAAATAAAAACATGCTTTTAAGACTGATGAAAATTTTGTGCATTTGTGATGCGTCTTTAATTTATTTTTTAATAATTTTTGTTTTTTAAATTGGTTTATTTTATAATGATATCCCGATCTTCAAAACGTCCGCGGACATCCCATGGACATCCGGACAAGGGAAAGTTAAGAAATATTCGGTATGACAACCAAACAATAGTCATGTAACTTATCAGTAAAGGACTCCACTGATTTTTTTTTGGAGAGGGGCACTCACACCATAGACCTGGCATTAGTTAATATTTCATTTTGTGCAGAAATTGGTAAATAAAAAAATTAAGAAAAGTTGTTTTAATTGTTGAAAAAATTAAAAATATTTATTTGTTTACTATAAGACATTGAGGCCTGCTACATCAACATTAAATTGGAGCATGACATTTTTGTTTGATGTGGTGGGATGTAATAAAAAACTGTTTACAACTGCTAAGATGGAGATAGGATATGTTTTAGTTTGTAGTTCATGTGCCCCATCTGTTCTCATAAACAGCAATTTGTCGATACTTCAACATCTTTACATTTTACAAAGATA
This sequence comes from Erpobdella octoculata, assembly GCA_963978895.1. Classification (NCBI taxonomy): domain Eukaryota; kingdom Metazoa; phylum Annelida; class Clitellata; order Hirudinida; family Erpobdellidae; genus Erpobdella; species Erpobdella octoculata. The sequence continues at coordinate 14,979,533 of OZ022241.1, read as the reverse complement.
TTAATTGGCCACATTATATAACTAAAACAAATCGATTAAGTTATAGCTATTTATGATGATGATGATGATGATGATGATGATGATGATGATGATGATGATGATGATGATGATGATGATGATGATGATGATGATGATGATGATGATGATGATGATGATGATGATGATGATGATGATGATGATGATGATGATGATGATGATGATGATGATGATGATGATGATGATGATGATGATGATGATGATGATGATGATGATGATGATGATGATGATGATGATGATGATGATGATGATGATGATGATGATGATGATGATGATGATGATGATGATGATGATGATGATGATGATGATGATGATGATGATGATGATGATGATGATGATGATGATGATGATGATGATGATGATGATGATGATGATGATGATGATGATGATGATGATGATGATGATGATGATGATGATGATGATGATGATGATGATGATGATGATGATGATGATGATGATGATGATGATGATGATGATGATGATGATGATGATGATGATGATGATGATGATGATGATGATGATGATGATGATGATGATGATGATGATGATGATGATGATGATGATGATGATGATGATGATGATGATGATGATGATGATGATGATGATGATGATGATGATGATAGTGGTGGTGGTGGTGATGATTATGATGATGACGACTATGGCAATGGCGATGGCGATAGCAATGGCGATGGCGATGATTATGATGATGATGATGATGATGATGATGATGATGATGATGATGATGATGATGATGATGATGATGATGATGATGATGATGATGATGATAGTGGTGGTGGTGGTGGTGATGATGACGACGACTATGGCAATGGCGATGGCGATGATTATGATGATGATGATGATGATGATGATGATGATGATGATGATGATGATGATGATGATGATGATGATGATTATGATTATGATGAAGATTACGATGATGATAACGATGACGATGATAATGATGATGACGACGATGACAATGACGATGACGATGATGGTGGTGGTGGTGGCTATAATGATGATGATGAAGCTGATGATGATGTGATTATGATTATGATGATGGTGATGGTGATGATGATGGTAATGGTGATAGTTATGGTTATGGTTATGGCTATGGTTAATGTTATGGCTGATGGTGATGATGATGATGTTGTGGATGAGGATGATGATGGTGTTGATGGTAATGATGATGATAAACAGAAAGATGACGATGATTACGATGGCGACGATGACGCTAATGACGATGATTATGATGACAACGATGATGATAATGATGACGTCGACGACAATGATGATGAGGATGTTAGGGAATCACAAAATTAGCAATTCAAACTGCCAAGTGTCACCATGAGTACCAGGGAAAGTGTAAAAAAGTTAAACTTTGGTGGTTGGAATGAAATTGAGAGAATTTAAATAAATGAGGACAATTATGTGTAAAATTGTTTCAAGGAAAATAAGTTTTTCTGATATTTTTAAAATAGTGTTGTATTATTTATGTGGTAATTTACTTGTTGATTTTGGGCAAATTCGAGGTGACAGCGTAGTTTTTTCAAACTAATTTTTTTTGGCTTCTCGATTTTATTCAATTTTAAACAGTTTAAAATGTTTTAGCATTAAGTAGGTTCCAGTGCATTTTTCCTTCTTTCAAGATAGACACGTGAGTCTATTTGCATCATTATGCATCTAAAATACTTGATCAAGCCCATCCTCATAATGTGAAGATAAATATGTGTGTGTGTGGAGCTTACCTGATGGTTATTGTCAAAACAATAGACATATATGTGTATGTGTGTGGAAGCTTTGAATAGTGTATAAAAGAATTAAGCATTCATACCTTCCCCCCACATTCTTCAAATGCGAAGCTTCTGATGGAGAAACTTCGCATTTGCTTCCCGCATTGCAAGCATTTTATTATGACATCGCCTGCAAATTTCTTTAATTGAATCAGCTAAGCTGTATTTTTATAACTTTTATAACTAGTGCGTCTTGACAAAGTTCTGCAATAAGCCGTACAAGGTTATTAATATTACGTTAAGCACTAATCTGCTTATTAGGTTATGCAAAGTCCCGACAACAAATTTATTTTTTTATCAAGATTTCTATTCCTGCTCTTTTTTCTTGTGGTAAAATGGTGGCAAAATATTTAGCAATTGGATCAGCATGAACAAACATAATTGTAAAACTTTGCGCATTCTGCATTCCCAACATCGCCAATTCTCTAGTCCAAAAATAAATTGTTTAATTCATCCAATTATAAGAAATGATTCTTCCCAGTTTTGTAAAAGCTCCGGAGATTGTCACACTCTGTAGTAAGAAGCACAAACGCAGAATAAATCATTTCTTTCAAATGTTTCAGAATTTTTTTCTCTAATCCCTGTCGATGTCGATACAGATTAATAATGTATCTATTTATTTGATTTAAACAAAATCGTAGTTCTGCTGCAAATTCACTTTTAAATCTTTCGCTCTTCTTTGACTTCCTAATATAAAATCACAAAGAACGCCTAATTCTAAGCCTAGAAGTACTTTAAAAAAGTAACGTTTACTGCGATTTACTTCATTTTTGTAAATTCCAAACATCTCTTCAAAAACACTTGGTCATGTCTGCATCTTTTTACTACTCTTATATTAACTTGCTTTGTGAGGTTATTCGTTTAATCGGACTGTCTGTTGTCCAAGGATATATATATATATATATATATATATATATATATATATATATATATATATATATATATATATATATATATATATATATATATATATATATCACATATATATATATATATATATATATATATCACATATATATATATATCACATATATATATCTCACAGATATATTAATTTAATTAAATATTTTCAATTTATGTGAGTGTCGGATAATTGTGAAGATAATTAAAAAAGTGTGAAGACTAAAAAGTAGAAAATAAATGAAAAAAACTTTTTAAAAACTAGTCTTATGATAATACTAGGGTGCTCAGTTTGAATTCAATGAACTATATTATAATTTTATAACTGAATTTTTCAATCTGTATAACTTAGCGGACACCATAGTCTTATCATAAGACTAGTTTTTAAAAAGTTTTTTTAAAATTATTTTTGATTTAAATTTTCCAGCCAAATCTTCATTTCTTCAACAAATCAACAGTACAATTTTTTCTTAGTTGAGCCACCAAATGACGCAAAAATATCATCATTTTTCTCATAGATTGATTGAAGTTTATTGAACATCCATCGCGTTGCCTTACACCGAATTGTATTGCACATCGATTGAAATTAATTATTATAATTTGGCAGATAGTTTCGATCACATGAGTTTATTGCCAAATAAAAAAGTCGATATTTCAATTAATTCAGAATTAAATTAATTAAAACCACAAAAGTTTATTATAATTGTGAATCTTGGTGCTGGAATAAATTTTAGCAGTCCATTTTTGAAAACGGTTTAATATTTGTGTAAGATGAAGATGATTCATCTTACGTATTTTCATAGTATTTGTTTATTTTATTTTATTATGTGTGCATATTTTGGTTGTGTTGAAACAATAGTCATTTATGTATGAATGTATCTGTGTGTATGTGTGTGTATATGTGTGTATATATATGTATATATATATGTATATGTATGTATATATGTATATTTGTGCTCCTGTGACATTGTGTGTGCGTATAATTTTTGTATCATTAATGTATATATATGTATATGTGTGTTTGAGTGTATATATACATGGATGGATGTATGTATATGTATATATATATATGTATATATATATGTATGTATATATATGTATATATATATAATTGGTATTGGTCCTTTTCCTTTTTGTGGTCCTCAATAGAAAAAAAGTAAGGTTGTATGGAGAGAAATTGGAATTATAAAAAGATTTGTCAGAACCGGGTTAACTTCTGCAAAGTGATATAATTCAGTTTAGAGTCAAGAAAAGGAATATATTCAAGGAAGAATAATAAAGTTAAAATAAATTCGAGAAATATTGTGTTATAAATAACTTCGACTTTAACGTTACGAATCTTACGAATCGCTAGAAAGCATATTCCTCTACGTTTACATTGGTGACCTCGACGTATTTACGCATTTTCATCCGTAAATATATTTTCTGAAGTTATTTGTTCACAAGTGACCGAATTTTTTTTTCTTTCGTGAAAGATGTCTGACGAAAAATTCATTGCGATGGGACAGGCTCTAGGCTATTCCGGCGAAGATTTAAGGAATTACGTCAAAGAGTTAAAGGATGAAGAAAGAGTTAGGAGATTAGAAGAACGTGAAGAAAAAAAACAAGAACGGGAAGAGCGGGATCGGGAACGTGAACGGGAAGAGCGGGAACGGGAACGGGAACGTGAACGGGAAGAGCGGGAACGGGAAGAGCGGGAACGTGAACGTGAACATGAAGAAAAAAAGGCTCAGCAAGAAAGGGAAGAGCGGGAGAGACAGAGGCAACACGAGTTAGAACTTAAAAAGATGGAAATTGAATCTCAAAAACCAAAAGAGAGCAAGGGGTCAATGGATGGAACAAAGATTCCTTATCCAAAATTCTCGGAAGGTGACGACGTGGACGCTTTTCTTCTCCGTTTTGAGGCATTGGCCACGGCAAATGATCACCCAAAAAAGGGTTGGGGAATGCTTCTGGGTTCTCTGCTCAGTGCGAAGACATTGGAAGTGTTTGGCCAACTCAGCGATAGTCAGATGCAGGATTACGAGTCGGTAAAAGAGGCACTCCTTCGCCGTTTTGGGAAGTCGGCAGAAGACTACCGCATAAAGTTTCGAGAGTCAAAGCTTGAACCAGAAGAGACTTGGGAACAGTATCTGGTGCGACTGGATAGTTACCTCAGGCGCTGGGTGGATCTCGCGGGTACAAAAAACTATTTGTTTTTATTTTTAAAAGAGCAGTTCTTTGGAAAGTGTCCGTCGGGAATGGCTGAGTATTTGTTGGAGAAAGAAAGCGGTGACGTCAATGAGTTGAGTCGCTGGGTCAACAAGTACAATCAAGCTCACCCAGTCAAAAGCTTGGCAAAGGTCGAGAACACAAGCAGGATTAGCGGAAATCGTGGTCAACCAGACTCTGACTCGGGAGTGGTTGGACCACGCTGTTACAATTGCAATAAGCTGGGCCATATGGCAAAGGATTGTCATCACGCTGGACAGATCGCGAGGGACTACAGTCAAGGCACTCAAGCAACTCCAGTCATGTGCCAAGCGCGTAGGGAGGCCAACTTGACACCACCATGCAAAGATTCTGGAGTAGTGAATGCATGCGCGGTCATGGTGTTGGATGGTAAATTGAATGAGGTCCAATTAAAATGTGGATGCTTTTCACCGGTAATAGCGGATGGTTGTTTTCACTCAGGAGAAAAGTTTAAATTAACCAGAGGGTTTGTGAACAGAAAACCGGTGAGGGTTTTGAGGGACACTGGCTGTACTTCCATAATAGTAAAGGAATCATTAGTGCACCCGCGTCAGATGACCGGAAGAACAAGACCCTGTGTTTTGATCGACGGCACAGTTCGGGTAGCTCCAACAGCAGTGGTAAAAATCAAAACAGACTGGTTCAGAGGAACTAGAGAGGTGGTCTGCATGAAAAACCTACTTTGCGATCTCGTGCTGGGAAATGTTGAAGGGGTAAGGGGTTTTGATGCAATGGCGGCAGGAAAACGCTTTGGTCGGAAACCACAGAAATCCGCTTCCAACTACGACGGCACTCAGAGGAATGATCGGGTAAATTTTAAAAAATCGTCGGCTAACTCGGAGCTGTATAAAAGCAAGGAAAGAAACACGTCTGCCATTTCAAAGGTAGGAAATAAAGTTGAGGCAAACGTTCAAGCTTTGAATCCGCCAAAAGAAAGACCAAGGCTCAATCTTCTGCCTAGAGGCCAAAATGGAGGGGTGGGGAAAGATGGAAAGTTGAATTCGGCAATCTTCGGAGATGCCCGCCCTGTTGACACAGCACGCAGAGAGATAGAGATTGAGAATAAGTTGACAGTAAACTATTTCAAAGGCAAGGAGAACATCGGTGCTGACTTTCTTAGTCGTAAAGAGAGTGACGATGTAATCAAGAAACACTGACGCGTTTCTTTTTTCGAAGAGGGGGGATATGTAAGATGAAGATGATTCATCTTACGTATTTTCATAGTATTTGTTTATTTTATTTTATTATGTGTGCATATTTTGGTTGTGTTGAAACAATAGTCATTTATGTATGAATGTATCTGTGTGTATGTGTGTGTATATGTGTGTATATATATGTATATATATATGTATATGTATGTATATATGTATATTTGTGCTCCTGTGACATTGTGTGTGCGTATAATTTTTGTATCATTAATGTATATATATGTATATGTGTGTTTGAGTGTATATATACATGGATGGATGTATGTATATGTATATATATATATGTATATATATATGTATGTATATATATGTATATATATATAATTGGTATTGGTCCTTTTCCTTTTTGTGGTCCTCAATAGAAAAAAAGTAAGGTTGTATGGAGAGAAATTGGAATTATAAAAAGATTTGTCAGAACCGGGTTAACTTCTGCAAAGTGATATAATTCAGTTTAGAGTCAAGAAAAGGAATATATTCAAGGAAGAATAATAAAGTTAAAATAAATTCGAGAAATATTGTGTTATAAATAACTTCGACTTTAACGTTACGAATCGCTAGAAAGCATATTCCTCTACGTTTACAATTTGTATGAGTCTAACAATAATAAAATTGATTGTCATCGGTAAAATTTTAAACCTGATGTTCTTTAAATCAAAAACTTTGTTCCAAATTTTCAAATATTTCTGCTGGTCTATGTATATATTCTTAGAAACTTTGGATGAGAATAAGATGGTCAAAAATAAAATAAACCAGTTTAATATAAAAATACGAAAAAACTGGCTTTTCGCAAACTGAAATAACGTACTTTTTAGTATTGCATGACTTACAGAACTTTTTCCAACACAAACTATGAAGAAATAATTTTGAAGTTTTATTAGCAAAGGTATAAAAGAAGGGTTTGAGCGAGTGTACTTAGAAGTTATTCATCCAAAACAGAAGAATCTATGACAGCGTAAAGATAAGATGGAGCAAAAGAGAAAATATTTTACTAACGGATGGAATGATTGCAAAAATTTAATAAAAATAAACAAAAAATAAGAAATTTTTGGTCGTTTTAGGTGCGATTAGATATGCGCAGGCGCACTGATTCAAATCAGATGTTTGTAAATTGAACGTAGGAAATTGACGAAGCACCACCGGCATGTATGTATGTATATGATAGTATAGTACTATGTCGTCGTGTTACACAAGCCATTTCAAATATCTTCGTTTCCTCAGCAACTTCAACAATCTAATCAAGTTCACTGTATGGGTGGTCTGCAGGTTGAAACGGTGGTAGTAATGATATTGTTGTTGTTGATGATGATGATGATGACTACGACGACGACGACGATGATGATGATGACAAATATAATAATAACTTTAGTGGCCATGATGCTGATGGTGATGATGATAAATCTGATTAGAATGATGACGATGGTTACTTAAATTAGGACAAAATAGTGATGATGAAATCAATTAGGAGTTGCTGTATGTTTTGTTTGAGAGTTTCGCATTCAATAATAGACCAACAGTACCACGAAGCTGGCATTTATTTATACATTTACATTACGGTGCACCTGTTAACGAGCGTTTGTGCATCTGCTTATTAAATAATGAAAAATAACTTTTTTTGATTTTAATCAACCAAAAAATTTTTTAGCAGCGTTTTTTATAACTCAGCACTTTGAAATCGCTTTACAAAAAAAATCCACTTCATATGGAAAATTTTTATCGAATACAACTAAGATTGCTTTTTCTCGTCGCAAAACGATATTCCATGTTTAATGCTTGTAATTAAATGCTTTAACAAGTGAAGGAAAAAACGAGTTTTATAACACAAACTTTAATTTCAAATACACTCGATTTAGAAATACGAAAGATATTCAAATTAAGTTTTTTTTATTGAATCATGTATTGTCATCCAACGATATGCTGAAAGTTTCAGCTTCTTAGCTAATCAAAAAGCCGGTTAAATTTTACTTGCAAGATTTGCGTACAGAGAAAGCCACACACAAACAGAGATTGTAAGTTGAATAAAAGTTTGTAATTAAAAAAGAGAGTATGCAATATTTCATAAATATAAATAAAAAAAATAAGCGTAAAATAATTTTTTTTTATAAAATTTCTGTTGAACGATCTTCATAAGATTCATTGATTTCTAACTAAAACATTTCACTCATTCTTTCTGCTCTTCAACTTACCTTTAATACATTAATAAAATCATTCCTCTTTCACCTACATTTTTTATGAAATTTTTTGTTTTTTGTTTTCAAAAAATAATTTGGTAAGATTTTGGTCTCCCCAAACCACCCCCATAGGCCCCATATGCAAAATAATCATGACGTCATAGGTTGGACAGGAAACACATACGCTAGTATAATTTCCTGACTTGAAATTCTTGTTTTTCGTCGCATTATGAAATAATTTCTGTTTCTCGTGTTGAAGTGGTTCATATTGTGAAGTGTCCTTTTTATGCTACAATCGAGTCGATGTATTTTGTCAAGAAGAATTGAAGCTTGCAGCCCCACGGGAGGCCTGATGAGGTGGTGATGATAACGATGCCGTTCAGCCAGCCTGGTAATGATGTCATAAAAGTGGTAATGGTATGGTGAATGGGGTGAGAGAAAGAGAGAGGAAAAGATAGAAACAGGGTGAAAGAAAAAAATAAAATAAGAGATAGAATGAGCAAAGAAAACATGTCCAATGCTCAATGCATCTGCTGCAAACATCCATCTTATTGAAGAAATTAAAAATGTTACATCCACTTTCTCTTCTTCTTCTTCTTCTTCTTCTTCTTCTTCTTCTTCTTCTTCTTCTTCTTCCTCTTCTTCTTCTTCTTCTTCTTCTTCTTCTTCTTCTTCTTCTTCTTCTTCTTCTTCTTCTTCTTCTTCTTCTTCTTCTTCTTCTTCTTCTTCTTCTTCTTCTTCTTCTTCTTCTTCTTCTTCTTCTTCTTCTTCTTCTTCTTCTTCTTCTTCTTCTTCTTCTTCTTCTTCTTCTTCTTCTTCTTCTTCTTCTTCTTCTTCTTCTTCTTCTTCTTCTTCTTCTTCTTCTTCTTCTTCTTCTTCTTCTTCTTCTTCTTCTTCTTCTTCTTCTTCTTCTTCTTCTTCTTCTTCTTCTTCTTCTTCTTTTATCTTACATATCATCTGGTGTCATATTAATTACTAGCCTGTTTTTATCTCATGTTGCAGTTTACATCGTCCTCGCTTCCCGGGCACGCTTGCGTTTCTAAGTCAATGTCGTCATTTGTTAGAAAGCAGAAGAAAAAGATCATTGAAATGTATGAATTGATTGGTCTCGTGATAAAACGCGTCGTCAAGATTACATTGGGATTGGAAAACAATTGTTCTTTTAAAAACCGTCAATATTATATATATATATATATATATATATATATATATATATATATATATACACGATTTCGTGATGATTCAGTCAGTGGTATTATATATAAAACTCAAACACCACTGACTGACTCATCACGAAATCGAAAAAAACCACTGAATGGATTGTAATGAAATTTGGAACATATCTTTCTCTTGAGTTTTAGGTGCTCATTAAAAACGGTTTTGAAAAATTCGGCCTGGATCACCTTATTTCGAAGAATATACAATGCGTAATCTGCTAGTATTGAAACGCGTCGGGGTGGGTAAAATGCTGATCGCGGACTTATTAATTAAATAAATGTTAACATAAATATAGAACTTTTTTGTTATTTTATTTATTAATAATAATTACAATTAAAATTCAACCGAATACGTTATTTAGTGAATCTTGGTTATTTAATAATCCGAATAGTCTGAATCTTGGTTATTTATTTTTAATAGTTGCGTTAATTGGTAATTGCGTAATAGAATTCATATTTAGTTTACGTAACAACGTTTGAAGGCTTCAAGCAAGTTTTAGCCAGTTTTAGCAAATCCTTTTTAGGTTTTGAAGGGCTAAAAGAAGTTAGGAAAGAATATAAAAAATGAGCGAGAACGGAAACAGGAGAGCAAGCGTGAGCGGGAACTGGAGAGCAAGCGTGAGCGGGAACTGGAGAGCAAGCGTGAGCTGGAACGGAAAAAGCGTCCGGGAACTGGAAAGCGACTGAGAACGGAAAAACGACCGGGAACGGGAAAGCGACCGGGAACGGGAAAGCAAACGGGGAAGAAAACCTGAGAAAAAGAGACAAACATTAAAAAAACCTATTTATGCATTGCTACACCATTCATCCGATCATAATGAAATTTTCACACAACCATGAGAGTCAAGGGGAATCAAATATAGAGAAAAAAAATTTGAAATCCGTCACAAAATGAGCGGAGCGGGTGAGCGAGCGGGAACTATAAATCTATATATTTATCTAAGTATGTATGTGTGTGTATTTATCTATGTATGTATGTATATATGTATGTATGTATGTATGTATGTATGTATGTATGTATGTATGTATGTATGTATGTATGTATGTATGTATGTATGTATGTATGTATGTATGTATGTATGTATGTATGTATGTATGTATGTATGTATGTATGTATGTATGTATGTATGTATGTATGTATGTATGTATGTATGTATGTAGAATTGGATCTAGGGAGGGGGAAACTGAGAGCGAAAAAATAAGCGGGAAAGCGACAGGGAACGGATAACGACCGGGAGCGGGAGCGCAAGCGGGAAGGAAACTGGAGCAAAAAAGAAACGCATTAGGTAAACCTCTAAAACCCCGGGCAACGTCGGTGTTATCTGTTTTTGTATGTGGAACGCCTTTGCTGCTGTAAATTTTTTTATATTAACATTTCATAAGACTTTAATCTACAAGTTGTTGCCGCAGATGTAACTTTATATAACCAGTACCAGGTACAATAAATTATAAAAGCAAGGCTAACAAATGCATCTTTCTCTCCTTTCATTTCAATCATGGAGCTCAGTGATCTTTTAATATTTTTACCACTTTAGTGATGAAAATTTAAAATTTTGCATTTTTAATTAATTTACCTTTCCTCAGCGTAAAGATTATTCGATAATTATTTACTAAGCACTCTCCTATTTTTTATTCACATTCACACACACAAAATCAAACACGAATACTATTTTCGGTTCTAGGACAATTCGTCGCAGGACAATTCGTCGCGGACAATTTATCGCAAAAAACGGACAGTTTGTCACGGACATTTCGTCGCAGGACAATTCGTCGCTAACCAAACTGGGACTGCTACAAAGCTGTGCGTGAAATCTTTCCTTTTACTAACAACGCAGTTGAAGGATAGCACAATGCATTTGCACGGGTGGTCCAAATTGTGAAACTACGAAAAGAACAAAAAATCAACAAAATGAAGGTTGAGCGTATGCTTGCAGGTGAAAGTCTTGCTCTGAAGAAAAAAAAATATCAAGATTTGGATTGTCGATTGCATACTGTTGTGATGGATTATGAGAATCGATCATCAATTGATTATTTGCGGGGATGCAGATTAATAAATTAATTGTTGCTAACATGTGTTTGTGTTAAATTGCTATCTTTTTTATTTAAAAGAAAAGATAGCAATTTAAATTAAGATCTTAATATTCTAATCTATCAACACTTGATAATAATTAAAAAGCCATTCATTCATTCATTACGTACACACCGAGGAAGAAAGAGTGTGTCACAAGTAAATAGTGCAGAGACAGGTGAGCCGAAGATCTGTCATAAGGGATTTTAGCTTTTTTGGAATTATTATTTTTGGTATTATTTTGAAGATTCAGCAATACATAACAAATATAGTAACTATTAATTAACAAATGCCCGTTTTTTGCAAAAATTTGTGCGCGACAAATTATCCGCGACGAATTGTCCTCGCCAAAATGTTTGTTTTTCAGCGACAAATTGTCCGCGACAAATTGTCTGCGCCGAATTGTCCGTTTTTCTGCAACGAATTGTCCGCGACGAATTGTCCTGCGACGAATTGTCCGCGACGAACTGTCCGCGACAAATTGTCCTGCGACGAATTGTCCGGACACCCTATTTTCTATATAATATTAACTTTTTTAGATATAAGTCATCTGTTATTTTTTTTAATAAGTTTTTGTCAGCAAAAGTATCTATGAAATGGAATAATATGATGATTATGATGTTTATAAAAACATTTTAGTCACCGAAGTAGATTGTGGAAAGCATAAAGTTGTTGAAGAAGGAAAGAGAAATGTTCACCATGTGTTATTTTCTCACAAAATTCTTCTTCGATTTTCAATTAATATAGTTATTTTAAATCGCTGGTTAATTTAATGACAAAATCAGCTGTTTAACTCTCGCATTCATTGAAAACCATAACCCACTTGGCATTCAAAAACTCTTTTTAACAGTCCTTTAAGACGTCTTATGTTATTTTAACGATTTGAGACATAGATTTTCATTAATTTATTAAATAAAATAATGTTAACTGCTCGGCAAAGCCATCTTCAGAATCCTTTAACATAAAACACGATGCAATGAAGGAAAATGAAACATTTTTAAAACGAGAAGATTATTTAGAAATTACGAATTAGAATTTAAAGCAATACCTTTAAGACAAACGTAACTGAATAAATAAAATTACACTAATTGTTTACTAAAGAATATTAAGTATCATCATCATCACACCAGCTTGCCAGCGTACGTCGCGCGAATCCAAAAACGCCAAAACTACAACAACAGAAGATAAAGGCAGGTCTGTGGAATTCAAAATAAAAAATAAAAGAAACAAAGTGTGAACAGCGCACGATCATCAACGTCGTCTACTTTTAAAAAAACTTTTGAATGCCAAACGGGCTATGTTTTTAATGGAGTCTATTACAATGAACATTTAACGCCGAAATATTTTAAGAATATAAATATATATATTCTCCTTTTGTAAATGCACTGTTTGAAAAATTCAACAGTTTATTAATTGCCCAGTATAATTCTATTAGGGCAAATAGTGAACGGGAATCGAATAACAATCCGTGTTGACAATTGAAATATCACTCCACCATTGTTGCTGGGATACCAGACAGAGGGCGCGTCTTATTAAGCCAGACTCTCCTTTGAAGGGAATGAATTGCTGGGAAGCTGTGTTGGCAATCTAATCCGAAGCAAACATTTGATGGGAAATTATTTTATTAGGCGTAAAAAGGTTTTAATAAATAAAGAAAATAGGTCAACAGAGTATTGACAATCTTTCGATGAGTCAGTCGTTCTGTCTCGTTGCGTATTTGTGTTTTATTTGCTTATTATATTATCTTGCTTGTGATTGTATTTTTAATTCTCCAATCTTAAAGAACTTTTTTGCATACATCGGAAAGATTTTTTTTATTGAGGATTTTAACGATTTAAAATACTTTTTTGATATCTCTTGACCGAGCAAAACTTCTTTCAAGACAATAATCTCCCTCCCATCCGCCTCTCACAATTTATTGCCTTTTGTGGTCCCAATCCATAAACGGATCAACTCCGAGTTGATCTTCGAAGGCGTTTGTAAAATCTCATGCGTCTATAAGTTGCCATTTGAATAAGAATGTAACTCACCATTTGGATTTCTTTTCGTCCAGAACTGTGGCCATCATGCGATGGTGGATGATTCGCTTGCACGGATTCTGACACATGATGTCACAGTCTTTGGCGTAAGAAGCTGTTTTTTAGTGGTATTAATAATAATAAGAAGAATAATAATGAAAATGAAGATATATGATTGAATTATTTGTGATGGATGGCTATAAACTGACGCCATTAAGCTTTGGAGGAAGCATTTCGTAAAGTGACACTGAAATTTTTTAAAAGAAGAATTGGATATCTATAAAACACAAACCTGAAGTTTTAAAACTGTTAAGCGGAATTTCTTCACTGGTTAGATGACGACCATAAGTGATTCTTGAACCATTATTCAGACCCCCAATCAGTGATGGGCGAGGTAGAAGTCTTTTGGAAGCATTCATTACGGAGCCTCTGTTGTCAACAATTGACACAATATTTAAAAAAGTAAAGATAAAAAATAAATTTAAAAAAAATACTTTTATTTGTCTCTTTATCTGAGTCAACGAACTAAAATTTTTGAATCCAAAACAACCGTTGTTTATTTCTTTCATATGAAATCAAAATTCATAAATTTAACTCGATGTATGGGTTAGTTGTTATCTAACCCTAACTCTAACCCTAATCCTAACCCTGACCCTAACCTTAACGTTATTGTTATAGAAACCAAAATAACTATGGAAAGTCTCCTTAAACTTTGCTCTCTCTCTCTCTCTCTCTCTCTCTCTCTCTCTCTCTCTCTCTCTCTCTCTCTCTCTCTCTCTCTCTCTCTCTCTCTAATTTGTTAATTGGAAGTCGCACAACGCCCTCTCTAATTTTATTTGACAAGGGCAGGTTAACTTTTAGCGAATTAATTGAACTTTTGTACATGGAGGTGGTGGGGTGGGGGGGCTTGTATCACAGGTGTAACAGTTTTAAATTCTTACTATTAACTTCCATGCCAGTCTTATTTGCTATTTTCTTGTTTGCTGCTTTCTTTCTTTCTTTCTTGTGAAAAAATCTTGGATGTAAAAATTTAGAAACTGTCCGTCATCAAAATAAACATAAATAGACTCTTTTCTTATGACAGTTCATCTAATAAAATTTTAAAAAAGTTATTTTAATTTTTAAAAACTGTTTGATCTTTGTTCTAAATAACAACAAATTCAAAATATAAGAATTTCCAATATAATGTTTTTATGTTTTTTTTTTCGGTTTTGTGATTTGATGAAGTATTTTTAAAGTTTATTTTTCAATTGTGAAACACTGTCAACATTAATTTAAAAGCATTCTTTTAAACTAATTTTCAAATTTTCATTGTGTACAGCGTTTACCTGTCCAACATCAGAACAACTAAACACAATTCGATCCAATTTTACTCATAAACTAAACACAAAATTTCTCTCGTGTTGCAAAACATGGAATTCCAGTTCCAGGTTAAGTAAAAATTTCCGATTACGATCAAACCAGTTTGTTGGGTTGAGTTAAATATCTGCTGTTGTGGTTTCCATTCAACGCCATGAAAAATTTTAATGAGGAGGAAGCAGACCCAAATATTTGTTTTTTGGAGAGAAAATGATAAAGGATGCGCTATAAGAATCATTTTTAATGAGAGTGGGAAAGAAAATGTGCGATAAAAAATTAACATGTGGGATCGCTTCAAGGATATCTAAGAAGCGGAAGTAAGCAAGATCCACTCAGAAAATTGAAACTTTTAGTGGACTTTAAAAAAGGGATTAATAATTGAAAAATGAGAAAGAAAAAGAGGTGAAGAAGAAAAAAAGTAAAATTGCACGAATCTTCTTTGTGGTTCACTAAAAATTGACTTTTTTCATTTTTGAGTAAATAATTCGCTTTGTGGCGCCAACCAATCATCATTCGTCACCGCAGTTGTGTCATTCCCATCGTCATAAAACTATTTAATCAAACCGTTGTCATTATATTCATAGTTAATCGCTGTCATAGTTACCATCAATCGCATCACCATCGTCATTATCTAAGCCACCACCATAACAATTTCTATCATTATCATCATCATCATCATCGTCATCGTCATCGTCGTCGTCGTCGTCGTCGTCATCGTCACCGTCATCGTCATCGTCATCCTCATCATCATCATCATCATCATCATCATCATCATCATCATCATCATCATCATCATCATCATCATCATCATCATCATCATCATCATCATCATCATCATCATGTCATTATCATCATCATGTCATCATCATTATAATTACTATCATCATCGGTATCATCCGCATCATCATCGTCGTCACCATCTAGACCATCATTATCGTCATCACAACCACCACCATCATCATCTCAAAAACAGCCACTACTGACCTCAGCATCATTATTGTCCACTTTAATCTTTAACCACCATTTATGTTCTTTAAGGAAATCTCTCAAGTGTACCCACACCTTTGAATGTCATTAGCATTAATCACGTGCCGCAACAAAGCTTCTTTGCAGTCATACGAAAAAAAGATTTGACCAATTCAACGCTAATTACCCATTATTTATCAAAATAAAAAACCCCTGAAGTTTTAAATTAACAAATAAATATTATTTTGTGTCCGATCGGTTATGTAAAATAATCCCTTTGGATCTATTAAGGTGGTATGTAGTATGAATCAGCTGACGAATTATTCGAAATTCATTTAGTGAGGACATTTTTCAAGGCTAAATCACATTTACATAGACTGACATAGAGGCATGCCAAGACCTTCAAGCATCGAACACGAGTTTTTGCTTGATCTTTTCAGCAAAACTCAAGCAAAAGATAGAAAAATGATTCAGCTGCTTTGCCTTTGCCCAACTTCAGGCATCTTTTCCGTTTCCCAGCCCAAGTATGTCTAAACCGGAAAAACAACCTTGAGAGGTGGATAGTTGATGTTTTAGCATCTCTGGCGTTATACTGGGCACAAAACAGTAGAATGTCAGGAAATAAACAAACTGAGATATCACCATGCATATAAAAAATGGCAGCATTTTGCAACATTTTAGCCGTGCTTTGATACGTGAAACTCTCGTTGAAAAAGTTGAAAAATTAGGTCAATAAATCCAATGTTTTAGAGATTAGAGTTGAACTCAAGGTCTTAAAAAATAGAAATATTAAAAATAGTTACTAGCTGGAAAATCTGCAGAAATAGCGGACTCGCACAAATGTTTTCCAATATGGTCTCCACCAACATAACTGGACAGCTAACTTATCTCTTATCTGAGTGTTTTTGTTTTACTTTTGAATTGTAAAGGACTTCAGGTGCGATGCGCGGGCGAGTCCGCTATAGTTGAACCCGATACCTAAGCCGGGAAGAATAGGAATCCGAGCACGGAAATCGCGATTTTGCAGAAAAGAAAATAGCCAGCAACCTGAGATTTTACAGGTACACTCACGGATTTACTGAATAAGCATGCAACATTGTCTACAAAAAAGCATGTTAACAAACGAATATCAGTTTGCTGGTTTGACAGCGACTGTCGTGAGGCCAAAAGAGCTACACGCCGGCTGGAACGGAGGTATCGCAGAATGTATACCGACGTCTCCCTGGCAGCTTGGCGCGCTCAATTTAATCGTCAACGTTTATTGTTTCAGTCAAAGCTCGTGTCGTTCTGGTCATCTACGGTCAATTCATGTGACGGCAACCCTCGGGCTTTATGGCGGGTAGTTAACACCCTGCTACAGCCACCTCACCAGAAATCGTCAAAGCTGTCAGTGAGCGATTTTGCAGCGTTTTTCAACGACAAGATCGCTACTATACGTGCATCAACCGCGTCCGCTACTTGGCCGGACATCTCGCCACGTTTTGTACATCCTCTCAGTTGTTTCAAGGCATGTACGGTGCCGGAAATCGAGAAGTTAATCAGGATGACGCCAGCAAAGTCTTGCCCCTTGGATCCGATTCCCTCCTGGCTGCTCAAAAAAGTCATTCCACATATAGCACAACAATCTGTTATTTATGCAATCTGTCAATGCAAATGGGTGTTTTTCCTCTTTCTCTCAAACAGGCTCGAGTTCTACCACACCTCAAAAAATCAAACCTAGACCTAGGCTCTGCCAGTTCTTACCGGCCCATCTCCAACCTGTCATACCTGTCAAAAGTTGTTGAGAGAGTTGTGGCTAACCGTGTCATGTCTCACATGTCAACTTCGAACCTTCTACCGTCGCAACAATCTGCCTACCGCCTATTTCATTCTACGGAAACGGCTCTTTTGTCCGTCCACAACAGTTTAGTTCGTGCTATTGATGGTGGGTTTCTGTGTTCGTGCTTTTGGACTTGAGTGCAGCGTTCGACACAGTGGACCACTCAGTACTTCTGTCCGTACTTGCCAGCCGTTTCTCTTTAACCCATACTGCGCTCAGTTGGTTTCGGTCTTACCTGAGTGACCGTGCGCAGTCATTCGTTTATGCTGACAGTCAGACCTCCAGTTTCGCAATTGATTGTGGTGTGCCCCAGGGATCAGTCCTGGGACCTCTGATGTTTACAGCATATACGGAGGATATCACCGAGCTACTGGCGAAATACAACATCAAATTCCATTTATACGCTGACGACACCCAGCTGTACACCGACTGCCCAATTGAAGAAATAGACGCCGTTAGAAAGCGTATATCTGACTGCGTCACGGAGATAATGAGCTGGTGTGCATCTCGTCGCTTGCAGCTAAATACAGGAAAAACAGAGGTTATCTGGTTTAAATCGCGGGCTAGCCTGGCCAAGCTGAAAAGGCGAGACTGCACAATACAAGCCGGATTGGAATCGGTTAAGCCGTCAGCGGTTGTGCGTGACCTTGGTGTCCGACTGGACTCTAATTTAACAATGAAGCAGCACATCGCCAACGTGTCAGCTTCTTGTTTCTACCACCTGCGCCTTCTTCGACAGATTCGTCGGCATGTTGGAGCGGAGGTTACAGTAAAGCTAGTTCTGGCATTAGTTATCTCTAGGCTGGATTACTGTAACTCGCTGCTGGCTGGATTAACACAAAGTTCACTTGAACAGCTACAGCGTGTACAGAACACTGCTGTGCGGTTAATCTTCCAACTCGGCGCACGTGACCACGTTACGACGAGCATGTATCAATTACACTGGTTGCCAATAAAATGACAAATACAATTCAAACTCTCCATAATAATGCACTCAATCTACTATGGAAAATGTCTTCAATATTCTACAGCTTACGTCAAGTCGGTGCCGGGCAATGCCTCACGTTCTGGCCTGCGATCGGCAACTCATCAACATTCACCATACCTTTTCTCCACACAAAACTCGGTGAACGGGCCTTTTCCTACTCTGGTCCCACGGCATGGAACGCCCTTCCGTCAGAGATTCGCGAAACAGCGGATCCTCTCTCCTTCAGGAAAAAACTAAAAACATACTTCTTCAATAGTTCCTTCTCCTAACTTTTAATCCAACGTTTTTTATATCCTGCTACATTTATTGTTTTTATTTAACTCTTTTTGTTCTATAGAGTAAACTGACCAATTACTGGCCAAAAGTTTTTTGCAAGTCACGTAGGTTTTCAGCCCATAGGACCACGCACGTTAATTTACATGAACATTGTGCAGTTTTAAAATCTTTATCAAATACAAATTATGTTTTTTTTTAAATAAATTTTTGGACCCATTTTTTGAGAAAGCTCAATTTGTACCAACTAATGACCATGGAGTACCATTTACTGGCCACCCGGAATTTGAGGAGCAAGATAAGACAAAACATCAGAACCAGTTTCATCCATATTCCAGTTTTGTTCTGGTTTAATTTGGAGATGTTCCAAAGTCATCAGCTCTCCTAAAGCTTAAAAATACTTTTGAACCTTCTGCTGGTCCATGCACATATGACGTACAGCTTCTGCTCTTTCCGGACAGCTGAGAGTCATTTCTAAATTTTGTTTTTTCATAAGTTTCCACGATTTTTAGCAAGGAGTTCCTTTTTTAAAGAAACTTTATGCTTTTTTGCAAGTTTTCCAGCATACTCCAAAAACTGCTGCTTTTCAAAACCATGGCCAGTATATGGTCAAATAGGTGGCCATTAATTGGTCTTTTTGTATGGTCTACTATTTCTCATTTCTAAGTTATTTTTAGTAGAAATTTAGATAAAAAAAACTGAAAAAAGTAAATGAGAACAAGTTATAGTGTCATCTTTCATTTGGATTTATTTTGTAAAACGTCCAGATAATTCACTGGTTCAGTTGAAAAAAGAATTTCAACTAAAGTTTTCGAACTTTTGAGACCGAAAAGTTGCAAACTTTTGACCTACTATGAAGCGCTTAATTAAGCCGGAAGCCTGGATAAGTAACACTAGACTTCAAAATTACATTT
This sequence comes from Erpobdella octoculata, assembly GCA_963978895.1. Taxonomy (NCBI): domain Eukaryota; kingdom Metazoa; phylum Annelida; class Clitellata; order Hirudinida; family Erpobdellidae; genus Erpobdella; species Erpobdella octoculata. The sequence continues at coordinate 14,959,574 of OZ022241.1, read as the reverse complement.
AACCAAAGAGTTTAAAACTTAAAAGAAATTCTAGGTCATGGTGAATTTTTTTTAAATGTCCCTGAAAACTGGCCAGTAATTGGTCAGTGGCCAGCATTTGGTCAGTTTACCCTACCCGTGAACTATAAACGATTGCAATGCGCCCATGTTCTTTCAGTAATGGGCGCAATATAAATTACTTTATAATAATAATAATAATAATAATAATAATAATAATAATAATAATAATAATAATAATAATAATAATAATAATAATAATAATAATAATAATAATAATAATAATAATAATAATAATAACTTAGATTGGGTATTAAACGCCAAAAAATGGCATTAAGCGCCGCCTCCGATGCCGCTGTGGCATTAGAGAAAAGAAAAATGGCATCAAGCGCCGAACGAATGGTATTAAACGCCAACAAGTGGCTTGCCAGGCCAAGTCGTGTTATTGCGCGCAAAATTCAAAGAGTTCTTTTGATTTTAACTTTTAAAATAAAGTTCATATAAAATTGATAGCAAAAAATCTGTTAACTATTGACTTAGGAAGGAATTTTAATATAACATTTTAGATGAAAAATTTTAGATATTTGCCGCTATAACGTTACAGCACAAGCGGGGAATTTTCCAGTGGTCACAATAGTAATAGTAACAATAATTAAAAGTTTAGTTAATCGGTTTGATAAAGCACTCATGTTGTTAGTATTAAAAGTTATAATTATTCAAATATTCTGCTTTTTGGTTAATTTACACCAGTTTTTCAATCCAAGTCTTGGCAGATGGATTGATAGGCGACTTTTTGTTAGTATATATTCTATTATTATATTTCACTTATAGCAATTTATAAATTTATATCTATTACTGTCTGCCATTTCTTATACTAATAATTATAGAATAGAGTAATTCTCTAATAGTGTTACTAGTGTAGCATGCTGGATTTGATTAACTAACTCAGATTGATATATTTTCAAAGTAGCAATAAAAATAAAAAACCTATCTTTGTTAGAATTCTTTTTTAAACTATTTATTTGTCACTTAAAAAATGATTCTATCTATTCAAGTGAAAATATTAGCATTATTTCCTGGTAATTGCTGTTAGTTCTACAGACTCCATAACATGTTTTTCAGTTACAGTTACACATTGTTTCATAGTATATTTGAAACAAGTAATTTAGAAAACCAGATATAATAAACATATGAAAACATTCATACTAGGTAGATATTAATAATTATAATAAGGAATTTTATTTTATTTCATTTAACAAATTTATTCCCAGGTACTTTATACAGTATGGAAATAATAACAGAAGAGCTAAGAAGTGTTGTCAAACTCTTAATTAAATATATCTTTGAAGTTTTGCCATCAGAAGTATGAACTGTTCAACTTGAAATCAAGTGCCTCTCATTTAACTGGAACAACACAAAATTGCAACTTCAATAAATTTCTAAACATTTTTTATTTGGGTTGTACTACTGTTTAAATAACATTACATGCTCTGAAGTGTTTGCATTTCAATTGATTCTATGTTTTGGTCTTGTATTCGATGTCAAAATTTGTCAACAGGTTTCTATGGATACTATATTAATATTTTGACACTTTTGCTCATTGTTCTTGCTATTTATGTCATTTCTTCCAAAAGAATAAATAGTAGTAGCTCATGATATAGCTCATTTTTTTAAATAATTTAGCAGCAATAGATAAGAAATTTATACATTCTTAGTATTTAAAAAGATTGATCTTTTGTTTATTTTTTCATTTCTTTTAAGATGATTTTTTTTTGCTTTTAGCAGTTGAAATAAATACAAATTTGATTTGTCTGTTTTGTTTGGAGGTTGTCTTTTTCCTATTGTTTTACTAGTCTTCTCCAGCTGTAAGAGTATATTTAACTATGCAGGCTCATAAAATCTTTATTTTTATTTTTACTGTTTTTCAATAAATCTTACTACTTTAGCTTTGATTGCGTATTCTAATTTATTTATATCTGCAATATTTTTTCTATCAATATGCTTTTTGTTACATAAATCTGTAAAACTTTTTTTATTTGTATCTAATACATCACGAAGTTGATTTAGAGTAGGAATTTTATGGAAATTAATGTATTCCGAATATATTTCTCTGATGGTGTATGCTTGATTTAAATCCCAGTGCACTCTTGGGGGCCTTTAGAGTTGTTTTTCAGGTGACGGTGGTTCGTTGTTTGAAGTAAAAGCGTGTATGTGTGTATGAAATCAACTAGTTGATTGTATGTGTGTATTAATTAAACTAGTTGACATCTATGTCTGTATCAAATGGCATGTGTGCATGAAATGTACTAGCTGACTGTATGTCTGTATAAGATGGCATGTGTACATGAAATGAACTATTTGACTCTATGTCTGTATGAGATGTGTCTATGTGTTTATAAACATTATTGACGCTTTTTTCCATGAGAGCTGAACTTGTACTTTTAGAATGAACTGCATAATGCACTTCAGCGGTTTGTGTCGAAAGCCCCCAGGCGTGGTCCCAGGATTTTCTGGAGGAGAGAATGATTAAGTCATTGTTGATTGGGAGTCTTATATTATATATATTTCTTTTTTATAGATTTTAACGTTATCATCAAGTAATGAGTGTGTTGGAAAAAATGGCGTTTTTGAACATAAGAAATGTGTATGTTCCTATTCAATCTCCGTAAAAATACAATACAAAATAACATTTATATCGTGCCCTTATGAAAAAAACAATTATTTCGCAAAGGCGCGCAGTTCATCAGCATCTCCTAATCAAAAAACTTATTAAAAAGATGTCTGTAATCTAATTTTTACTTGTTTAATGTCTAAAGAATGACGAACATGCACTTTCCTTCAACCTCAGTAAACACAAATGCAATATTCAAATAGTGTTAGGTTTGAATGGTTTGAAACGAAAATTTGAAAGTTTTGTTGGTCAAGTTTGACTCAAATGTATTTTTGTTCGTTGAGAATTTGAAAGAACGAGTAGATAAATGACAATCTTGTTGTTCAGAGTTAGAGGTTTGGCTAGAACTTTCGCATTCTCAATGCTCAGTGGGTGCCGATTTAAAGAATGACGTAATCTTAATGAAGTTGCTGATTTTTCCTTGACATCTTTTACACAATAATTAGAGTTTGTGCAATTGAATTAGTAAAACAAAAACTGATTTAAGAATTATAAAATTAAGTACTATACCACCTCTAGACTTCACAGAAAACAGTGGGTATTTTCCCTTTTTGATTAATATAGGTAATGGAAAAACTAGTGTTTAAAACTCGCACACACTCAATTTTGTATTAAAAATTTTTAACGATTAGCGCCAGCAAACAACAAAGAATAGAAAACCGAATTTATAAGCTGTTGGTTGGCAGGACATAATCGCTTTCGGTTGGTCATGCATATCTTACTTAGGTATAGTAATGAGATATTAATTGCGCTATTCTGATGCCCACAGATTTCTTCGCATTTTATAACTATCTAGGTTGGATAGATAGTCGGTGTTTGACGGGGGGTTGTTTAGTAATACGTTTAACTTTATTTATTCATTGACAAAATTGAGCTCTTAGGCTGGTGGGGGAGACGCATCCCCAATGGTGGGACCGCGCCTGAATACCCCATATGACGGGCTACCACATATCTATGCTTCGTCTGAATTTCGGATATAGTCGTCGTCAACATGCGACATACAGTATTGCATGAGACGTTGTATTTAAAGCCCATAGCACGATATAATGGCCCGATTATGTTTGTAATATTTGTGGCATTCATTTAAAAGTTTTGGCGCGTTTCACCCTGTATGCGTGCATCGTTTAGCTCTGGAATTTCACGCTACCATCCATCCTTCAGAACTTTTTATGTGATGTGCGCTGGTGTTCGCTTCGTTTCATAGTGTTTCAGCACATTTTTATGTGAGCGCGTGCAAGTGCGCGCTCACTTGGTAACTTTATCAGCACTGGGCGTGCTGGGATGCACGCTAGTTCTACGATGTAACAGAAATCGCCACAATAATCATGTCAATTTTGGAATTTGCTAAACGCTGATCGACAGAACTACCTATAATCTCAAATATTTGTAAAAAAAATACTTTTATTTTCACCATTTAAAATTTAGCCAGTGTAATACTGTAGTTTAAATTTAACATTGACGCTTAACTAAAACATTAAAACTAGGATAACTTTTTTAAATTGTTTAAATTTTTAAAATATCACGTTTAGTTGAAATAGTCTAATTGATTAAAGAGTTATTAAAAATAAATAAAATGTTTTTATATTACATAAACAAGTATACGATTAGCTAAAAAAATTTAATTTCTGATATCTACTAAACAATATGTTGGTTTTAATTTCCCCAAGTTTGGTTAAAAAATATCATTTGATTTAAAAATTAAATGCAAAAAACGAATAGATTTAGCAAAAAAATACAAAATACTGTTGCTCAAATTTGACATTAAACCTTTAACTACAAAATTTGAATTTTTGATAATTATTTAGAAACGTAAATATTTTGCAAATAATGAGTTTGGTTTTAAAACATCAATTGGTTAAAAAACTATTAACGAATTTTGAATTAAACGTTTTTATGAATTAAACAGCTAAACGTTGAGTTAGAAAACTAAAAATGCAGATTATCATTAAAATTTATCTTCTTCAAAATTTGAAAAAATTTGGTTAAAAAATTTCGCTTGGTTGAAAAATTATTTCCAAAAACCGAGCCACGAAATTGCTTAAATTTCAAGCATTAACTAAATACTTCTAAATTAATTGTAAACGTACAGCTACAAACTTCAATTTTAACACAATTTTTAAATCTTAGTTAGACATTTGACATGTAAAATTTCGGTTAATTTTTTTCAAGGGGTTGAAAAGTTATTTGAGAAAAACCAATAAAATGAAGCTATTGTGGACCTAACATCTATGAAGTCTTGTTATTTGGACATTAAACGTTGAGCTACAAAATTGAAAATTTGGAATTATGTAGAAACATAGCAATATTTATTGCCTACAAAATTTCGTTGAAAAATCTTAATCGGTTAAAAAATTATTAACAAAATACGAAGCAACAAAACTTAAGGCATGTTACGTCTGAAGTGAAATTGACTTCGAGCTTCAGGTCGAGTGCATTACTTAGACGATCTAAGTGATTTTTTTTTCGAAGCTCAAAAATTAATAGAGTAATAAGAAACGAATTATGAATAATAGTTAATAATAAGTATTTTTAAGGAGTTACTAGAAGTTCCAGCTTTTAAAAGTATTTATTTCTTCTTATTATTCGAAAAATGTGAAATCGCGCCAAAATCGTAAAAGTATTTAAATTCAAATTTTATTGCCGTTTAAACTTTTTTTTTTTGTAAATCTCTTTCAATATTAATTTTTAACAGTTTTAGATCAAAAACCGCTTTTCATATTACTTTACGCGTTCAGAACTACGTCGTCGCCGAATGCCATTTTGTAACTTTATCTAAGTTATAATAATAATAATAATAATAATAATAATAATAATAATAATAATAATAATAATAATAATAATAATAATAATAATAATAATAATAATAATAATAATAATAATAATAATAATAATAATAATAACAATAATAATAATAATAATAATAATAATAATAATAATAATAATAATAATAATAATAATAATAATAATAATAATAATAATAATAATAATAATAATAATAATACAGGGGGATCAATGAGACCTACTTCCGGTGCCAACCGGAGGTTTGTGCGACAACGTCCAGTTCCGCTTTTGGGCTATAAACGCTTGCGGAGTCGACGTTGAATATCTCCGGTACCACGTGATTTCGAAAAACCAAACCCAAAAGGAACATAGGGGTCCATGAGCCCTTACTCGAGTTTAAATCGCAGGGTCGCGTGATTTCCGGTTCCGGAGTTATGAGCGCTCGAAAATGTGTACCACGGATTTGGCACTATTTTTTGCGCCACGTTACAGCCACCCCATCAGGCGAAACAGAGCTGCACTCTACATGAGAAGACGACCTTTGAGATCGGAATGGGATCAACTGATGGGGAAATAATTTTTCGAATTTGTATTCCGGATATGGATTTATGGGCGTTCAAAGATGGTGGGTTTTTTTTTTCATTTTTTCAGTTTCATGTCGGTAAGTTTGAACTCTCATTTATTCGTGAATGAAATCGAGTCCGAATACCCCAAGTGTGTGTGACCAGGGATGTAAAATGTGAATAGTAACAAACGTCTTTTATACTATGCGACTTTAAGTTCTTTGAAGATTATGTTTGCGAATATATTGAGCCTAAAATGGAGTAGAGGTGCTTAGAAAAAACAAATATTTTGAGGTTGAAGTTGTTCAAAAGAATTTACGAAAAATTGAATTTTTTTTCTAAAGCTAAATATACGACGATATTCATTAATTAATGCTTTAAAAAGGAGTTGTTGCAAAAAATGCTATACATAAATATATATATATATATATATATATATATATATATATATATATATATATATATATATATATATATATATATATATATATATATATATATATATATATATATATATATATATATATATATATTATATATGAGAATATGTCATGAAAATATGTAGTGTGGATGTTAGTTAAATTTATATTATATTTTAACTATCGAGTACAGAAAAATACTGCAAATCTAACTTACTTTTGCCGAAACAACAGTATAAAATTTGGTTATTCTTTAACTTCTTGCTATTTATTTCCGAACATTCTTTAACAATTTCATTTGAACATCAACGATAGCATGTTCTTTATGTACTTCTTCCTTCCGCTATCACCCGCATTTTACATCCATCGATACTCCCATCCATTCATCCACCGATTCTTCGATATTTCCATCCATTCACCCATTCATCCATCCATCCATCGATCCATCGATCTATCCATCCATCCATCCATCCATCCATCCATCCATCCATCCATCCATCCATCCATCCATCCATCCATCCATCCATCCATCCATCCATCCATCCATCCATCCATCCATCCATCCATCCATCCATCCATCCATCCATCCATCCATCCATCCATCCATCCATCCATCCATCCATCCATCCATCCATCCATCCATCCATCCATCCATCCATCCATCCATCCATCCATCCATCCATCCATCCATCCATCCATCCATCCATCCATCCATCCATCCATCCATCCATCCATCCATCCATCCATCCATCCATCCATTCACCCATTCACCCACCAACCCACCCATCCATCCATCCATCCATCCATCCATCCATCCATCCATCCATCCATCCATCCATCCATCCAACAAAGTATGCTTTATTACTTCATAACTTTACCACAAATACAAATTATTAATATCTTAACAAACAAACAAAAACAAATTATGAAATTTTGATAAACAAGTACCTAAATATAAAAAAGAACCAACATTTCTATAAATTTTTACTATATATGACAATTTATTTGCCGCGAAACAACTCTGGCAGACGTGATGATAACTTTTTAAATGGTTGCTATGGTGAATGAGCATGGATGATGTAAAAAATATGACAATCAGTTATTCATTCAGAAAAAGATTCATCAATACAAAATTAGTTTAGTGAGTTGCTAAAATATCTTACATTTAAACTCGTTTAACTATTTTAGTAACCACTTGTCTTATTGAAAAGTTTTAATGTAAAACTTAATAATATTTTTGAAGTTTTTCATCTTTCATGCTCTATTTTTGAAATTTTGACATACGTTTTGCTATTTAAATTGGCGGACGTAAATTTGTCGCAGATTGGGAAGATTTTGTATTTAAGATTAAATTATCTCTCAACGTATCTGTTTGATTAGATTGTCATCAATCCTTGAAGAAAAAAATGTCAAAATCAATTGCTGTCTTAAGAAAAAAAGCAAAAACAAAAGTAAAATTAGTTTTAGATAGAAATATTTTGAGGTATAAATAGCTGTTAAAAAGAAGTTTTAAAAATATAAGTGTCAACTCCAAATCAAAAGATCTGTTGAGATTGACAATTAAAATTTCTGTCATGAAATCTAAAATATATTTTAACGAAGGGCTTTGCGTACTCAATCATTATAATTGATGTCATTTACATTACATCATAATTTTTTAATTAACTTTGCAAAAAATTTAAATTAAATGATGATAATATATCATTTTATTAAGGAACATCATTCATTTTAAAATATGTTCTGAAGAAATTTAGAAAATCTAGCTTAATGAAAATATAATATATTGAATACAAATGATAAAAGTTAAAAGCATTGATGATTGAAATGTCGGAATTGTGTTGATCAGCTGATCACCTCTGGTCGTGGTCATATTTTGGTAACTTCTCCGTCGCATTTGAATTCGAATTTCAAACGTTTAAACAATCTTTATTCAATCCTACTCGACCCATCCAACGTCACCAGCAGCCCACTCCATCTAAAAAAAAATAATACACTAACAGTAATAATGTCAGGGAAAGTGATGCGAAGGAAATCACATGCAGATGTTTAATTATGGATCTCGCCTCTTATACTTTGCGGTTCTGTTTTGCATTGGCTGGGATTTATTAAATCCCTTAGATTAACTTCACCGCCGGTCTTGCTGTCTTGCTTACTTGTTTGCTTGCTTGAATGTTTGCAAACCTTGTGAGTGAAAATTAACTAACTTTTCGTTATCCAATCGAGCTGAAATTTGAAATATAAACTCGCTTCTTAAGGCAATGCATTCTAATAAAATTAAAAAAATTTAGAAAAATATTTTGCAATTAAAAAAACTAATTATCTATGTTTTAAAACGAAAGCAAATCAAACACAATTATATATGTGTTTACATATTTAAATTCAGAAAAGTCGCTTAAATTTTTTTGCAATAATTGAAAAGCCGGCAAACCTGAAATATAAGGGATTTGTGAAAAAACCTGGTTTTTACGGCTTAATTGTTTTTCAATTTTTAATTTGAACTGCATTTTTTACACGAAAGTACTTTTTACAAAAATTTATTTAATTTGACTTCTCTGTCTTTCTTTCCCTCCGTGGTAATATTTTTGAAATATTTTTTACCAACTTTTAGATTACTTAGAACTTTGAAACTTTCAGCATTAACTTTAGCCATCTACGAAAACAATAATCAATCATTTCCGTAGCGATTTCTATATTTATTTTGTAACGAGTTGAAGAAGAGCTTTTTAGTGATTTGTATAGTTCCAAGTTATTTAATACATGGCACTTGCGTCAATTAAAATAACTTTTAGGTAATTATGACTATGACTAAAAATTTCTTTTTTACAATATATCGCCATTAGATACAGAATTTTTAATAAAAATAATTTTGTACAATACAATACTTTTTATTTAAAAAAGTTGAATATTGCAATGTGAACTGAATTATTTTCCTATTAAAAGTTCGGAAGTTCTAGATAATCAAAAACGTATCATTTTCATTTTTTTTATTTAAATTTTGACTAAAATATTATTATAAGCATTGGTAAAACTATTATTGCATTTACAAATCGATTTGCATAATGTAAAAATATAAAAGTGTGTTTTTTAAAAAAATTGTTTTTTGCTTGGAATTGTCAAATCCTTTGTATTAACTTTGCCGCCAATTTTGCTTGCGTGTTTGAAAGTCAAAATTAAATAACTTTCCAAAATTGAATTAAGCTGCAATTTAAAATATAGGGTTGCTCCTCATGACACAACATTCTATTAAAGTTTAAAAATTAAAATTTTAATTTTTAAACAAACAACTAAACAAACACAATTATATAGATGCTAGATAAAAAAATTCAAAAAAATTAAAGAAAATGTTTTGCAATTAATGAAAAGCCGGCAAATTCTAAAATATAAGGTATTTGTGACAAAACCTCTTTTTACGGGTTTTTTTATAATAGTTTATACTCTTTTACACCAGGTGTTTTAAGACTGTTAAAGCAGTACCTATGCAGGAAAGACCGAAGTACTTCCTGTCGTGGATCATAAATTGATCCTTTCAACCATTCCCTTCTCTTTTATCCAGGCTTGAGACTGACTTGCAAAAAGCAAAACTTAGTTTTTTACGGCTTACTTCTTAAATCTTTTATATGACCTTTACAGTGTTTGTTTGCTCGATTGAATACGCTGGCGTTGGTATCCTTGTGACGCTTAAAAAACATACTTCCCGTCATCCAATAGAGTTACAATTTGGTGTATTGAATTTTTGTCAATGACAACGCATTTGATTAAACTTTAAATCGATTGGATCAAGTTTAAATAATGAGAAATTTAAAACAAATTAATTAAAAGAATTTCAACTAACAATGTAGCTACATTTACGCACCGAAATGAAATCCATCAAACTCTAAAATGTCTCTGTGATCTAGAAATTTGACTTTTTTTAATGAAACCAGATCTTTTGAAAGTTAATTTTCATCTTTGTTCTCATCTGACCTAATTTAAAATTTTTTCCTACTGTTCTTCAAAATCATTATTCTTCAAAATTCTTTTTATAAGGTTAAATTTTAAATCTATTTAACTAAATATATTTTTGCTGAAAACCTTAAACGACTTTGTGTAGTGCAATGTAAAATTACAGCAAAGTTTAGAAATTTGTGTTACTTTATTGAATTTTGCCCAATGTTTTAGGTATTTTTATATATTGATAATTTAAAATCTGATTTTGATCATTGAAAACTTTTAGTAAAACATTTACATGTAGGTTTTGATTTATTTTAAAATTATCATTACAATTTTACAATTATATTGTAATTGTACTCAGTTACGTTATAGTTCATATATAGTATTGTGTAAATCTAGCCATTTTTTTTCTAAAAGCCTAAAAAACTCTATTGTTGCAATTTAAAAAATTAAAATAATATTTATGGATGAGACTGATGATGCTTAATATAATGCCAGTGCATTGTCATTAATTATTTCTGCGTTATGTTGCAAATAAAAAATAACATTTTAGATAGGGTTGATTCTTTTGTGCATTGACTGAAACTTTAAAAACTTGCTACAGAAACAGAAAAAAGCTCTATTATAACTGATAAAAATTCTTAAAACAACTTTGAATAATTATTTTTTGAAAAATGAAGCACTTCTCATTATCAAATTTATTTAAATGATTGCGTTACTGATTCAATTCAAAGCCAAATAAAATGTATTAAACAATTGCAGAGTTGAAAGTTTTCAACTATAAACTCTCAAGTAAGTACAATAAAAACATAGGCCAACAGCTTACAGGGTAGTGTACAGTATGATTTAGGGGAGACTAGTGCTGATTGTACCTTTGGCTTTAAAATTTCAATTTTCATCTGATTACATTCAAATTTGTACTATAGTTTGCTTTTAGACAGATGTACATGCTTACTTCTTGTTGCAAGAAAATATTGAGGTCAAAACGTCTAAAAGTTATGAAGTAGGTTTTTCGTAAAAAAAGTTATTTTCTGGATTTCAAATTTTGTCAAATTACACATCACAGAAACAAACAAATTTTTTTAATTTTATGCAAAAATATTCAGTAGCGTTTCTACAATTATTATGCACATCAATTTGCACTTAATTCAATCTCAGGTTTTGTTGTCACGGTGTCAAATGACTATGACCGACGTGTTGTAATGAATGGACCACCTTGCTTACTTGGTACTGAATGGACCGGTTACTTCATTACAGCGTTATTACTGATTATAGTTGCACGTACAATTAGTGATCAAGCACTTATCCAGGAGTTAGTGTTGGGCGTGTATATAAGACTAAATATAAAATTGAGACAATGAACATCTGGAAATGCGATGAAACAGAAGTGAAAACTGAGCATGAGCAAATTCCAGAACATGTCATAGCAGGTAGAAGCGATCACTAAGTGGCAGCAATGACTCGACGGTGACAAGTGATGAACGGGAAACAGTTACGATTTACAATTCAGTAAATGCTTGTGGGTGCTTAATACAATAATTTTACATCATCCCACAAGCCAATTTCAAAGACACTTTGCGAAATGAACCACCGTGATGCACAAGTAAAGCTCAATCAACCGGCTGAGTATGGGAAAAAACTTTTTCAAGTGATTCAACCATTGCTTGTAAAACTACAATTAAAACAGCACCCATCTCATTAGTATTGAATAACCATAAACTTCATCTGTCATAATGTTAGGTTCTCCAGTTGTCCAGTTAGATGTAGTTCTGCAGTGTTTTGACATTTTTTTAAAATCGTTTAATGTGATTATTTGGAGTGGTGAAGATTAAAATTGTTGCAGTTTGTAATGTCAAACTATGCGTTATGAATGTTTTAATGTTTTTTATAAGCAAAACATCGATTTATAGAATGGTCCATTCAGTACATGGGGTGGTCCATTCATTACTACCATAACATACTGGATGGACCACCTAAGTTTCAGAGGTGAGTTCACAAAAATGTTGTTTTTAGTAATAACCTGATTTGTAAAATTTATTTCAATTCAACTATTTGTTTCTACATGTATCAGCCTTACATTTATGATTAATATATTTACAGAATCTATGTAAGTAAATCAATTTATTGTGAATTTGTAGGTGCATTTCATGAAATTGTGGTCTATTCGGTATCAGTCTCTCCTACAGATAGTTTTCTTACCAACCGTCTGTCTATAACAAACACCTCAACAGAGTCAACAGCCACATTTCACAATGATCTCTTTCTACGTTTAGCTAAACTGAACGTGTCAAGTCAATAACTGCAGAAAAGTCCAACTCCTGAATTACATCACTTTCAATGTTCAAGAGAAATAGGTTGTTTAGTCTCTCTTGAGTCTGTGTTAATCTCAGAGCAGATTTGATGCGTTTGAAGTGACTGAAAGATCGCTCACCAAGGCAGGCAGTGTCAAGAAATGACGAAGTAGAATGTAGGTGTTTGGGAAAGCTGTACTGAAAATTCGGTATGTGTAATGTATTCATACTCCGGTAATTTATTTACGAGCACACTTGGTAATTCTTGAAATTTTGACCTGATGTCCTCATCCAAGACTGGTCGATAAATTTTCATATTATGAAATGAATGCACAATTATCTGTTCAACCTGTTCGTATTTTTCATCTTTCTTACGTAGATGGATAGTCTTTCTTTCTTTATTTTATTTCATAACTGTTGCTTTTTTTTAGTTAAACGTGATACAACACTTGCGGTATTTCATCTGAGTGAAAACAAAAAATAAGAAATTCAATTTTATGCACAGAAATCAACCCTCGTCAGTTGAACGCGTCAAAAAATTCTTGCAAGGCAGCAAGATATTTTTCCTTTTTTCTTCAAATTAAGCTTAGTTTATTTGGAAAAAAGGATTTTTGCAGCCGAAATTGCCAGATCCAGCTTAGTATGTCGTAAATAAATTTTTAACCAATCCAACTTCAGATATCAACCCTCTCGTAGTTTGAGTTGAAGCTGGCACTGCAAAGTCATACGTTTCCTTGTTTTAGAATCCCATTTTTAATCCTTTATATTAGTTTATATTAACTTCGCTTTTCTGTCTGTCTGAGTACAAACCCCTTTACCGTTATCAAATCTATGTGAAACTTGGTCCATAGACTCATGAGGCCAAAACATTAATTTTGAGATGGTCAATCACAAAAACAAAATATTTTTTTATTCTTTAGTTGAACGCTATGATAAAATATTGCGTGCCAACAAATTTTAAATTCCACTTTTAATCATTTCACGTAATGCCATAGACTTATAATATAATATATTATAAGTCTATGCGTAATACTATCCATCTGAAAATTTTTATTTTGATTTTTATTTATTATGGAATATTGTTTTTATACCAATTTTATAAAAATTATTGATTATCAAATTTTCTTTTCATGATTGCAGATATCAATTTTACACAAATTATCTTCTTTTCATTTATGTAGTTTTTAAAATTACTGACGTATATTTTCATGAAAACTATATGCATTAAATTAGTATCTTTCTATGTCAAATATATAAAGAATTTTTAATAAACGAAGTTTTTTATGGTTCACTTGTTAATATGACCACCAATCCAGCTGTGAAACCAATGGGGAAGCTTCACAGCACTTACAAAACTGACAAATATTTAAACAGGAAGTTCATTAACAGTAAATTCCAAAATTTATAACCTTTTTGGTAAGTAACTGCATGCTATGTTGACAGTATTTGTAATTATTGACTTTAAACAGCAAAATATTCTTATGATGATTCCGTGTATTACGACACCTTGTTAGGTGCAGTTTTTTTTTCAAAATTAAAAAATGAAAGTCGTTTCTGAGAATTATAAGCAAAGGTTTATCACTTACCACCACAGGCTTTTAAATTTGAAAAATTCATAACGCTAAAGTACATACATCCATTTTGTATTGTGAAGAAAGATAAAGGTTCTTATTTCTGTTCATTTGCATAGAAACTCACAAAACATCGATTACACACTAAAAATGACCAAAAAATTGGTCTTGAATTTTATAAATTCACAAGAAACTGAACCAAGAGCCAAAAATAACTGCCTTAACAAACACTAAACGACTGCATAATGTGCAGGTTATACAAACAAAATTACAATAAGTTTATAATAATATAGTAAATTATGAATTAAATTATATTTCATTATAATAAGTGAATACCATATTTAGTTAGCTCATTAAAACATGGAATGCATGTGCTGGCGGATTACTTATTTCTTCAATAACAAGATGTAACAGATGAACTTGAAGAGAATTCAAATAAGGAAAGATGAGAGTTTCAAGAGATCTCAAACTTTCCAAGTTTTTTGAATGACAAGCCATCTGGAAACATTATTATTGAAAAAGTTTTAAATTTTACATTTATGCAATGCAAACAGTTTCTTTAAATCTAAAAAAAAACTGTGAGCTAACCACAAGTGATTGCATGAGAAGAAATAGCTCTTCACCGAGAATGCTACCATACACATCTTCATCGCTTGCCTCCCACAAATATTTCTCAAGCAACTGACCATGTTCAGGTCTTGTTCTTTGGGGAGTTGGCTGTTTAAATATAAAATAATAAATCATTAAATGAAAACAAATCTAACGAAAGCTCTGATCTCCAGGCTCAATTGAAGAATGAAACAGTTGGTTTAATTTGTATTTGTATATGTTACAACTATACAAATTATCGATATTCAGAACTTCTTGTGCATTCATCAATAAGCAGCCATGTGCATTCTTTGATAATTATAAGCAGCTTTATGCATTAATTAATAAGCAGCATGGTCAACCAAATTTTTTTAAATTTTTTCAATGCCATCAAAAATTGTAAAAGATGGGAAGCATGTAGGATGTGCAAACAGCTTCTCATCTATATTAAAACTTATAATGGCAATATAAAAACAACATCATTATTAAAAATAGTTTCGTTTTCCCATAAGTACTTTTGTCGGAAACCAGAAGAAACAGATGGAAAAAACTGATGAACTAATAGCATTACAAATAGCACACAAAGCAGAAATAAAAGACTATTTGCCAACAGATTTCATTAACAGCATGTTGGTGAAATCTATGAAGTGCTGACTCTGAAAAGATGAAAATTGTCAGGGTTGTTAACGCTACCTTTTCATAGTAGCACCGCTCTTCGCTATCGCTACCAGTCTTATTAGTAGCGGTGCTACAGCTACTGAAATTTATAAGTAGCGTCACTACCGCTACTGTGATAAGGACTCGCAAAAAGTTACAAAGCAGCATTAACAGCCCGTATATAATAATCTTATATGATTTTTATATGACGTCAACATTATTTCGTTGCTTTCAATAATGACACAAATTTTTGTTGACTTCACAGTTAATAAACTGACTTATTTTCTATATCATCATCATCAACATCGTTATCCATCGTTAGTTTTTTTTAATTAAATGGCTTCAAATAACAATGAAAAAATAATTTCGAAGAAATAAAACCATTTAAAAAAGTTTGAAAATACACTAAAACATTAAAATCTCTTCTCATCTAGTTTCTTTGTACGACTAAAACTTTGCCATACGCAAAAACATCATCATTTCAAAATGGTCGCTGCTCATGCGGGTACGTAGTGGCAAAAACAACCGCTCTACGGCTGCACTAGATGGCAAACCGGTATTTAATTAAATGTATAATTTTCTAATATGTGGATAAGCTTTGAGACTCTCAAGATTTATTTCAGGATCTGCTAAATACTTTTCAACTTCAGAATCTGCGTCTTTGGGTACTTGAGCTAGCTGTTTGTCTCTTCTTGCACAAAGCTAAAAGAAAAAGTCTTCTGGAGTGGTTGATGCACTGCTGATGCCAGGAACAGAAGTGGATGAATCGATGCTGTTAGATGTCGATGGTCTTGGCTCCGTCGAGTTCAACAACACAGCCACAAGCTCCTTTAAAATTGATTTGAGCCGTCTTTGTTCATGTGGGTCGTCTACCCAATACAATTTGAATCTGGGGTTGACTACGGCAGCAAGCTGGGCTTCCTTGTCTTTATTTTCGTCAAAGCGAGCTGTTATGGATTTTTTTAATGCCTAAACCAAGGACTCACACACACTGAGCTGAGCAGCATTTATGTTATCGGGCTGGAGCAATGATTCTAGTTTGCTAATCATTACATACAATGTGGGCAACAAATAACCGAGTCCAACTTCTCGCTCACCTTGTAGTTTGTCTGACCCGTCACAAACAGGTTTCATTACCAAAACGTACTCACAGATAAATTTACTCTGTCTTGGCAGTAGACGCTTGATCTTCAAATCGTCGCACATCGTGTCAAACTTTGGTTCCAGATCAGGGTTGGTCAAGATTGTGTGCACTTGTGCTACTGCGTCGTAATAAGAATTCTAACGGGTGTCGCCGGGAGTTACTAGTAAAGTTCCTAGTGCCGTCTTGATTGCATTTGCTGACGTTACAGATCTATTTTGCTTGTTCCATAGAGCAGATAACTTAGCAAACGTTTGCATGTCGTCTTCAGTTGACCTTCTAACTTGGCAATGTCAGTTGTAGCCACCAAATTCAGTCGGTGTGCTGCACACTTTCGGTGAAGCGGTAATGGCTGGTTCAGACTCATGCTCGTCTGGGTCTTCCTCGTCAGTTTGATTGTTATCGTCATTCTCACTGCAGCTATCACCTGTATTACCATCTTCAGCTTGAGCTCTTTCATTTGCATTAGCTATTCTATTAACTTCGCCATTGAGGATTCTCATCACATCCACTGGCTCAAAGTCTTCACTATCATCCTCCTCGCTGGTATTTTCATTCTCTACTTCAACATTTATTGAATAATGTCGGAATGCTTTCACAAAGTTTGAGCCACTGGTCGGTTACAGTAAAACAATTTTTTTGTGTGATACCAAACTCTTCATTTACCCTGCTGATGATTTTTGCTAAAACGTCATATGTGTGTCTTCCTACTATTTCTCTAACGGCCAGGCAAGCACCTTTTCTTTCCAACGTTTGTGCTACGACCCAGTGCACTGTCATTCCAATGAAACCTCTACGCCGGCTGGTCCAGCAGTCCACAGTGGTGCAAACAGTTGTCAGTGTCGCTAATTTCATTTTCAAATCCAACACTTTGCTTTCAAATTCCTGTTCGATCTGTTTAGTTACCGTTTGTCTACATCTACTCTGAAAGCGCTTTGAAGTTAGTCCACTGACCAGCTGCTTGAAACTGCTAGTGTCAACGTGATGCACTGGTAACACACTGTTGACTATGTAGTCACGGACATATTTGTCGACTCCTGCTTGTGTCAGGAACTGGCACTGCAGAGATTGTGACGAGTCAAGTTTGGCTTGCTTCATGACAGGAACACCATGATCATTATCAGCACTGGTAGTTGCTGTAGTTGCCTTTTTCCATGACTTATCTTTATCGGACATATTTTTACAAGCAATCTCAAATGAAGCCAATAGTCCAGGATGTTTCGACTGCAAAAACGAAAATGAAAATAAAAAGTTTTTTTTTTAATTATTCAAATAATGTTAATGCAATCATAAGGCAATTATGCATGAACAAAAAACAATTAAGAAATCTAAAGTTGAATTGCATTATATTTGCATATATCTATCTGGCTGCATTATTACACGCTTTCTTTTCACTGTTGATATATTATATACCAAAATATAGCAAGCAATTTAATAATTGGATTGACGATTTTTTTTGCTTGAGCATTAAAGTATCTTTGAGTCACGAGTAATACTAATATTGCAAAAATTATAATAAATATAGCATTCCATATTTACCAAGCAGTAGGTAGGCCCGGTGAAATCACAGTGTGGAATTTATGACCCATCACTAATTTCACTAATTTTCGAAGTTGCATCACAATTTACAATCACAATCGCATCATCAGAATGTGGAAATATTTATAACAAGTTATTGGTGCAGTTCTCAAGTCCATAAATCTACCAACTACATATAACAATTTTTTCTTTTTCCACCATGGCCAAGGCATGGAAAGGTCCGATTGGAATTCCCCATCAAAACGCTATTTAAACTAAAAATAACACCCCTGTAAAACCAGCCCCCCATTCATCATTAACTTTTTTGCGAGAAATTCGCTTTCTGGTCATAGGCTGTAATAATGCGCCCCAAATTTGTTATCCCCGCTTGCGCCCCGCGTCTGCCAGTCCGGCCCTACCTTGGTCATGCCTACTGCACAAGCTAAGAGTAAAAATCTAACTTGAATAAATTGTGTAAACATAAAAAAATGCAAATCATTTACAAACC
The DNA here is from genome assembly GCA_963978895.1 of Erpobdella octoculata. Classification (NCBI taxonomy): domain Eukaryota; kingdom Metazoa; phylum Annelida; class Clitellata; order Hirudinida; family Erpobdellidae; genus Erpobdella; species Erpobdella octoculata. Next base: position 14,940,939 of record OZ022241.1, on the reverse strand, counting down.
GTCATGTGTTTCTTCAAATTGAATCTCGACTTGTTGCCAGACGAAATTTTCTTTCCTTGTGTACCGGTTGGACAATGCAGACAACGATACAGAGAACTTCCCTCCATTTCGCCTTCGCCGGTGTAGACAAAATAATCCGGTGGTACGCAAATCCGTCCTACACGATCGATTTCACTAGACTTTGTAGCATTATCCCTACTTGGTTTTTGACATATTGTACGTTCTATGTGGTAAGATAACAACTGTTTTCCCACAAAAGATAAAATTAAACAACTAGTCAAGAAATAACGTATAAATTTTAAGTTTGAGCAAGCATGCGATAACGAAGGAAAAGTTGAAACAGCACCAGAAAAACTAAATTCAGTTTTCGTAAACCGTATATGTACTCATTCACCAAAGGCCACAAACACGTCAAAGCATCACGCATGCCCGCTCTGGCAGCGGTCATTTAACACCAAGGGGTCACGTTTCAAAGACACTCATGCCTCGAGCAATCAACAAGTTTGTAGAAGACATGGTTGTAATATACAACAATTTTATTCGTCACATACAGTGAATAAAACAACTGGACAAGAAATAACGTCAAGATCTTAAGATCAAACGAGCAAAAGACAATTGAATAAAAAGTTTAAAAAAAACTGCCTTCAATTGTTCGTACAAACTGTAGGTTTATACACACTCAAACAGCCAGATACCATACATCTCAAAACATCACTATGTGTCACTAACATCCGATACCACTTCTGCTAAGCTTCAAAGAGACGCACACGCTCGTCAGGAAAGGTTCCACATTTCAAAGAGACTCTCACGCTCGTCGATCAATCAACCAGATTCAGAGTTCATGCATACTTCAGGTAGAAATTAAATACGTGGGAAATCATTTAATTGATATAAAAAACATATTTTGTTTTGAATTAAAGTAGCGGTAGCGAATAGCGCTGAGAACAGCTCAAAAATGTAGCGGCGCTAACATCAACGATCTTGTCAGCCAATAGTAGCGCCGCTACAGTAGCGGTAGCGCGGCGCTACCGCTCTTAACAACCCTGAAAATTGTAGAAATGTCAAAAGTGAGATTGTGCAATTAATGCATTCCATTGATTCTGAAAAATTCAATCACAACAAAAACTCAAAATGGACAAATTCTTGTACAATTTTATTGTAAATTATAATGAAAAAAGTGGAGCAGATAATAACAAGTGAAGCCAATAAGTGAAACAGGCCAAACTGTTCAGACACAGCATATATTTCTTCAAAAATTCTATGTTGGGAGTAAGTATAATCTTAAATTATCACAATAAAATATGATTGACTAAACATCAGTATAAGAGAAATAGTGATGGAAAGGACATAGTGATTCCCTCTTGCTAATGTGGGAAGCTTCCAAATGGAAATAATTACCAACATCAAACATCTTACAATATCTTCAAATAAACCACAACTGAAAAAAGCAAAACTGATTCAAACCTGAAGCAATAAAAGCAACAGAAGTCTGAAAATTTCACACTGAGCCAAAATATCTGTAACAGCTCCCACCATTTTTTGACTGCATGATGTGGGACCTCTCTCATTAGCCAGATAAAACATTTCAGTATATATCACCAGTGCACCTTCATAATCTTCTGCAACATTAAAATCAAGAAATAACAAACTTTTTCTTGCTAAAGTAACTATTTCACTCAGCACCAACTAACTTGTCTCTATTTTGACAGATGCAAGAGAATTCATAGCGTCAAGACATTCCATCGGATGCTAAAATATCAAATGGGTATTACTGTGCATACAAAATAAAAATACAAAAAAAAGTCAAAAATAAACAAACATGCTGAAGTAATTCAGTAGCTCTTTGAAAATGTTGTATCGATTGACTAGTTTTCCCAAAAGTCTTTAATAAATTAAAGTATAGATTTATATTAGAATAAAATTAAAACTGTCAAGATGAAACATTACAATAATCATGAATAATCTCTATTCTCAACCTTTAAAGCATTTCCCAGCTCAATGCAAAGAGAAGCAGCTAATGAATATTGTTTGTTTTCAAGATAAACCTAACAAAGTAACAAAAAATTGTAAACATTTTAAACTTAGATTATGGTTCTAAAATAATGAAAATCTTCTAAAATAAGATTTAACAATGTAACTGATAATTTTTGTTATCATACTCTGATAGCATGACTGTAACAGTTGATAGAAGCATTGAGATGCTCTTCAAAAGATGGACAAAGAGTATCATGAATGGAACGCTCCGCTTGAATAAATGACCTGGCTGCTTCTATTAAAGTCGAAGCCTCTGCACACCAGTTTCCGAGAGTATGCTCACATCTGAAAACTCAAAAAATAATGTAAAACTACTAAATAAATAAATGAAAAACTATTAAGTATTTTAAAAAAGTTGACACACCTTGCCTGAGCCAAGTAGCAAGAACCTGAATAATGAGGGCACTCCTCAGCCTTTAACTGTTTAGCTAAATGACCTAAAAATGTACAATACAAATGTTGTTAGATTCGTTCTAAGTAATCAAAAATAAAATAGGCAATAACACGCTATTTTTTTAAAATTTCATTTTTACCAAATTGTTCGCTTCCTTCTGCAACATTAGGTTTTTTAAGGAATTTTCTGCAAAGTAAAATTCAACAAATGAATACATAAGATGACATTTAAATAATTTAACATTAACTGTTTTTTTTTTCAGAAGAAATTTAACAACTTTTTAAGTTTATTTGATATGTTCCTATAGTGCTGCAAAACATCAATATCTGACTCCATTTACTAAATTACTACAAAATAGCTATTATATATACTTTATATATACTAATATTTATCGTATCTGAGGAGACAAAATTGCACACAATACACAAGTATTTAAACAAATAAACAAGTAGAACACACTCGGTGTAAAAGTAATGGAACAGATTTATACCAAAAATAAATTTCTCTGTATTTATTAGCCCAAAACATTTTTTATTTAAATTTTCATCAATAGGTCAATAAAATTAGTAAATTTAGTATTGATTTATAGATTACTGGCGGGGTTTTTAGAGGTTTTTCTATCGTTTTTCTTTCCCACTAGCTCTCCCGCTTACCCGGTCTCGATCGCTTTTCATTTCTCGTTCACTTTTTTGCTCTCTTGTCACTTTCCGTTCCCGCTTGCTTTCCCGTTGCCGCTCATTCTCCAGTTCCCGTTTTCATTCGCTCTCCCGCTCGGCTCATTTTGTGATCGATTTCAATTTTTTCCACAAAAACCTTTCCCCATTGACTTTCAAGGTTGTGTGAAAAATTTATTACGATCGAATGGTGTAGCAATGCATACAGGACAGTGGCGCAGCCAGGGGGCACCATGGCACCCCCCCCCCCCCCCCGAAAACTTGCCGAAATTGATTTTGAAGTGACGCGCGTTACCGTGTATTGCATTGTTTTTCAATTCTTTCTCGGTGTATATTCTCTATTATTTCTCTAATATTTTGTGCGCTCTGCGCCACACTTTCTTATTGGATGTTATATAGTTATAGGCTAGTTATATATAAAGTCGGTCTAGATAGCTCAGTAAGGCTCAGTCTTAAAACACTTGGTGTAAAGGACTATAAACTATCATAACAATGCTCAGTAAGGCTCAGTTGATAGAGCGTTAGACAGAAGATCTAAAGGTTCCCAATTCAATCCCGGGTCTGGGCATAAATACGCTGCTGAAACTCTTCATAACGTCGTTCTTTTCTTCCGCGACAGCCGAGAGATCCTTCTCAACTATGCGCAGACTCAAATTTTATCTACGCATCACAATGGACCAGACATGGCTGACCATTAATCGCGACCTTAACATTAATGAAGACACCGTCCGTCATTGACATTTTTTTCGCAAAAAAAACTGGTTAAATTTCATAATGTAATTTACTGTCCCAAATTAAATGTCTTATGGTTTAAATTGTTATTACTAATTATTGCTTAAACTGTCGTTAAGCCTTGACTTTGTGGGTCTAAAATTTATCAGTAAAACTACTTACTAATCAGTTTCTTCTCCCCCGGCCCCCCGAAAAAATTTCTGGCTGCGACCCTGGATGACACAACAGAGAAAAGCTCATCTGAGTCATTTTTGAGGCTTTTAGTGGAATGGGACTTCATTATGTAAGGCCAAGGCTTTTGATAAAGAAGCAAGGTTGTCGAAAAAAACATGGGCTCTAGGAAAATAATTAACATTGGCTCTAGGAAAATAATTAACATTGGCTCTATGAAAATAATCAACCCGGGCCCCATTCAAAAACCCCTAAAAACTTCTTTAAATTTTCATCTTTTTTCTAAATAATGACCGGGAGAGTAGTCGAAAAACTTCTCAACTTTTTATTAATATATTTTATGGAATTTTTTCAGGCCTCGAAATTTTCAGCCCCGCAACTACGGGGGGGGGGGGAATCCCTCTTAGAAGATATTTCGCCACCCCTGGAAAATTTTAAGATATGTAGTTTTTTGAAATTTATAAACCTGTTAACCGTTACACTAGTAAATAGCTGGATAAAACAGCGTATTTCGCTCCCCTAAATTCTATGATTTGTACCTACTTTTTCAAACTTTCTAAACTTTTTAACCGTTATACAAGTTTATAACTGGATAAGGCAGCGGATTTCGCCTCCCCCCGTCATGAAAAATTCTAATTCATGTAATTTTTTGAACTTTATAAGCCTGTAAACCGTTATACAAGTTCATAACTGGATAAAGCAACGGATTTTGCCCCCCCCCCAAATTCTAAGATATGTACCTACTTTTTCGAACCTGTTAACCGTTATACAAGTTCATAGCTGGATAAGGCAGCGGATTCCCCCCCTGAAAATTCTAAGACATGTACTTTTTTGAACTTTATGAACCTGTTAATTTTTAACTAGATAAAACAGCGTATTTCGCCTTCCCCCTTTCTGAAAAATTCTAAGCTATGTACCTTTTTGAACTTTATAAGCCTGTCAACCGTTATACAGTAATATACGGGTACATAGCCTGGCTAAAGCAGCGTATTCAGGAATTGTCACAAAATTGGGAAAGTTGGGTTGGGTATCTATCAACACACCAGCAATATAGTGTATTTTGTATCCAATGCGGTTAACTTATTAACGCATCACTGCAAAGATCTCAGCAAAACCTTGGGGTGCAACTTTTTTCAGGGCCCACCTATATTTCAAAAAAATCTAAAATTTTTTAAAGCCTTTCTTTAATTTTTCCTAAAAAAAAACTGATGACCGGGGGTTAGTCGGAGCCGGAGCTGCTTTTTCAAAACAAATTCAAGCCACTTTTCTATTTTTCTTCTAAAAAAGGATAGCTGATGACCGGTGGGAGGCGGCTATCCGGGGGTAGTTTATCCATACATGTTTATTAAACTACTCACCACTTCAGGAGGCCCATTAAACCATCATAGTGGGCCTATCCATAAAAAAGATTCACTCCAACCTCAAAAACCTCAAAAACCTAAAATGTCAGAATAGATGCTTGAAGTGTATCTATATAAAATTGCAGATTGTGTTTAAATTAAAAAACAAAACAGATTTACAATAAATATTGGTTATTTTTATTTAATACACTTTTTGTCATTTTATTTTTATCAACCCCCTCCCCGGAAACTAAAGCAACATTGGCAAATTTTTAACAAAGGTGCCCAGGTATAAAGATCTAATCTAATCTGATCTGAAACTATCATTATTATCCATTACAGTTTCAATCACCGTAACAAAGCAAGATTTTACTAGACGTTGTAAAAAAACAACAAAACATTAGCAAGCATATATAAAAATATTCCAGCCACATCGTGGAAATCCAAAATGAAGTCATAAAAACAATAAACAATATGAGTGTTGCTGATGCATCTTGGTTTTACATATAATATTTACATTGTCTTTTGTGTGGCGCCGTAGCACAGTGGTGAAAGCAGTTATGCTATCATCCTGCCGTCGTGGGTTCAAATCTCAATCACGGCGAGGCGTGATTCCGTTGAGCAAGGAATTCACTGACACTGCTCAGGCCAACTCAGCCTTTCATCCTTCATTGGTCGATGAATGAGAACCAGTTTCACGACTGGGATGTAATAGGGTTCGGCATGATGGGTGCGTTGTTTAATATATACAGCGCTGCATCCGAGATTTATGGGATAGATGCAAGGATTGATTGGATGTGCGTTATTTTTAACAACGGCTGATGAGTCAGGCGGGTGTAAACAAAATGGATCCAATAAAATTTTTTTGCCGATCTTTCGAATTCCAATTTAATAATTGCTACTGAATGTATAAAACACTTTTTTTTATGACTCTGAGTCGGAAGATGACAAAGTTTAGCTAGGATATAGCTTAATTTTTATTTGAGACGCTTTATTAGTTTATTGGTGCTGAATTCGAGTTAATACAGTTAATACAGCTCTGCAGTGTACAGAGATATACATTACAGAATAATCTTGAAGTATTAAAATGTTAGATTAATCTAGATTAATGTTAGATGGACTTTAAAATCATCTTATACAAATATATTTGTAACACTAAGTTTTATTTTGCAGCTGTGATAGAACAATCTAGATTAATGTCTCCTTTAAAATTTGATTTGTATGTGTGTATGATCAATTACAAAAATTGGAATTCAGCCCTCTAAGAAATACTAGATTTAATTATCATTGTTATAAAAGCTTTTGTGTACTTTCAGTGCAATTATTTTGTAGGTGATAAAGTTACAGAGCAACAAGGCCACAGAAGATTTCTTCTTATGTGTGATTTAGATTTTAAATCCCATTTTCAAATGAAGAAGTCAACATTTGAGGTAATTTACAATAGTTGAAAATCCCTTATTTTTAAAACTTGTAGACTAATACTATTTTTTTCTTAAGGGAGGTTTAGAAGGTTGAAGTACCTAGATGTTGCCTGCCCAAGAACTGCTTCCACAATGGTCTTGACAGCTTGTTGCTTACACAACCTTTGCCTGGACTGATGATTTAGTTGATTTCAAGGAGAGCAACACCAATGATGATCACTCATTTACCCGTCTGGAAAAAGATTTGAAAGCTACTCGAAAAAAGGATTTAATAACTCAACAACTTTTTAATTAAATTTGTTTATTTTGATTTAAATAAATTTGTTCCATCAATTTTAAATTTCTTTGTTAACGTCTATAAGTCCAAAGAATTTTTCATCCATCTCTTGTTTTTTCTGTTGAGTTCTTGAATTTTCTCAGGAACCAAGTCTAAGAAAACAGTAAAACTACCTTTAAATCTATAACAATTTTTAAAAAAATTATAGCAATATCATACCAACTGCTAGGAGCCAAACAGTTTGTGATGGAGGGCCGACAATGCTGATCATGCTCCCACTTTTGTCTATCACAGCTGCAAAACAAAACTTAGTGCTACAAATAGTTAATAGTTAAAAGATGATTTTAAGGTCCATAGTCATCCAGGCTAAGCCATCTTTGTCTATTAAAGTTGCAAAACTTTCTACTTTATTATACAGAACATAATGATTAAGCCAATAGTCATTCAGGGTTCAATCCCATATAATCCCCTCACCAACTCATTGGACTGCCTTCTTGCATAACTTCAGATGAATAAACATTATCTGCTATTTAATTGATACATACATTAAATATAATTTGCTGCAACTCAAAACATCGGTTTTGTCCAGTAGTAATGCAGACATATGTGACTCTCAATAAACTGTACAATTCATTTTGTGGGAGGATGCTTCCATGATTACAGGGGACCATTAAATAAAGTGTTCAAGTACAACATCATCACATACAAATTCTGTTTAGAGTCAGTCTAGACTCTAGACCTTACCATGATCATACGAATCTTGAAACAAAAAATCATTTCAATTAAAATATGAGGATTCACAATTAAACAGGTTTAGTATTGATTCATGACATGATTAGCTTTTAAACTATAAAACAATAAAATATATCACAAGATTGAAAATAAAGGATGGGTGGTGGTTGAAATTTATTATACAGCCAATTATTAGAACATATGAGTGGTAAGCACAGTTTATTTTGATAAGAGTAAAAAATTATCAAGGTTGGTTCAACCACTGTGAAGGAAGATACACATCTTATTCTTATGTTAATTTTAGATTTTAGAAGCATCAATGTAAAATTGTAAAGGTGAACCTTTGAAATGAGCAATTTTTTGAGCCCATCAAAAGCCAAATAAAACTTGACTTTAAAGCTAAAACACTACACTTTATTGATTGCTTTGTGAAAAAACTAAGCAACGAAATTTTAAACTATCTCAGACAAAGGCCTAACATTGCCTAACAACCTAGGTTAGGGAGTCGCACGGAAAACCATATCACGACGTTTTACTAAAATAAAATCAAAATACTAACTTTCAGCAATAAACTTCTCCGCTTCCACAATATTAGAAAATCTAAGTTTTAAATTCAAATTAAAACCATCCTTTCGAACTAAGAAAGTCTCGTCTGCAGTGGTATGGAGGTGGCCATCTTACTTCTTATCAAACAATCCGCCCTCGAGCAGGATTCATCGAATGCATATCCGATGACTAAGGGATGTAATTAACATCGCGCGACACTTCAACCCCGGATATAATTAACAACGTTTTTTCGCTCATTGGATATATCCGATTAGCATATCCGATAAACTTAACAACGCACCCATTCCGATTTCGGAAACACGTGCGGGTGGCAGGTAACACTGTGTGATCCCATATGCACTAGCAGTTCCCGGCGCTGCTGGGGTATTAATTGATATACGAAGTAGCGCCCTAATGTTATACATTTTACATTTATTTATATTCAACTCCCGATATAATTTTAGTGTTTTTAACCATTTTCATTTCGCCCCCCTTTAGCGATAGCTCGCCCTCTCAGAGCATGACGTCTAGTTGCGGGGCTGGAAATTTTACATCGCTAGTTGTAAATGAGCTTTGAGAGTTGAGGTGTTATACAAAAGAGGCCTGCAAACAGAGGCGTCGATCCATCAAGGCACAGTGGGTCGGGCCCCCAAAACTTAAGGTGGGGCCTGTCTATTAATCTCCCCCCCCAATATTTGGACAGTGCAGACTGTTTAACAAGGCATATTTAACACATACATCAAGCGATTTACAGATGTTAGTTAGCGGACAAATAAATGTTTCTGTGTGTCAAGCTTATCCTGAAATTGAACAAACTTTTCTCAATATTCAACTCCAGATGTTCAACACCAAATTCCATGCTAAATCCTTGATCAAAGCTCAAACTATTTTCCAGAAGATGGTACCAGAAGTTCGCAAACTTTTCAAAGTCGTGGAGCAGCTAATACGACTTTTACTGATCTGTCTAGTAACATCGTAACATCATGTGTGGCAGGGAGATTTTTCAGCGCGTTAAGGCGTCTCAAGAACTGGCTGAGAAGCACTATGAGCCAGGGACGTCTGAATGTTGTAACTGTTTGCCATGTCACTCAAAGCATTTTGGATCATCTAGACTTAAGACAACTTGCCCATGAATTTGCGCAAAGATCTGAAATAAGGAAATGTCTGTTTGGATCAGCACCATTCTGATTTTGAAACATAGTTTAGAAAAGTTACTTTTTCAAATAAATTGAAATAAACTAGCTTGTATTTGATTAAACCTTAGAGGCGGGAAGGAAGGGAAAGGTGAAGAGTGGGAAGGAATCGGGTCCCCCAATATTTGTGTCAGATCGACGCCTCTGCATGCAACTCAAACGTTTAACTTTAACGTTTGTTTCCATACCCGCGGCAATCCTGCAAATTCATCTCCCTTACCGTGGTTTTCCCATAGCAATAGTCTTCATTTTTTAAATTTGTGGTATTCCCGCTATCTCCACTACCGTACTGACACACTCCTAGGTTGTGCAATATCGTGCATCCACATTCCACAATCCACATTATTGGCTGCCAATTTCATTAGAGATTGATTATATTATTGACCTATGAAAATATCAATAGTAATATTTTGAAAAATCTGGCTATTAAATTAAATTAAATACATATACATATCGACTTAGACAAAATGAACAGGAGGTGCTCATCAGGATAAATAATTGCTGTGGTTACTGCACTGTTAAATCTATGTTTACATTTTACTGCAAGCAATAGACATATAATAATATTAGTGGGGTGCGGTTGGTCGATTTATTTAATTATCCTGTTATGCGGACTTAGTTATGTAATTAAATTTAATTTATGGGCAAGATAAATGTTTTTAATGGGATACGGTGCTGTAAAGTCCTGCAATGTCATTTATCACTCACAAGTCAAGGACACACTAGCTATGTCTTCGAGCAGGTGTATTAACAAGTCTTCTCATATCTAAACAAATTAAATGAACAAAAATTTGAATGTTAAAGACTTAGTAAATAATTAAGTTAGTGGTTGTCGTAGTCGTAAAGAGTCGTAAAATTAACAATAACCATGTTTTATGTAAAGCATAATTACTTTAATTAATTGATTTCCTGAGACTACTATACTATAGTAACTATAGTATAGTGACTAATAGTTGGCGGAGTGAATTTTACTTCTATAATGCGAGAAAACTTTAGCAAAATGATTTTTATTCCAGCAATTTAGCTTGTCAAGAAGATGGCTTTCTCTGTCATCTGCTGTTAGAACAGCAGGCAGCAGAGCTACTAAAAAAGTTGAAAACTTTCATGAATCTGAGAATTTAGATTTGAGCCAATCATGTACTGAATCTACTCCAAAGATAAGTGACTGTCATGTTTCTGTTTTCCACAAGCCTTCTAAAAAATTGTTTCTAATCAATCAAGATGATCAGCTCTATAAAGATTTTGAGTTTCTAGGATCAAAAAACCCAGAAAAGCTTTGTACAGATGATGATGTTCAGAAATTTTTTAAAGAATGTGGAAATTCAGATAAAAATCCTGCAGTAACAACACCATCATGGAATGAAATCAAACTCAATCGACAAAATTTGATTCAACCGTTTCTTAGTCTTGCCAAGTTTAGGCTAACTAGTATGTTTTTTGGTTTTTATCAAAATCTTTCTTTGCTTATGTAATGTGTTTTCACATCTGAATCAATTCAGGTTTTGTTGTTATGACATCAATGGCTGGGTATGCCTTGGCACCGGGGGTGTTTCATCCCCTCACATTGGTGGCATGTTCTGCAGGTGTTTTTCTCACTTCTGCTGCTGCCAACTCCATCAACCAAGTGAGTTTCTTGATCATTAAAGGACAGAAATGAGATTGGTAAGATGGAATCAAGTTATTCTTATTCTATGGTATAGTATAGGATCATTAGAGTGACAGTTTCAAGTTTTCGTTGTTTAATTTTTTTTGATCGGGAATGAATTGCATTTTTAGTTAAAGTGCTGGGATAAGAACATTTTTTTACTAATTTAAAGAAAATTGTTTGTTTCCATTGCAGTTCTTCGAAGTTCCCTTTGACTCTCAAATGGCAAGGACAAAAAACAGACCAATTGTAAAAGGCTTGTTGACGTCAGTATGTTCCCACTGATCTTGCATATATTTGAGATATAATTCTTATGTTTTAGGTTTTGATTTATAAAGTTTGAAACTGGCTATCTTCTTTGTAGTAAAAAATTGTTTTGTGTGTATTTTAAGCACATTAAAAACAGCAAATTCTTGTTTTATATGTTAAAGATTTTAATGTTTTCAGTCCCCTTCAGGCTGTATCCTTTGCTGTAACATCTGGATCTTTAGGCACATTTATTTTACTTACTGGAACAAATCCCCTGACAGCACTACTTGGCCTTTCTAACATTTTTCTCTACACAATGGTATACACCCCCATGAAAAGGACAAACATTGCAAACACCTGGGTGGGATCCGTAGTAGGGGCAATCCCGCCCATGATGGGGTGGACTGCTGCCACTGGTCAACTTGATGCCGGTTAGAAAATTATCATTTTTATTTGACATGTTCTCATTTCTGTTGTGTGTATATTCCTCATATTAACTTCACCACCAGCCTTGCTTGCTTGTTTGCTGGCTTGCTTATGAACAAAGTCTGTATGTGAAAATTAACAAACTTCCTGTTTTCAAATCAAGCTGAAACTTGAAATCTAGACTTGCTCCTCATGACAATGAAATGATAAGCTCTAATAAATTTTGGATATTTTCTAAAAAAAAATTTGTTTTTGAAATAAATTTTTTTTCATCTGTGTTCCAAAATAAACAAATCCAAAACAACGGATTTGCAAGAAAACCCTTTTTCTGTCAATTGCCAGTATTTTTCTTGTTGTTTTTCTGAAATATTTTCACTGCAAGCTATATTAATTATATTTATGAATTATTTTTGTTTTAATTAGCTTTTTTAATTTCAGGTGCCTGGTTATTGGGAGCAGTTTTGTTTGCCTGGCAGTTTCCTCATTTTTGCTCACTCAGTTGGAACCTGCAGTCTGATTATTCGAGAGCAGGATACAGAATGATGTCCGTAGTTGATCCAAAGCTGTGCAAAAGGGTGGCTCTCAAATACAGTCTCGGACTGGTCGGGTTGTCATTCTTATTCCCTGTTTGTGGAGTCACCACATGGATGTTTGCAGCCGATTCTCTACCGTTAAACTGTTACCTCTCATATCTTTCATGGCAGTTTTATAATCGTGGCGACAGTGCGTCTTCAAGAAAATTGTTTCGCTTCAGTTTACTTCATCTCCCATTAATATTGGTTTTATTAATTATAAGCAAAAAATCATCTCATCAACAACAGGATTCTGACCAGTCCTCACTGGCTTCTGATGTTTTATAGTGCTCATGCTTTTGAAATAAAATGCATGAGTTGCTGACAGTGATTTTTTTAGAAATTTAATAATGCCATTTTAGAGTAATCATAGTAATTAAATGTTCCAATTATTAGATCTATTTTGCAGCTTAATTTTTGGCAACAATTTTATAATGGGCGTTTGAATATTTAATTATTTTATAAAATGCTGTCATTTTATCAGTGAAATATAGAAAATAAATTGATGAGAAACATTTGACTGGTAAGGGATGTGTAGTCATTCTTATTCAGTTCTTTTGTCTATCCATAATACTGTTTTTATAAAGTACCATCAATGGAAGTTTGAGGCATCAGCTCGCCATAGCAGATAACCTTTTTTCAAGTATTTCAATAGCTTTCTTTGATAATGTGAAATATATTTGGTGACTTGGTTTTTGTTTTGCTATGCTACATTTTTCCTCTACACTTCATTATGAAGCGCAAACAAGCATGCATAGATTTTTTAGTAGCAGTATCAAAATATAAAGTTTCAAATTTGTAACAAGAAACAAAGTATTTTACTTACCTCAAGGTTTATTTCAAAGCACGTCATACTATTCGGTACAAGAGTTTGGCTAGAGTTCTGCAAAGCAATATAAGCTGAGCCCTAAAAATGCGTTTTTTGGTGTGCGGCTCATAAGCGTCATTTGCTGGGCTGAAATTGCTTCTCCAAAGACTCATAATTTTTGAATGACGATTCATAGTTTTGTATAAAGTAGTGAATAAATCATGTTTTATAATTATCAAAAACACGACGTGCTAACGGAGCTGTAAAGTCTTACGCGGTTCTAGTTTTTAGACCCAGGGCCGTCTTCAGTGGCGTAGCGAAGGGAAAGGCATCTATCCCCGGGCGCCAAGCTTTGGAAAAAGAAAAGACAACAATTTCAAAAAATTTTAGTCAATTTTGAACATGTAAAATATTTAAAATTAAATTGTATTTTTTCACTATTTCACACAAGTGATTTTCAAAATTTTCTTGGGGAGGGGGCTTACCAAGCCCAGGATATGGCTCGGGCACCTTCGGTTTCCCCGGTTTTAGTCGTCCAACTGGGAGTACAGTGGAAGATGTGGCGCATTTTTTATAACTTGCCCCCGGCGCCAGATACCTTCGCTACGCCACTGGCCGTCTTAGCCAGTTGGCACTGTACCTAAGGCCTATGAACGTAACGTCTGCAAATTAAGTCAATAAATGGTGATTTTTATTGGAATATGAAGAAAATATAAAAAGCAATTTATATAATCAAATTCAATAACTTGTGTAATGATTACAAAATTTGCACTTTAATAAATAGTCTAAGCCTAAATTAGATTAAATAAACGTTTCGACTTTTCAAATTTGAAAGGTAGGTATATTCTACAAACAATATTGACATTCGGTAAAATTTGAACCAGCTTATTTTTTATTTGCTTCCTAAAAATGTCAGCCACAGATTTATTGTCGACAAACATTGCAGAAAACAAAAGAAACTCATCAGTAAATGCTTCTTCTAGGTCTGATGGATACATCTCAATTAATGCCTTTGATTTAGCCACTAATTCATCACTTGAAAAAGATCTGTCAGGAAGAAAATTAAATCTTTCACACAATATTTTGTAAGTTGCTCGCCGTTTTTCCATCTCGATAGATTATTTGTCAAATTAAGACAATGCCCAATTTGATCGTGGCGATGTTGCTAGATCCTAGATTTAACGATATGTATTTTGACAGTGAACAAAAGGATGCAGCCAAAAACACGATTATCAAATTCATACACCGAGCACCTGATGTTCATATTGACGAGCCCACGGCACCAGCAGTACAGTGTCAGGCACCGGCTTCGTCGAGTGTGTGGAACGACTATGACAACTTTGACGCATCTGACAAATTAACGAAAACAGCCTTGAACTGTTCATCGACTCTCAATACAGTTGAGAAGCAGCTATCCATCTATCTTGGACATCCTCGTGTTCTACCAAAATATCGAATATTGGTACAAAAGCCAGTTTCACCTTCTTGAGCCAGCAGTGAGAAAATATCTGTCTGCTCCTCCGACCAGCGTTGCCAGTGAACAATGCAGCGGGTCAAATTTATGCTGATCGCCGTAGCAGCTTGCTAGGAGAGGACGTCGACAAACTGTTATTTCTAGCATAAAATATTCGTTTATTCAACTTTGACTACTGATTTTCTGTTAAACTGTTTAGATTTGGATTTGAATCAATTGATGTTGTTGAGTCTACTAATGATACTTCTGGACAACGAATTTAAATTATTTGGTTAATTGGTTAACATAGTATTCAACCTTACTATATTCAGTATTCACTAAATAAAAATTTCAAAAAGTTTGACAGTTTGACTGAAGAAAAAGTTGCAAACTTTGACTTTTTTGTTTTCGTTTCCGTTTTTTTCGGCCGAAAATGACTTTTGATTTTCGGCCAAAAACGAAAGTGGGGCCAAAAATCAAAAATCATTTACGGTCGGTCTCCAGTAGACAGTTTTTCCATTGGTGTATCAACTATGTTGCAATCAAGCAAATTAAATAATTGAAGTATTCGCTTTGTGTACTGTTTTTTTTAATAGATCCATAATTTAATTGTTAAACTTGTAGACCGAGAAAACAAGATGCAGATGATACAGTGATCTTGAACTCTGTTTTCAGATGAGCAATCAAGGTTTCGAAATCATTTTCGTTCTGATAAGTAACTAATCTATCGTCAACATAGACAGTAATAATCAATTTATTTTCATCAGCATTATTATAAAACAAGCACGGGTCAGCATCACTGTTTTTCAAAGCATGTTTGTCGAAAAACTCTTTGAACTTTTTGTTCCAACAGCGTGGCGATTGTTTTAAACCGTATAGACGTTTGTTCAATTTACAGTCTGGATCTGTTCCTTCTTCATAACCTGGTGGCTGCTGATTCATATAGATTTTCTTTTTTGAGCCGTTCCCGAAGAGCAAATCTAAAAAAGCGGATTTTCTGCAAGTGGATTTGGTTTTTCCCACAACTAATGCACTTGCTGAGCACGTGTACACGGCTGTAAAAAGTCAAAAGCTTACATTTGTAAAAACTGATTAAGCGACGACGATTGACGGAGGCTTGTTTTTAGACATTTTTACTTAACTTGACTTCTGTTTGTCTGTCTGTCAGTCTGTCTGTCGGTCTGTCTATCGTCAAATTTTGCAATCGATTTTAAACTAACTTCCTGATGAGATAGAGATTTAAAAATTTAAACATACTTCCGAACTGATTAGCAAAGCATTCTATTAAATTTTCGAATCGATTGGACAAAATTTAATTAAATAATGATTTGTGATATTTTTGTGTATGCTCGATGTTTATGTAACAGAATGTGGCCTACACAATCGATTATATAAAAGTGTGTTTTTAAAAACTTTGTTTTTTGATTTACTTGTTTTTGTTTAACAAATGAAAGCAAACAATTTTTTTCATTAGTGGCGTCTAGAGGAATAAAATTCTATTTTTTTGTTGATTATAGTTTAATTAATTTGTTTGAATGAATAAATCTGGCGAAATTTGTTTAAATGGCATAAAAGTGAAGATTTCAACGTTGTCTCATCTTAGGCATCGCGTTGCCTACAATGAGACATTTTAGGACCTCTACTAAAAACGTCACTGTGAGCTTTCTGTTCGATTTTTTTTAATTGAATCATGTATTGTCATCCAATATAAAGCTATGCTGAAAGTTTCATCTTCCTAGCTAGTCAAAAAGCAAGATTTGCGTACACACACAAACAAACAGAGATTGTAACCTAAATAAAACTTGTAAAAGTCGTTTCTAGGGGTATTTTGGAGTCATATATAAATTTGTAACAAGTGAAGCAAAAACAAACGTTTTTTAAAAAAAACTTTTATATTTTAACACTATTCAAGTGATCATTTGACATTATCTGCACGTTGATGTTGTCCAATCGATCCAAAAATTATATGTTAAATAAACAACGAGCATATTAGCATAGACAATAAATAGTTCGATGAAAATATCACAAACAGTTATTTAATTAAATTTTGTCCAATCGATCCGAAAATTTGATAGATTGCATTGTTAATCAGTTCGGAGGTATGTTTAAATTTTGAAGTCTCTAGCTTATCGGGAAGTTAGTTTAAAATCGATTGCAAAATTTGACGACGGACAGACAGAGAAGTCAAGTTAAGTAAAAGTGTGTAAAAAGCTGTCTGGCTGTTTTTGACTAGTTTTTATGTATTTAGTTGTGCTGAAAACAATTAAAATATTTATTATCTCTGTATTTATTTATTTTTGTTTTCTTTTTTTTTGCCATACGTATTTTTTTTCATTTTTAATTTTGAAATTGTCGTTTTCAGTTGCTGGCAAGGGGCTCATTGCCCGTGCCAAGAATTTAATAAATAAAAAAAAAAAAGAAAACGATTAAAATATTCAAAATTTTTTAGACGGTCCGGTTATTTTTTAAGCAGCAAAATTTTATCACGAAAAAAGCTTTTTTTGGGTAATCTTCGAGTCATAAAGAAAAAGGTACAATTTTATTTATAATAGCGTAACAAAACTTGTTTTTACCAATGCTTTTATTAACTCGTCGTCTCTGTTTCTCTGTCTGTTTCAAATCTTGCAATCAATTTTTGAGTCACTTCCTGATGATAGATTTTTTTCAAATTTTGCATACATGCTCAAAATAGAAGACAATGCAATATTCAATTATTAGTTTTACAATAAGTCAATTAATTTAGTTAATTTTAATTAATTTCGATATTTCGATATAATTAAGATATTTCGACTTTAATATAAAATAAAAGAGTAATATAAGAAAAAATTGATTGCAAAATTTGTGTTTTAATTACATATAAAAGCATTGGGTTTTAAAAATTCGTTTTTAATTTACTTGTTTTAAAATCTAAAATACACTTACTAGTAAGCACTAAGACTAAACACATTTCCCCCCCCACGATACTCCTTTTGGTACAACTTTTTGCAAAATCAAGTGCATTTTGCAAAAAAAACGTGACGTTCTGGAACATCCAGACAGGTTTTTTGTTGTTGACTTGTGTTATCGGCGCGGCGCTAAGCTGACACGTTTGTAAATAGTTATCAAAAACAAATCATCTGAATGAAGCGCATTATACATATTAATGTATTTGTACAATTTTTTTCTTGAGAATATGTGTAACATAATATGTACTGTGATCTTAATTTTACTGACCCAATTAAACAAAATGTCGTCCCAATTAAACATGTAAATTTACTGATGGTTCCTTGGGATGGTTTCTGTTCTTTGAGATTTGGCACAGATCAGCGGCTGCCCCAATTAAGCGGACTCAACTGTATATATATATACACACACACACACACGCACACACACACACATACACACACACATACATATATATACACACACACACACACACACACACACACACACATATATATATATATATATATATATATATATATATATATATATATATATATATATATATATATATATATATATATATATATATATATATATATAAAACTCAAATACCAGACTGACTGACTGACTGACTCATCACGAAATCGCAAAAACCACTGAACGGATTTTAATGTAATTTGGAACATATCTTTCTCTTGAGTTTTAGGTGCTCACTAAGAAAGGGTTTAAAAAAATCTCGATCGAATTATTTCGAAGAATATACAATGCGTAATCTGTTGGTATTGAAACGCGTCGGTGTGGGTAAAATGCTGACCGCGGACTTATTAATTAAATAAATGTTAAAAAAATATAGAAATTTTATTTTATTTAATAATAATAATTACAATTAAATTTCAACCGAATACGCTATTTACTGAATCTTGGTTATTTATTAGACCGAATAGTTTCGGTTGTTGGGTGACGAGTTTTTTTTCATTATATGAATTAAATGTTAACAACAAATTTAGAAATTTTTTTATATTTAAGTTTAATTTTATATAAATACATATTTACAACTGAAATTCAACCGAATAAGTTATTTACTGAATCTTGGTTAATTATTTTTAATAGTTGCAATAATTGGTAATTGCGTAATTGAATTCATATTTAGGTCATGCGACACCTAAAAGCTAAAATTAAGTGAACCATGAAAAACTTTTGCAATTTGGCGGTTAATAATTGTTTGCAATTTTTTATCATAATAAGTCTATAAAATAGAAAAACCTTGACCACATTCTTCTAAATACTTGATATGTGAAATATGTGTAAATTGAAAATATAAGAAACTTTCGAATCAATTTGGAAAAAACTAAGTTTTTATTATAACTTTTTACTTTAAAAAATCAAATATTGATTTCATTAAATAAACTAATAACTGGTGGTTCATTTCTTTACAGAAAAGTTCAAACCTCTGAATCTTCAACTTTACACTTCTTAGGCCAATTTTGGTACCTCATTTCTATTTCTTGGGGGCCCAAAACTACGTCAGCGTCCCACTGAAAAGTCAAAAAGAAAATACCATCTCTGCTCCCTCCAAATTGACGTTTCTGACCTTACATCTTTTATTCATATTACAAATGATTACTGTTTTAAGAACTTGTTGTTGAGCCGTCTAAATTTATTTAGAAAAAGAAAGGTGTCATTTTCAACTTTTATGCTGCACCTGCCCGTGAAAGTCTAAATGTTTTTTTAAATACTATTTGAATTATATTTTGTATTGAATTAGTTTGAAAAAGGCCCGAAATTCTTAAATATCTGCTAATTATCAAAACTATTGATGGTCGAGAGGTGAATTCAGTAAAGATAAAGCCTCAGGATACAGAGACAAAAACTTTAAGCTAAAAAGTACATTTTTTTTATTTTTTTGAAAACTCTAAGGGGCCCGGGCTCCCTAGATCCGCCACTATACGCAACTGTACACTGTCAGTCCTAAAGATCAAAAGAGATGGCGCTGCAATCGAAAAATAATAAATAATGTATATATATATATATATAATATATGACAAAAACTTAACAAGATTATGTAAGTCTAAATACCTGTTCTTGAGACTCGAATGATTGACTCTTACTAATTCACTAATAGAACTACTATTTAATACTAATTATTTAACTGCCAAAAACACACCTTCATGAAATTATGCTTGTTAATTTTGGTTGAGTAGATGTAATAGTAATTAATTATGAAATAAGTAAATTTTTAGAAGGAATAACTTCCAGAATACTTATCTAGCATGTTATCATTTGACGAAGCAAAAGAAATAAGTTATGAAATCTTCTCTTTGAAATTTTTCTAAACAGTGAACGCTCACAGGGTGTTGGTTCTGCCATCACAAAGGCCGTTTTCTTTCACGCGCATTCGCGAATCTAGTGAAAATCGACTCATGCCATTTCTGAATGCCACATCTTTCTGTTCCGCTGACATATTTTATATTATTGCTTTGCTTTATCAATCGTTCACGTATCTGTGTGAACGATTGTACGTGTATAGATGAAACTCTACAAATAACATAAGAGCCCGGTTTCATGGGTTGATTGTGTTGAAAAGGTTCAGCTATAAAAGTTGATTTCGGTCTGCAGATTGCTGAAGTGGACACAACCTATGTTGGTGTTGCATTCCTGTATTTGCTTAGTGCATTCAATCTAAGTGTTTTGAATTTGAAATTAAAATGGTTTTTAACGCTGATGAAAACGCTGGATGTAATTATTCCAAAAGTGACAACGACGTCACTGGCGAGAAACTCACTTTATTTTCAAAAGTGCCAAACATTGATAACAAAGCGAAGAATACTTACAAAAAGATCGATTTGCTAAAAGCTTACCTTGACTTAGCAAAATTTCGTTTAACTGGTTGGTTGAAAATATGCATTTTTATTATAGAATTTATTTTAATTAATCTTTATTTTATTTTCCAGCCCTGGTTGCAATATCAGCAGTGGCGGGATACGGAATGGCACCGAAATATTATGGAGTTGTTTCCTTCATGTCGTGCTGCATTGGAGTGACGTTAACTTCCAGCTGTGCCAATAGCGTAAACCAGGTCAAATAAATTTTTAAATCACTTGTTTTGCAAATGCGAATTTAAAAAGTTATGACCAAGTCGCCTCGCGTCTCTAAAGAAACAGCAATTACATATCATCTTTTGTAAAATGCAATAGAAATCAGGAATATTATGTGCATTTTTAGTACATTCCATTGATTATGTTGACCTAAATAATGCCTGTAATTACTAGGCTAAAATGTTTCGTTCAATACTCAAATGGTGACGTACAGCCATTCATTGTCTTGTTCTACATTTACTAAGTTCTGCTTTCTTTCACTGCGACCTTTCCTTGGCTGTTAAGTTCTAGCACAGCAAATTTAATTAATCAGTAGTTAAACTTATATGAATGAAAGGTTGTGTTGGTGCGTGTATGCTCGAGCATCACATACAAACACATACATACATACCGCTACAGAATTTGAACAGAATTTTGCATGGAGGTAGTCTTTATTGAGGAAAAAGTTTTTTTAGCCACTTGAAATTCTTTTTTATTTTATGTTTTATCGTCATAAAACGGAAAAAATAAACAAACAAAAAACTCGGGCCACGCCGAATAACCATGTTAGTTATACATAAAAATATATTTACCATTAAAACGATTAAGGGTTGAAGCTATAATGTAACGCACCATCGACAACAAACCTATTATTGCAAGGCTTGTATACACATGAGACATTCTTCTGTTGATTCAATAAGCATTTAATAATTCAATAAATTAGTCAAGTACTTAACATAAGTGTCACAATTATGAAAATTTTACATATATATATTTCATGCATTGCATTAAGAACGTAAGTTCTTTGGCATTGCTAAGGCTTAATCGATTTGTACTTTGGTTTACAACGTTGCCACCATTTCCATTTTCCACATAAGCTCACAGGAGCACTGTGTTTGTTAAAGACAAGCTATTTTTATTGCTGTATATTTTTTTTTGTTTATTTTTATTAATTAAAATCCCATGTTCAGTTATTTGCAACAACTTGTGCCTAATGGTTTTCAATACTTGCGGCTCTTATATACTTTCTAAACTTATAAACTTTCTAAAATTTCCAAGCAGGCTGTTGAGTCTCTTTATTGAGATTGTGTGCCGTGGTTAGAACATTCAGAACTTCCCGGTTAGGGGACATTCTTTAAAAAACCAAACGTTTTGGTGACCAAATATGCAATGAAAATTTATATTAATCATCGCTGTGCTACTTCCATGAATAAAGTGCACCCATACCCGGTCATCGTCCAAAGTTTAGTACCTTTAAAAAAATATTTCTGAAAATAAAGTACGACAAACCTCTCTCCTCAGTCATAAATAATTTTTAGACAAAAAAATGAGGTACGGCACCTAATGAAATAATCATGTAACCTATCAGTGAAGGGCCTTAGTAATAATTTGCTTGGTGGAGCCACTCATACCATAACCCTCTGCACAGAGTATCACGGCTTATTTTCAAACTAAAGCAGAAATAAAAATTGGGCAACTGTTCTGCTACCGTCAAAGTTGAGAACAAAAATTACTAGCACGTGAACTGCAAAGCAGAGACGTAAATTCAGTTTTTCCAAAAAAGCGGAGAAATTTTTGGCTAGTTATATAACCTATATGTGCTAAAGTACTGCATGGACCGATTTTTTGAGGGCCGGCCCGGCCCGGCTTGTCAAATTTGGACCCGGCCTGTTTTTACATGCCTAAAATCCATATATAGTTGGCAGAAAATCTCGGCCCACGCCGGCCCGTGCAGTACTCTAATATGCACAAGTGGTGAATGGATAATTAAAATGTATATTGTTTTTAACGTTAGCTGTTCGGATCAATTTAATAATTTTTTTTATAAAACATTAAAGCAAATTAATTCAATTATGGTTTATACAAACAACTTTAAAAACTTAAATCGTTTTTCTTTTAACGACCAATATCATTTATAGGTGCATCAATGTTCCAATTTTTTGCTTTTTCATGTTTACAGTAGATCACTGAGTTGTCGGTCTCCACATCTGCTTCTGTGGCACTGCTAAGAATTTATTCGTTTTAAACTGATGCCAGCGGCAATGTCAGGACAAAAAAAAAAAAAAAACTTTAAGTGCACACTAAAACTGTTTGAAAACGACTCAAATGTGCTCGAATATTGTAAATAGTTATCAAAGTAAAATTTTTTCTAACAATTTCATAAAAAAAGACTTTGCTGCAGACAGTTGTGAGTGGAGCAGCATTTCATTGGATATAATTTCACGATTTCGCTGATTACATATTGACACAAAAAGTTTCTTGAACATTGGTTTAGCGTTAACACACTATTTGAGGCGCTACAGTTATTGGTTAATATGAGTTTGTTTATTCAGTTATCAATACATACATTCAAAATCACAAATAAGACAGAACAAAAAAAACAATAATAATTAAATAGTCATTATAATAGCATGTATGATTGATGAAGAGGTGCTGCATCAGGCCCCTCTGTGCTGACGAGGGGCATACGCAATATACATACGCAAAGAGCATAAATAGTGAACGCGATGTAAAAAAATTTTAAATTCCGAAAAATCAGGGAATGATCTTAAATCAGGGAATGATCTCTGATCTCCGATTTACGTTCCTGCTGTATAGGGTGTTTAACGCTCCTGATTCACGGGCTAATAGCATGTTTAAAGAGCTCTTAACGTTGTGCAATAATTCTAAAGAGCTCAAATTAACGCTGTTTGTGAAGCTCTGAGATTAGTCATTTATGCAGAGTGAGGTTTCTTTATAATAAAAGATATACATTTATCAAGTGGTCAGAATTGGTCATTTGATTAATTGTTGCTAATCAGTGCAGATGATAATTAATTCTTAATTGAAAATAAAACCTCACAAATTTAAAACAATATAATCACTCTGAAAAAGCTGCAGTACTATACATATATGCATAAGCAAAATAGGTTGTTCTCTAGAGCCGCCAGAAAATAGACTTATATAAGCCTATTTTTAGTCTTAATTTCTATATATATATATATATAATT
Organism: Erpobdella octoculata; assembly: GCA_963978895.1. Lineage (NCBI taxonomy): Eukaryota > Metazoa > Annelida > Clitellata > Hirudinida > Erpobdellidae > Erpobdella > Erpobdella octoculata. The sequence goes on along the minus strand of OZ022241.1, from coordinate 14,917,283 downwards.
TCGTACATCACGATGCCGTATAAGATGTGTATTTGAATTTGATACCATTTGACCCACCCGAATAAGTTGTACCTAGAATTGAAGGTTTTCAATAATTTGGCTGCTTTAACCACAGAAGTGTATCATGGTTTAAAGTTGATTTATTCCAAAAAATGCGTAATTTTAAAAATCGACTTTTTCGAAATTAAAATTAGTAAAAATTATCTTCGTTCATCAATGCCGCAAAAACCTCCGAGCAAATTGACACTGTTGTCAATAAAACAGGAATAATCGATTTTTTAAAGCTGTAAAAAAGAAACTATTAATAATTTTTCACATATCAAAGCAAGTTAAATTCTTCCCTATGTTTTGAGAAAAATTTGAAATTTACAAATTACATGCATACTTAATATTTTACTGTTTCTCATTAAACCCCATGGTTTTGAAACTTCTATATTAAATTCATAACCCTGTATCAGTAATGATATGAATGTATGTATTTATGTGTGTATGTATGTATGTATGTATGTATGTATGTATGTATGTATGTATGTATGTATGTATGTATGTATGTATGTATGTATGTATGTATGTATGTATGTATGTATGTATGTATGTATGTATGTATGTATGTATGTATGTATGTATGTATGTATGTATGTATGTATGTATGTATGTATGTATGTATGTATGTATGTATGTATGTATGTATGTATGTATGTATGTATGTATGTATGTATGTATGTATGTATGTATGTATGTATGTATGTATGTATGTATGTATGTATGTATGTATGTATGTATGTATGTATGTATGTATGTATGTATGTATGTATGTATGTATGTATGTATGTATGTATGTATGTATGTATGTATGTATGTATGTATGTATGTATGTATGTATGTATGTATGTATGTATGTATGTATGTATGTATGTATGTATGTATGTATGTATTATCAATAACAATATTATCTTTAAAAATGTATAATCATCAATAGTTGATTGAAAAATTTTTTATTTTCACTGAGGACAATTATTTGACGCGATAATCTGTTTATATTCCAGTATTTCGAAGTTGAATTCGATGCTCAGATGAACAGGACAAAGAACCGACCAATTGTTAAGAAAGTTTTGAGGTGATTTTTAGTTCTTTCGCGTGAGCTTGAGCTCTGGTTCATAAACGAACTTGCGCTGACTGATGATGATAACGATGTTTGATGATAGTGGTGGTGTGCGATGATGATGAATAAATTTTTATGAGTTTAAGGAGTTGATGATTGTAATGATAACGGTGAACTTGATAGCGATGGTTTGAAACATGAATTGAAAGCAGGGAAGGCGAAATTTCGTTATATCAGCTTTCCACGAATTAAAATTTCTTTCAAACCCAGACAATGTTCGGATTATCAGAATAAACTCACTAAAGAGATATTTGATTTTCTAATAGTGTTATAATTTTGTAGAAACATTAAATGCTAAAAATTCAATTGAGACGTTGATTTTGTCAAGCAACAAAAACTATTGAAAACCATAATTAAAAACTTTTTTTATATTTTTAGCCGACAACAAGGTTTGAAGTTTGCCTTGTCATCTGGCGTAGCAGGTGCTCTCATACTTTTAGTAGGTTCAAATCTTTTAACTGCACTTCTTGGAGTAGCAAACATATTCCTGTATACACATTTGTACACGCCCATGAAAAGAACTAGCATTGCAAACACCTGGGTTGGATCCGTTGTAGGGGCGATACCACCCATGATGGGATGGACTGCAGCCACTGGCCAACTTGGTCTCGGTTAGTGTTTACAATAATTATAAAAGTAATAATAATATTAATCATCGTCATCATTATTATCATATTCGTTACAACGCCATCGTCAATTTTACACCATCACCACCGTCGTCGTCGTCGTCGTCGTCGTCGTCATCATCATCATCATCATCATCATCATCATCATCATCATCATCATCATCATCATCATCATCATCATCATCATCATCATCATCATCATCATCATCATCATCATCATCATCATCATCATCATCATCATCATCATCATCATCATCATCATCATCATCATCATCATCATCATCATCATCATCATCATCATCATCATCATCATCATCATCATCATCATCATCATCATCATCATCATCATCATCATCACCATCATCATCAGCATCGTCAAAATCTTTACCACCAGCAATGTCTACCTCTATCATCCATCACAAATTTACCATCATTATCATCACCTATTTACAGCACAGACTTTATTTTTTTAAGGTGCCTGGCTGCTTGGAGCCATATTATTCACGTGGCAATTTCCTCATTTTTGTGCTCTTAGCTGGAATCTAAGAAACGATTATTCAAAAGCAGGCTATAAAATGATGTCCGTTGTTGACCCCAACCTATGCCGGAGCACAGCTTTCGAGTTCAGCATATGCCTGGCTGTTGTTACCATGTTATTCCCAATCAGTGGTGTAACGTCATGGACATTTGCTATTCTCTCCACGCCTGTAAATTTACAGCTCATCAAGTTGTCCTGGAATTTCTATAAAACTGGAGATAACTTGGCATCAAAATCTCTTTTCAAATTCACTCTCGGACATCTTCCAGCTCTGTTTATATGCATGAGCTTTTGTAAATTGTAACATTTAAAGAAATAAAACATTTTTTTCAACTTAAAAAACTGCGCATTTAGTAATATAATAATTATAAGTTTTGTTTTATTACAATTTTTTTGCAAAGCTGATGTTGTGATCATTCTTTTATTTGTACATTTCATTGGAAGATTTATAATATTTTGGGTTTTCATTCTATGGTTATTTTTATATGCTTCTATTTCATATAAGTATATGCATGTGAAAATAAAAAAAACTATTTATATACAAATAAAATGCAATGTGTTTCTGTGTTTGTTTGATTATCACATCGGAATCGTTTTTAGCAATCATCATCATCACCATAACAACTACGACTAAACACCACTTACTCCCACCATCATCGCCATCACCATTTCTCATCATCATTTTCAGCAACATCATCGTTATCATTATATGAATGGTGTATTGTACCGAAAAAGCAGCTCCGTGTTGAACTTCTAAACAATGCACGCCTCATCAGAAAACTTTTTTTTATTCTTCCTACTTCGTCATCCGGTACACATCGGTAATTCTGCTCAACGAAAAAAAAATTGGTTTTAAATTAAAAATTTATTAACGATTAACTATATTAACAATTTAATTAAAAATATATTATTTTACAACGTTAAATTCAACGATGATTATTTGACTTACAATCATGCACCGATCTACATGATGTTAACCTTCAATTATTTGTTTTCAAGAAAAGACTGACTCGAACCTCATGTTTTACAGAAGATTTCAAATGAACAGAAGTAACAAATTTATCTCTTGTTCATCAAAACTTTCTGCTCAAATGTCGGGCCACTCTGAATTGCAATGCTCATCTTCGCAAAGTATTTAAACCGGGCAACTTGTGACTGTTGTGCATCGCCAGATAAACGCTCGACTGAAATCCTATTTAAACAGATTTTTTTAAATTTGATAGTTTTTTTTAATATAAATCTAAATATAAATCTAAACAAAATGAGCACAGCGTATGAAAATTTATTGGAGGCTTTTTCAACAAATTGGTTTTCAGCTGTACTTTTTCTTGCTGTGATTTTCTTTTTGAGATGGGCCGATAAAACGTGGTCAAACATCAAGATACTACTAAGAAATAACACAAAGTATAACAATATCCCGGGACCACAAGGATTGCCATACATAGGAAATGCTTTTAAAATTGACAAAAAAAAGCCATACGAAACCTTTCGAATGTGGGCCAAAGAATTTGGAAAAATCTACCGTGTCAAAATTTTTGGAAAAAATATTGTTATTTTGAACAGCGCTGAGGTTTGGTTTTTTTTTATTACAATTGCAACATTTAAAAACATTTTTATCTTTGTGCATCTATGACGTGTTCTTACAAAAAATTAAAATCAAAATTTAACTAACGCCGTCTAATTTATTATTATTATTATTATTAAATTTTTTATACTCACTTCACAGTTTTTGTAAGCTTGCTTGAGCCATGCGTTGAGACTTTTTGACGCTTAAAAAAACATACTTTCCTTCATCCAATCGAACTAAAATTTGAAATTTATAATTACCTTTAAGGTCAATGCATTTTAATAAATTTTTGGATTGATTAGTAAAAATTTTGGAAATAATGTTTTACTATAAAACTAATTAAAATTTTAAAATTTTTGAAAAATTAAAAAAAATTAATTTAAAAATAAACTATACGATTGCAAAAAATTAAAAACTGCAAAATTACAAATATAAAGAATTTGTTAAAAAAGGTTTTTTGGTATCTTTTCCTTTCACATTTCAACGTGTTTTTATTAAATTCCTTTTAATAATTTATGGTGGTGTCTGCTTGCTTGAGGGAATGTGTTGGAATCTCGTGATGCTTAAAAAACATAGGTGTACTCACTATCATACTGATTAAATTATTGTTGATGACAATGCATTGTATTAAATTTAAAAATCAATTGGACAAAATATATTTAAACATTATTTAAAATTGAAATAAAATGTAAAAATATTACAATTTTTCTTAAAAAATTAAAAACATCGATTTTAAGTTTATCCAAAAACATACAAAATAATTGTTCAAACTTGAGATTTATAATGAGAACTTGTTTTTTTTCATTGTGAATCAAGTTTGTTATATATTTCATCCGTTCATATTTTACATATCGAGTAATTAGAAAATTGTGGTAATAGTTTTTATAAAATTTCATATATTAACTTCACTACCAGTCTTGCTTGCTTGAATGTTTGCAAACCTTGAACGTGTAATTTAACTAACTTCCCGTCATCCAATCGAGTTGAAATTTGAAATATAGGCATGCTCTTTATGACAATGTTAAAGTTTGAACATTTTTAAAAAAAAAAGTTGCAGTTAAAAAAATTAATCATTTATGTTTCAAACCAAAAACAAATCAAATCAAATAGAATTGAATAAATGTTTGCATATAAAAATTTAAAAAACTTTGTTTTTAAAGATATATTTGCAATAAATAAAAAACCGGCAAATCTTGAAATATTACGAATTTTTGAAAAAGCCTAGTTTTTTATGGTTTACTTGTTGTAGATTTTTTATCCTTAAAAAATAAGTTACAAAAAGACTAGATGATATCGAATAAAAAAAAAAAAATATTTTTTATTGTTTTAACGGTAAACGGGTTAACTCAATTGTTGTGACGAGACACAACAACAAAATTGAAGGTGGCCTTGATATCTTAGTTGGAAAGACAATTATTTGTTTATATTTTTTCAGCATAAAAAACTTGTTTCTAAAAAATTTGCAGGCAATACACGAAGCTCTAATTGATCGAGGACACGATTTTGCAGGAAGGCCAGAATTGTATTACAGATCGAAATTCATGTCAGACGGAAGTCAAGACATAGTTTCAGCATCACCAAGTCCCTCCTGGCATGCCCTCAGAAAAACCGTACAACGTGAAATGAAGAAATATGACCCGGGGTTCCAGAGACTGGAAAAACTAACAAACCTAATTATTGATGATTTATTGGAAGATTTTAAAAGTTTCAAAGGAATAGCACATGATCCACGCGAAGCAATCACTACAGCAATTCTTAATATAACTTTATTGTTTATGATCGGGGACAAACTTCCTAAAAACAATCCACAACTTATGAAATCTAAGAAACTGGTTGAAATAATTACTAGAGTTATGAATATTGGTGGGAAAGGAGCCGAACTGGATTTCTTTCCTTGGCTTCGTTATTTTGGCAATGCCACATATAAAGAAATTTTGGTAGCCAAGCAATTGAGAAATGAAATTTACGAATGGATGTCAAATAAAATAGAACATGATATAAAAAACAGTTAGTATTTTATTTAAATATATTTCGTTATTAAAATTAGCATGTGTTTTATTGTTATGGATGTACAGGATATTCAGTTGCACCCGGTGCTTATTATCCGGTAAAACATTGTGAAGAAACAGTAAATAAATAAATACAATTTTATTATTTTATTTAAATAAAAACTGACTGAGTTTACTCAAAATAGAGGTGACGTTGTTATATCATATCAACATATGTATTTTAAAATGATTTCAATTATGTGTGAACATTTTATTATGGCTCATTCTCCCAATCGCGCTTGAAGTTTCGTTTAGACATGTTTTGCTATAAATGCACAGACAATTAAATGCTTTACTTGGTACCTCTACTTCATCTAGTGTTTTAAGTAAGCTATTTGTCAGTTTTGGAAGAAATGTTTACACAAGCAATAGGAATAGGTTATTAATTAAAAGGACTGGGTAACTTAAATTTATTAAAATCAATATGCCTTTAAATTATTATTTTTTTTATAATTGTTCATAGTTTTTTACACCAGGTGAAATAGTCTTATGCCTACATAAAGCAAATCCTGTTGTCTATCATATTTGATCTTTCTAACTTTTCCTCCTCCATTATCCAGGCTTGGGACTGGCTCGCTATTAGCGAGGCAATGTTGCTTATACGTTATTTTAAATATGGCTTATATAAGTAACTTTGGTTATGGGTGAGTTGTTCATGATTGTGGACTGTTTATGTATGAATATTAGTTATTAGAGTCCGACCGTAAATGATTTTTCATTTCAAAACGAAAGTGGGGCCAAAAATAAAGTCATTTTCGGCCAAAAAAGAAAACGAAAACAAAAATTTGGAGCCATTTTAGGCCAGTAACGTAAACCGAAACCGAAAATAGTCAAAGTTTGCAACTTTTTCTTCAGTCAAACTGTCACACTTTTTGAAATTTTTATTTAGTGACTATAGTAAGGTTGAACACAATGTTAACCAATTAAGCAACTAATTTAAATTCGTTGTCCAGAAGTATCATTAGTAAACTAAAAAAACGTCAATCTATTCAAATCTAAACAGTTTATTTAACAGAAAAATCAATAGTCAAAGTTGATATTGCTAGGCAGGTAGAGCAATCACATTGTTACCACATTTAATCAATTACAGCGATTGAAATATTTACATGATTGAACTTTTTATAATAATAATAATAGAGAAGTAAAACGTTATTTATTTAATATCTGACAGTTCGATAAAACAAACAAAAACCATATTTTTTGATGGGGTATTTCTAGTAGTTATAGAATAATCAAATAACACTCGCTGTCTCTTCAAATTTACCCAATAAGCTTCCACACGCATACTCACACAACCACCAGGTAAGTTTTCTCATACATACTTGCATACACATATGCAGATCTTTACAATAATCAACTCAATGTCAAATCTTGACATTATTTTTCAAATAAAACTGATAATTGCTATATTTAAAAAAAAAGAAAATTTATTTTTTCAATAAAAAATACATCCACATGAATTTAATTAAAATTGATATTTTTTGAAAACGTAAACAACAAATAAAAAAAATTATATGTCACTTTGTAGACCACTTGTTTACTTATGTGTTCACTTGTTTATGTATGTGAAATTATGGATTCAATACCTTTGAGTCCATAAAGACGGCTTAGTGACCTTACTTAGCCAAGCGGGCTGGGAGTTATTCGGAAGTGATTTTCTGATGGAAACCTTCTAAAAGATTTTTTTCCAAATATTTTAATATGAATTAACCTGATTTTTTTCCGTGCAAACAATAGTAAAATTGGGAAACAAATTTATAATGGGTTATTAAAAAAAATTTTTGCATCAAACCTTTTAAGTTTTTGTTAATACTAAAAAAGCTAATCAATATATTTTCAAAAGAACATTTTTTTGGAATTTTTAGGAAATTCTCACCCCAAAAACCCCTTCCCACTGGGTGCACTACTGCGTTCTAAAGTTTCTGAATGTGTGTGTATATGTATGTGTAAGTGAGTGAAGCTGGAAAATTAAATAACAAAATGTTTTACACATAAAAATTATTTGCTGAATATACTAATGTTACTTTAAAGACACTGGAATAGATGGAGTGGTGCATTGGTTTCACCATCTTCTTGAAGTGGGCAAAGAAAACTTGACAACAACAAACGTGAAGTTAGCGATGGTAAATCTCCTTATTGGTAAGTTTTCTGTGCCTAATAACTTAAAAAGTTTTAACAATTTTGTAACAATAGAAAACTATTGTATAAAACCTAATCTGTTGAAAACATTGAACTCATCAGGAAGTTCCTCGTCGACTCAATCTTATTTGTATTTATTCTGCAACCTTATGGTTCATTATCCGGAAATTCAACAACAATTATACGAAGAAATTCAAGTTATTCTTGGTAAGATTTGCAGGCCTTCGTTGGCAGATCAAGAAAATATGCCGTACGCAAAAGCGACGCTTGTTGAACTCCTCAGATTTGGTAGCTTGAGCCCCATTCTCATACCTCATTGTACTACTGTTGATACAAGTGTTTGTGACTATAAGATACCGGCCAATACGACAGTTTTTATGAATTCTCGTTTTGTTCATCACGACCCTGAAATGTGGAACGATCCGTACAAATTCGATCCAACACGTTTCCTCTTGAAGAACGAGAACAAAATGTTATTTGATTGTGCACGTGAAAAATATTTGTTATCTTTCGGTGGGGGACCTCGAGCATGCCCTGGTAAAGCTTTAGCCAAGTCGAGATTGTTTCTAGCAATAACAAATATAATTCAAAGTTTTATCATTGAGCAAGATGAATCCCAGCCTCTCTCTCCTTGCGATCCACGAACGTACGAGCTAGGACTGGTCTTGCGTCCACAATCTTACAAAGTCAAATTTGTCTCAAGGCAATGAGAGTCCTAGTCTAAATACATTTTAAGGTGGCAGTCCTATGAATATTGCTTTAATATAACTCGCGTATTTAAATATATATATATATATATATATATATATATATATATGTATGTATGTATGTATGTATGTATGTATGTATGTATGTATGTATGTATGTATGTATGTATGTATGTATGTATGTATGTATGTATGTATGTATGTATGTATGTATGTATGTATGTATGTATGTATGTATGTATGTATGTATGTATGTATGTATGTATGTATGTATGTATGTATGTATGTATGTATGTATGTATGTATGTATGTATGTATGTATGTATGTATGTATGTATGTATGTATGTATGTATGTATGTATGTATGTATTATGTATGTATGTATGTATGAATGTATGTATTTCTGTGTGATTATGTAGATGTACATGTGTGTCGTTAAAAAATTGTTTGAAAGAAATGCTAATATTTAAGCTTTATACATATTTTTTAATGGCAAAGAAATAATTTTAAATAAGCCTTGTTCAACGTTTGTTTTCAAGTTCTATTTATAGCTGTAGTTGTTTACGGACCAACCTACAGTGAAATATTTACTTGAAATAAAACAAAAAATACAGGACACGCAACTTCTATGAGAGAACAGAAATTCAACCTCGCGTAAAAAACTGTAAATTTTTTTGAAAGAAACAATCTATTTGGAGCAGTTTTTGTTTTCAAATTTTTATCTTTAAATAAGGCCGGCGGCAATCGTTCATCATATACAAATTTTTGATAAAGTGAAAACATTGAATGGAATTAAACTGTAACGAACATTTATGGTTATCCATTATTAATTTTGTTAAAATGTTTTTTTTCTTCACTTCTTGTTTAAAAACAAATTTATTTTAATATTATTGTGTTATTTTTGGAGATTTAAAATTATTATTTTACTTAAACATTTTATTGTTACTGTTGCTTTAATAAAGAAAAACTAGAAAAAGAAAGAAAAAGCTCATTTATCTTCCGGCGTATGTATATATCCAGGTTACTTTTACATCTTCCGACAGTTTTCCAGGTTACTTTTTATCTTCCGACGTACTTCCAGGTACTTTTGTGAATGTTCATCACACACGAGTGTTATCTTGTGGGTGGTAGTTTTGCTGCTTCCTATTTGATAAATATGTTTTAGTAAGCTTTTTTCACCGCGAAGAAGTAAAATCTGCTTTTTATGTCGGCACTTTTGACCTACATGAGACGATGATTAAACTACATGTAGGTGATAACACCCATTTTTTTCACACGATTTTCTTTAACTTCACATTTCCGCTGACGTTGTTCGCGACAAATCTTTTAATCATATTTTGATTTACTTCCCAGTTTGCTTTCGATCTGAAATTCGGAATAAAGGCGTATTATGGATAGTAAAACAATATTAGGTCTTAAAATTATTTTAAACAAAAAAATTGAAGAAGCAAAATTTAATTAAAATTTTTTAACGAACAAATTCAAATATGTAGAAAAAAGTAATGTTTTGAAAAGATTAAACTTTGATGCCCATATTATCACAAACGAGTGATGAAATCAAACGTCTCATGGGCTGCAGACAGTCTCTGTATCTATCACACTTTTCCAAATTCAAACAGCTGCCGTTGCAGCCAATTTTGCTTTTCATTTCTTCTAAAAATATTTTTGATTTTTTTCCACTTTAGACTGACCACATCTATGCATTATATCAAAACTGCTGAATCGAAAACGCCATGCTTAGTGAATACGTTGCCAAAAATGTGTGTGCGTTTGGCATTTTTGCTTAGTAAAAGTTTGTCTTTTTTTGCTTAGAAGTTTAAATTTGGCAAGCAGATTGTTGAGCATCTCCTACTCGATTTTAGCCATGAAATCAGTATAGGTACATACTTAAAGGGAAGTTGAAAATGGGCCCGTGCAATTGGAGACCTACCGTTGCGAATGCGCTGCAGCTATGTATGTAGCTTGTAATAAGCATTTTTTGACACGAAACTGGTAGCAAAATCTTATCTATATATATAAAAATGAATGTTTGTATGTATGCATGTATATATGTATATATGTATGTACTTTATGCATTGCTACACCATTCATCCGATTGTAATGAAATTTTCACACAACCTTGAGAGTCAAGGGGAATCAAACATAGAGAAAAAAAATTTGAAAACCGTCACAAAATGAGTGGAGCGGAGCGGGTGAGCGAGCGGGAACTCTATATATATATATATATATATATATACTAGCGGGGTTACCCGGCGTTGCTCGGGGTTTTCAGAAGTTTTGTTATCGATTTTCTCTCTTGCTCGCGTTTCCTTCCAAGCTTGCTCCCGCTTCCAGTCGGTTTCCGCATTCCCGGTCGCTTTCCCGTTCCCGGTCGCTTTCCCGTTCCCGGTCGCTTTCCCGTTTCCGGTCGCTTTCCCGTTCCCGCTTGCTCTCCCGTTCCCGGTCACGCTTGCTCTCCCATTCCCGGTCACGGTTGCTCTCCCGTTCCCGTTCACGCTCATTTTCTCTTTTCCATTCTTTCATAACTTCTTTTAGTCCATAAAACGTAAAATAAATTTGCTAAGACTATATATATATATATATATATATATATATATATATATATATATATATATATATATATATATATATATATATATATATATATATATATATATATATATATATATATATATATATATATATATATATGAATGTTTGTGGGTTAGTTTGTCTATTATAGAAACGGGAAAGCGACCCGGAACGGACAGCGAGCGGGAACGGAAAAACAAGCGTGAGCGGGAACGGGAGAGCAAGCGTGAGCGGGAACGGGACAGCGACCGGCAGTGATATTTCAGTTACAACTTTTCAGTTACAGTTACAGTTAAAGTTACAACATTTTTCAGTTTCAGTTAAAGTTATTTTTCCACAAACATTTTTCAGTTACTATTACACTTATTTATTTTTAAGTTAAAGTTACAGTTAACTGTAGATTCTATACACAGCCAAAACAATTTTTTTAAATTTATTTATTTACAAAATGGTAAAACTTCGAGTTCATTTAAAAAAAACACGAGTTTCTAGATTATTGGAGAGCCTGTTTCTTTTCCCTGCAGTCATATCACTGCAAACCGAGAAGATGCGCTCCACATATGCTTCTGAAGCAGGTGCAGAGATAAGGTCTTTAGCGAAGGCCGCTATTAGAGGATACACTGTCTCTGAGGCTGTCCAGAAACTTAATCCAGTTTGATTAGCAGCTAATCTTTTTGAAGCCCCATGATAAGCATTAAGTTTTTCCTCAACAGAACTTCCGTGCCTAGATTGCTTGCTCGGAGAACTGGAAGCTTCAATTTCTTGGGCAAGCCTCTTAAATCTTTTTAAAGGAGGTTGGCACAATTCATCAGAAAAAGATTGCAACAGCACTATCAACTATCAATAATAACAAAAGGCCGCGAATAACTAAACAGCACCATATATACTATTTAATGATATTAATGATAATGAATCCGAGTTTTATTAAAGTGGCGTATGTTCTTCAAAAGAACTTCAAGACCACTGTAGACGTTAGGGAAAAGATTTAGTAAACAGAAATGTTTTTAGTGCTGTGTGGAAACTGGCTGAACTGGATGTAGATATGATGTGGAGAGGGAGTTTGTTCCACATTTCAAGCTTAATCACGTCGATGGATCTTCCGTCGAGCGTCGCGCGATGAACCGGCGGTGTAGTGAGGAGGCCCCTGGATGCTGATCTGAGCCTCGGCCGACCCGGTACATTGGCTACATGAGCAAAAAACAGGTATGGAGGAGCATGGCCGTGCAGAGATTTGTGAACTATTGTGGAAATCTTGTACTCGATTCGTTGCCGAATGCGAAGCCAGTGGAGATCTTTGAGAAGTGTGGTGACATGGTCATATTTCCGAGCATTGTAGATTGTTTTGGCGGCTGTGTTGATGAGAGTTTGAAGCCGATCCAGATGGCAAGAAGGAAGGCCGGCTAGAGTTGAATTTCCGTAATCAATCTTTGGAAAAACCAAGGCGGTTATGAAAATTCTCCGGGCGTCAATTGAGAGATGTGAGGAGATGCTGCGAATCTTTCTGAGAGAAGCATAGCAGGAACGGGTCGTGTTGTCAATGTGACTGGCCATAGAACAATCTGAATCCAGCCAGATCCCCAGATTACGAACACGTCTTACAGGGGGGATTAGGTCGGAGCAGATTCGAACCGGCTTGGTAGGGAGAGTTGACGAACGTCGGAAAGACGAGCACCAGATCACTTCTGTTTTGTTGGAATTCAACAGGAGACGGCTGCTGAACATCCAACGGTCGACAGCGTCTACGCATCTTGATGCCTTCATGGCAAGAGACTCCGCGTGCTCCGGTCGGCAGCGGCAGTAGACTTGTGTGTCGTCGGCGTACATGTGGCATTGGAGACCATGCGCCCTGATGACTTCCTCGAGTTCAGCTGTATATAATGTAAAAAGAAGTGGACCCAGCACAGACCCCTGAGTTACTCCTCATGTTAATGATGTCACCGCTGACGCTGATGCGCCAGAGCGTATTGAGAAAGAACGTCCGGTCAAATAAGATCCGAACCATTCAAGAACGACACTCTTCAAACCGAATGACGCTTCGAGGCGTTTCAGTAATATGTGATGGTTAACGGTATCAAAGGCCGCTGAAAGGTCAAGCAGCACAAGCAGCGACAACTCGCCGTCGCCCGCGGCTTGCAGAATATCAGAAGACACACGAAGCACTGCGGTTTCGGTGGAATGGTGACGACGATAAGCCGATTGATGAAGAGGAAGAAGATTGTATTGCTCTAGATGCGCTAAGACTCTGCTGAGTACCAGCCGCTCTAATAGCTTTGAAAAAACTGAGAGGTTAGAAATAGGCCGATATGAATTAACGTCGGCGGGGTCCAGGGTAGATTTTTTATCAACGGAGTGACGTAAGATGATTTGTATATAAGAGGAACCTTGCCAGAAAGAAGAGACTTGTTAAAGAGTTTGACCAAAACAAGTGCAATGAATGAGATTTTCTTCATGAGCCAAGTTGGTATGGGGTTAAGAACACATTGTAATATTAATCACCACTTAATGTTGTTATGGTTATGTTTCAGAATGAGAAACAGACTATCTACAGCTGTGAAGGGGGGATGGTCCCAAAAAAACATGGAAAGAGCAGTAGAAGATGTTTTGAAAGCTTGCTTGCCAGTTAAATCTGCAGCTGAGAAGCACCAAGTAAGTAGAACATCACTGAGGCGTAGACTGGATACAATTCGCAGAGGAGATAGTTTTGAAAGTAAAGCTTATTCTCAATCATCGATGAGAGTTTTCAGTTCAGAAGAAGAGCTTCAGTTGAAAGAGTATTTAATACATGCCTCAAAAATGGGTTATGGGTTGAGTGACTAAAGAAGAAGTTCAAACTCCCAACAGCTCTATGGTCGTTGTCGAACCCAGTGAATCAGAGTTATCGGCAACGCTTCAGATGATCTGCCCTTTTCCGAGGTGGGGGTCGGAAGAAACTGTCTTCTACCATATTGACAGATACTCCTGTAAAGAATGTTTTGCAGAAAGAAAGGACAGAAAGAGATTTGAGGAGATGCAAGTTAAAAACATCAAAACTTGCAGCAAGAAGGGATATTTCTAAAAGCTACCCAGACATCGAGCCTGACGGGAAATCAACATTCAAAAATATGCTCACCAGTAAAGATCCTTATTTTAGCATTGACAGCGCCAAGATAGAAATAGGGGATTGGTGTCTTTTTGAATATGTTTTTGACTCAAAAACCTATTATGTAGGCAAAATTGTTGAAGTAAAAGAGGATAAAGTTTCGGCTGATTTTTTGAAATTTGTATACAAAGATAAAGACACCGAAGAGGCCAAATTTTTATCTAAAAATAAAGGGATTTGTGAGGCTGATATGGATCAGATTGTTGTAAAACTAGGAGATCCAATCCTTCAAAATCTAAGCTCAGAAATGAACATATAAAATTTTCTTTTGACTTTTCAGCATATAGTCTTAGTTTATAGGCTACAACTCTTCCATAAAATGACAAAAACAATTTTTTATTTTTTAATTAACATTAATAAAGATTTTTCTGTGAAATAAAATATTTTGGCTTACCATTTGTTGAGAATTGTGTCTTCTATAATAAAAATTGCATGAGTGGCCATTGAGTACTTGGGGGTGGCCATTCAATACTACCAGGTTGTACTGAATGGCCAGCCAGAAATTTTGGAAGAGGTTGCGTTATTTATCGTTTTTTATAAAATTGTTATAATTTGAAAAGTTTTAATGAGCGGTTTTCAGTAGTGGAATGTTTTTGCTTTCATTATGTGAAAAATTTTTATTTCTATCACTTATAGTTTTTTTGTATGATTGATTTGAATAAAAATGTAAAATTGTGTGGCCATTTGGTACTACTCTCCCCTAATTACATAAATGAGCAAAAACGGGAACGGGAAGCCAACTGAGAGAGAAAGATAGAGCGGGAAAGGGAAAGCGACCGAGAACGGGAAAGCAACCGGGAGCGGGAAAGCGATCGATAGTTGTAAAACGACCAAGAACGGGAAAGCGACCGGGAACGGAAAAGCGACCGGGAACGCGATGGGAACGGGAAAGCGGAGAAGGAAACGGGAGCGAGAGAGAGAGACAAACATTAGAAAAACCTCTAAAAACCCCGGGCAACGCCGGGTGCCCCCGCTAGTCTAATGTATAAAAATGAAAATTTGTACGTATCTATAGCCATCAAACTTAAGCCGCTGAACACATTTTATTTAAATTAAGCAGGTATAATCAACATAACGATGCTTCTCACCGATTATATATATATATATATATATATATATATATATATATATATATATATATATATATATATATATATATATATGAATGTTTTTATGTATGTATGTATGTATGTATGTATATATATATGTTTGCTATTTATGCAATGCCACACCATTCATTCGATCGTAATGAAAATTTTACACAACCTTGAGAGTCAAGGGGAATCAAATATAAAAAAAAGTGAAATCCGTCACAAAATGAGCGGAGCGGAGCGTGTGAGCAAGCGGGAACTATATCTATATATATAAAAATGAATGTTTGTATGTATGTATGTATGTATGTTTGTATGTATGTATGTATGTATGTATGTATGTATGTATGTATGTATGTATGTATGTATGTATGTATGTATGTATGTATGTATGTATGTATGTATGTATGTATGTATGTATGTATGTATGTATGTATGTATGTATGTATGTATGTATGTATGTATGTATGTATGTATGTGTGTATGTATGTATGTATGTATGTATGTATGTATGTATGTATGTATGTATGTATGTATGTATGTATGTATGTATGTATGTATGTATGTATGTATGTATGTATGTATATATGTATGTTCTTTATGCATTACTACACCATTCATCCGATCGTAATGAAATTTTCACACAACCTTGAGAGTCAAGGGGAATCAAATATAGAGAAAAAAATTTGAAATCCGTCACAAAATGAGCGGAGCGGGTGAGTGAGCGGGAACTATATACATATATATATATATATACACATATATAAACATACATAAATGAGCGAAAACGGGAACGGGAAGCCAACTGAAAACGAAAGATAGAGCGGGAAAGGGAAAACGACCAAAAACAGGAAAGAGACCGGGAGCGGAAAAACGACCGGGAACGCGACGGGAAAGGGAAAGCGGAGAAGGAAACGGGAGCGAGAGAGACAAACATTAGAAAAACCTCTAAAAACCCCGGGCAGCGCCGGGTGCCCCCACTAGTATATATATATATATATATATATATATATATATAGAAATGAATGTTTGTATGTATGTATGTCCTTTATGCATTGCTACACCATTTATCCGATCGTAATGAAATTTTCACACAACCTTGAGAGTCAAGGTGAATCAAATTTAAAGAAAATTTTTTTTAAATCCGTCACAAAATGAGCGGGAACTATATATATATACTAGCGGGGTTACCCGGCGTTGCTCGGGGGTTTTTAGAGTTTTTTATCATTTTTTTTCTAGCTCTTGTTTAATTCCCCGTTTTCTCTCCAGCTCCCGGTCGCTTTCCCGTTCCCGCTTGCTTTCCCACTCCCGGTCACTTTCCCGATTCCGGTTGCTTTCCCGCCCCAACTATCTCTTAATAATTTGTAATAACGCGCAATCGGTCACATTATGCAAGACAGGGAAGCAAGTCATGGACTTCTTAATATTAAGAAGTCCATTAGCAAGTAATGCCTGTTACGCAATTGTAAACAGTAATTCGAAAACTTATGCAATGATCATGTATAGGCAGTTTTGGCCCAAAGGTTTTTTGGCCCCCTGAGCCGGAGGATCGGAGAAGGAGTCCAAACCTTCTTAACTTTTTCCCCTTCTTAACTTTCTAGGCCAAAAGTTCCTATGTACGACCATCGAAGGTAATTGCGTAATAAAATTCAAATTTTGTTTACGTAACAACGTTTGAAGGCTTCAAGCAACTTTTAGCAAATCTATTTTACGTTTTATGGGCTAAAATAAGTTATGAAAGAATGGAAAAGAAAAATAGAGCGCGAGCGGGAACGGAAACGGGAGAGCAAGCGGGAACGGAAACGGGAGAGCAAGCGGGGAAGGAAACGGGAGCAAGAGAGAAAAATTATAAAAAAACCTCTGAAAACCCCGAGCAACCCTGCTAGTATATATATATATACTAGCAGTGCCCGTAGCGGCTTCGCTCGCATGAAATTTGAGAATTTGAACCATGCATACATAGTAGAGTACTGCACGGATCAATTTTTTAGGTCTCGGCTCGGCCCGTCGACAACTTGGCCCAACCCGTTTCAAAAACCGAAATTCCTGGCCCGGCACGGCCCGTCTAATATGGGCCCGGCCCGTTTTTACAGGCCTAGAAGTTCTATATACTTGATGAAAAACTTCGGCCCGTCCCACCTTGACTTCACGTTTAGCCTGAACACCCTAAAATCACTAAAATGTCTATATACTTGGTTAAAAATCTCGGCCCGTCCCACCTTGATTTAAGGTTTGGGCAGGGCCGTATGAAGACCCTAAAATAACGGCTTGGCCCGTCCGTCCGGTGATAAACCTAACTCATTTACTTTTAACCGGCACAAAACCTCAAAATACTATTTTTCACATCTGTAGCACTTACAGTTTTTGAGTAGCAGTTATTTTAAAATCAAATAACCTTTTTTCCACCTCACATTTGAGGTCCTGGAACTGGAAACCAAATTTTCAAAAAATGGTAAAACACGTATATTATTATTTTTGGAGTAGAAACCAAATACTAATTTTTACTCCTGTAGCATCTACTGTTTTCGAGTAGCAGTTACATTAAAAACCAAATAACCTTATTTTCCACCCCACATTTGAGGTCCTGAAAACCAAATTTTAAAAAAATGGTAAAACACGTATATCTTTATTTTTAGAATAGAAACTAAATACTAATTTTTACATCTGTGGTATTTACAGTTTTTGAGTAGCAGTTACTTTAAAAAACAAATAACCCTATTTTCCACCCCACATTTGAAGTCCTGGAAACCAAATTTTCAAAAAATGCTAAAACACGTATTTCATTATTTTTGGAGTAGAAACTAAATACTAATTTTTACTCCTGTAGCATTAACAGTTTTTGAGTAGAAGCTACTTTAAAAACCAAATAATCCAATTTTCCAACCCACATTTGAGGTCCGGGAAACCGAATTTTTAAAAAATGGTGAAACACGTATCTTTTTATTTTTCAAAAAGAATCTATATACCAAATTTCAAAATTTCCTCATTTTTGGTTTTCGAGATATACATTGTTTTAGAAAAAAGTTTGTTTTCCAGTATTTTTCCCTCAGGAGCAAAATTTTCAAAAATCCTTTCTTAGCGGATGTTTACGCTATAAAAGTAATATAATTTCCAAATTTCACGTTCCTAGGATGAGGCGTTTGAGCTCGGCGTTGATTATCAGTCAGTCATCAGTCAGTCAGTCAGTCAGTCAGTCAGTCAGTCAGTCAGTCAGTCAGTCAGTCAGTCAGTCAGGACATGTTCTTTTATATATATATATATATATATATATATATATATATATATATATATATATATATATATATATATATATATATATATATATATATATATATATATATATATATATATATATATATATATATATATATATATATATATATATATATATATATATATATATTCTTAATTGTTTTTGCCTGGAGCGTAAAAAAGTTATCTACGTCCCAGATCAAGGCTCCAATGTTGTCAAGGCGTGCCGCTTCAACGCAGCTGAAAGACTTTGCCGCGTAGCACATGGTTTCCACAATCTCATCACCGTTGATGGAGTCGGTAAATGCACTCCTATTTAATATTTCATCGTTAAAGTTAGGAACGTCACAATGACTTTCACGTACAAAACGTCGTTACTTCAAAATGAGCAATTTGTTTCAGAACTTGAAGAAACTCTAGAAACAGTTAATAACCAATCGTCTAGTATGATTTCTGGGAAAAACAAAAATGATGTTCCAGCTTTGATCGATTCAGAAACAGATGTAATCATGGGCGCCCGCAGGTGGGGGGCAAGGGGCGCACTTCTGGATTTCTGGTTTAATTCTTTTAGACAAAAATAGAAACAAATTATAATTAAAACATCTATAATTAATTGTAACAACTTTGATTCCTTCTATTGTTATATCGATATCATCATCATCATTATCTTTGAGAATGCATCCCCCCAGATGCTTCTTTTTTTTACTCCATTCACGTTTCTCTAAACACTTTGATGCGTGAAAATTATCCAGAATCACTGATCCACTACTGGTTAAATAGTTTAATCTAAGTATAATATTTATTTCAGCTTGTATTAGTTGATAGGCTCATGTATAGTTGTTTAAATGGGCCTCCAAAAAACATTACTGAGGTCTTTTACTGATGAATGACTATTGTTTGATTATCTCTTTTCATTTTCATACAATTTTTTCCAACTTTTTCTGCAAAGCCTTAAAGGTACACACATTTTCATCAACAATGACAGTTTGGCTGTGTAGGAGATATAAACCTTTCCAACTTAAGCATTTTTGTAATTTTCAGTGTGTTTTTAAAGCATTTTGGAATATTTATTATGATGTAAAATAAAATAAAGTTAAGTAAAATTGTACTATATATACATAATTTATAAAAAAAATTCAAATTTTTTTGGGGCTCAATTGAGCCCCAAGACCCCATACAATTTTGTGAAAAAGAAGAAACCGGAGAGACAATATGAGACAAAAGGCGAAGAGAGAAAAAAACAAAAAGCTTGCTTCCCTTGCAAAAATTCCTGCGGGCGCCCATGGATGTAATGTGACGAGACTCAGAAAAAAATCATCTGAATATGATAACTTTGAAGAAAGATTGCCCTACCAGATGGAATTGTCTACTTACTTTTTATTTTTCATTATAGTTTATAGTCCTTTACACAAGGTGTCTTAAGACTCTAATGGCTGTATGTAGGAAGCACTTAAGTACTTCCTGTCGTGGATCAGAATTTGATCTTTTTTACTTTTTCCCTCCTCCTTTCTCCAGGCTTGGGACTGGCTCGCAATTAGCGAAGCGGAGTTAATTGTCTACTTATGATGCTGGACTGTCTTATTAAAAATCAGCAACTTATTGAAAGGTGTCTCAGTCGTTTACGTCTTTTTGATAAAATGCTGAGCAATGAGGAATGGATAACGATTGATAATTTGGTCCAATTTCTCAAATTATTTCAAACGGCTACTGAGGTATTAAGTGGTTCCAAATATTCGATAATTAGCCTTGTTTTATTGTTCAAGTCTGAGATTATAGGGCTCCTGACAGATTTAGCAGCAGACAGCAATATTGTAAATTCTATGAAACACAACATGCGGATGGCTCTAGATCATAGACTTCCAGTAACAGATTTACATGTAATCGCAGCTATGCTTGACTTATCTCAACGTGCTTTGACCACTGTCCAAAAAATCTTAAAGACCAAAACATAGCGGCTGTAGAATTTCTTGAGCAAGCAGTATAAAAATACGTTGGTGATTTGGAGAAAGGCCAAGACGATCAAGCTAGTCGTGTTGAAACAGCTGAAAAAATTCCATGGAAACGAGCAAAATATGATATGCTTGTAAAGCAAGCAAGTTCAGTGACGTTGTCATTAGAACGCAACATTCAGTAGTATAGATGTTTAACTGTATCTCAAAATGACCTGCAGGTTTGGTGAAACACGCAGAATAAACCTAATCCAAAACTTTCAGAGTTTGCCAAAATTATTTTAGCTAGTCCAGCTACAAGTGTGCGTCGGAGCGCATTTTTCCAACTGCGGGTTTAATGGTTAATTCCAAGCGCAGTGCCATGGAACCATTATCCGTTGATAAGATAGTTTTTGTACACGAAAATTCACACTTTTTGACCAACGAATATGAATTTAATTTGACTTGTCAACTCTATTTTTTTAATTAAAAGTTGAACTAGTACGTCTGTTTAATTTTTTCTTTGATTCATGTCATTTTCGTTTAATTAAACAAATCATCATAAACGCCGCCGATACCGCCGCCGTAAAAAAACAGGCGCCGCCGCCGCCGGTTAAAGTTGGTCAGCGCGCCGCCGACGATTTGACGTCGGAGCACACCTCTACCTTAAAGGTAGCATAAGTTGCTGGTGATCCATGTTGAAATAACGCATGCGTGGCTGTTGGTACTGGCTCGCAATTAGCGAGGCAGAGTTTTTCAACATATATTTTTTAGTTTCTTTATATAGCCAGAGTGACGTGATCTCAAGCAGCTAACTTCGAATCGAAAGTTGAAACCATCAGTAGTCAGAAAGCTGCACGATTCTCAATCAAAAAAGCGATCACAACAATAATCAACATCAGCCCGCCTTCAAACATGGACTCTTGATTGGCTCTCGCACTAATGCTAATTTCTAAACAAGAGCCATCACGCCACCCATGAAAAAATCAGAATAAATTATTTAGATTCAAATAAAACTGGTGGTCGCCACAAGTACTCATGCTGCGAAACGAAATGCTAACAAAGCTAATTCACTAGGTCACCGCTGACCGCTCTGTTTCAAACATCATCATATACAACAGCATTATCATTATTTCAATGGTTTATCATAATGAAGAAACAGATCTGTCTAGAACTTTACTGCACAATTCCATTTGAATTATATCTTCTCACAACGTTAAGTTCAACGATGATTATTTGACTTACAATCATGCACCGATCTACATGATGTTAACCTTCAATTATTTGTTTTCAAGAAAAGACTGACTCGAACCTAATGTTTTACAGATGATTTAAAATAAACAGATGTAACAAATTTCTCTCGTTCGTTAAAACTTTCTGTTCAAATGTCGGGCCACTCTGAATCGCAATGCTCATCTTTGCAAAGTATATATAAACCGGCAACTTGTGACTGTTGTGATCGCAAGAAATCCTATTTGAACACATTTTTTTTAAACTCGATAGATTTTTAATATAAATCTAAGCAAAATGAGAACAGCGTATGAAAATTTATTGGAGGCTTTTTCAACAAACTGGTTTTCAGCTATACTTTTTCTTGCTGCGATTTTCTTTTGGAGATGGGCTGATGAAATTTGTTCAAACATCAGGATGCCACTAAAAAATAATTTATATAATAGCATTCCGGGACCAAAAGGATTGCCATACATAGGAAGTGCTTTTAAAATTGACAAAAAGAAGCCATACGAAACCTTTCGAATGTGGGCCAAAGAATTTGGAAAAATCTACCGTGTCAAAATGTTTGGAAAAAATATTGTTGTTTTAAACAGCGCTGAGGTTTGGTTTTCTTATGATAAAATTAAATTGAATTTTTGTTTTAAATCATTTCGTGTAAAAAACTAAAAATTTCAAGATAAAAATGTAAAGTTGATAAATTCAAATTTAAACAAAATTACTCACATTTTAATAATAAAACTTTGATCTCTCAATTGTCAAACATGACTCAAATAGCTGCAGAGTAAAGTTCTGCAATTCTGTTCAATTACCATTTTGGCTTCGTGCGTCATCGTTGTGTTTGTGCCAAAGTTTAAAATCAAAATTCAACAAACGCCATCTGTTTTATTGAGGCTTTCATTCAAACTTTCAACTTTTTCTTACTTTCTTTTCATCTTGTTAACAGTAAACGAGATAACCAAATAAATGTTTTTTGAAGGCCTTGATATCTGAAAAAACTGTCCAATTTAACTGCAAGGACAATTATTTGTTTATACTTTTTCAGCATTAAACTTGTTTTTAAAAAATTTGCAGGCAATACATGAAGCTTTAATTGATCGAGGACACGACTTTGCAGGAAGGCCAGAATTGTATTACAGATCGAAATTCATGTCAGACGGAAGTCAAGACATAGTTTCAGCATCACCAAGTCCCTCATGGCATTCCCTCAGAAAAACCGTACAACGTGAAATAAAAAAATATGATCCGGGGCTCCAAAGACTGGAAAAACTAACAAACCTAATTATTGATGATTTATTGGAAGATTTCAAAAGTTTCAAAGGAATAGCACATGATCCACGCGAAGCAATCACTACAGCAATTCTTAATATAACTTTATTGTTTATGATCGGGGACAAACTTCCTAAAAACAATCCACAACTTATGAAATCTAAAAAACTGATTGAATTGATTACTAAGGTGATGAATGTTGGTGGGAAAGGAGCCGAACTGGATTTCTTTCCTTGGCTTCGTTATTTTGGCAATGCCACATATAAAGAAATTTTGGTAGCAAAGCAATTAAGAAATGAAATTTACGAATGGATGTCAAATAAAATAGAACATGATATAAAAAACAGTTAGTATTTTATTGAATTTATTTACTAAAAATGATAGTCATTTAATTAATAAAAATTAGTATGTGCTTTATTATATTTATTAAAAATTTCGCTTAGAGTTTGATCGGTATAAAACTTAGGGTTTATTCAGTTACTAGTGGTTTTGCACGTCCCATGGACGGTTGTTTTAACATTACGATGAACATTGGATATATTTTTGGATTAATATAAGTTAATTAATTATTTTGGTATTTTATTATTTATCGTTTTATTGTTCATATGCATTTCAAAACAAATGAAAAGAAAAAGGATAGATTAAAATATCAATAATTTTTTATATTTTGAATTATTTTAAGTAAGGTAAATATTTATTTAATTATATAAAAGTATATAAAAATTATTTCTTACATATGAATTAATTTTCCATAGATAGTAAATCATCACACAAAAACGTTTTACACAGACGTCTTACACGGACGTGGGCTATTATATTATACTAGAGAGTAGAGACTAGAAACTAGAAATAGCCCGTCAAAAATGACGGATTTTTTTTTAAATTAATTAATTTTATATTTTTCACCTTTATAAAAACTTGTATTTTAGGTTACAATCTCTGTTTGTGTGTGCGTTTGTGTATGTGTGTGTGTGTGGTTTTCTCTGTACGCAAATCTTGCAAGTAAAATTTAACCAGCTTTTTAACTAGCTAGGAAGCTGAAACTTTCAGCATAGCTTTATATTGGATGATAATACATGATTCAATTTAAAAAAATATTTTGAACATCTTTCGTTTTTCCAAATTGAGTGTATTTGAATTCAAAGTTTGCGTTGAAAAGCTCGTTTTTCCTTTACTTGTTTAGCTTAAGGGCTGACAGAGTACAATTACAAAACAATTTTTAATATTCAAATAAATTAAAAAATATTTACCTAACTTAAATTATGTAAAACAATTATTTATATAATTATTAATTATCATTATATATAAATTAATTCGCCATAGATAACAAGTCGACACGTAAAAACGTCTTACACAGACGTGGGCTATTATATTATATATGTTCAGACGTTTTCAAGGCAGCTACTTTGAACAATTCTGACATTTGGCGGATATTTAAAGACGTCGTCCTTTTTAACAAAATCAATACAAAATTAAAATAAAACTTCTTGAAAGTTTTATAAGACGTTTAGCGGCAAGTCCAGTAAAAAGATGAAGATGACACTGCTCTTTCTTCTAAATTGGCTCATGTTAAACCAACCAACAGCAGGATATTATAACAGTCGTCATTCGTTATATGAATGAAAACAATTATGAAAATGTTGCTGGATTTGTTCATGCTGACTGGATTTTATTAGACATGGGATTCTAACCGTTGAGTATTGCAGAAGTACGACAGCGGATTAGCTTTACTGGTCAAGTTCAGTAGTGTAAAAGTATCATTAGATTCTAATTGTTTTTATTAAGTACATTGCTTCAATTAACAGTTAAAACTAGAAAAAAACAACTCCAAGTATTTAAAAAATAAAACATACCGACAGGGCAAATGCTCTCAAATGCTGGTCCAGAAAAGTGGTAAGAAAGAAATATTTTATTTTATTCCTGGACCGTTTCATCAACTGGCTAAAAGTACGGTTTGAAAAGTTGGACAACTTTCTAAAATAAACGTCACTGCTAAAAGCTTATTTCCAAAGCCATGAATACTTTTTCGTTGCCCAAAGATATATAAGTATTAGAGTTGTTTGAGTTTAGGCTTCCCGAATGGAGCCGACCTTACCTTCTTGGTCTTTATGTTAAAAATCTCTTCACAATTAGGCCATTGTAACTCTGGTGGCTACTGTACAAAAATCAAGACAAGATTAATGCTAAAACCAGGTGCTCAACCAGTTTTCAGAAAGAAAAGACCAGTGACGTTTGCTACCCTTCCCTTGATTGACACAGAATTAGAGCGGCTACAAGATTAAAATTAGAAACACATACATACATACATACATACATACATACACACATACATTCATACATACATATATATCAGTATGAAACGATATAACAGAGCAGTTCCTATTTAAAGTTTGAGACACGAACAAGTTTCGTCTAGTCACTCCCACAAAAACGGCCTCCAAAAAATGTGAAAAAACCATATTCTTGAAAAAATACAATTCAATGTTATCTCTGATAAGTGATAACCTTTTTTTGTTTGATTGAGACAATCCTAGTATTCAATATTAGAGCTAAAAAGTCAATCTAAGCTCTGAAGTGTTTCATGACCTAACTCCACAGCATGATGGAAAAATGAAAACTGACTATGTTAACCTTGGTACAGTGACAAATCTAAAAAAAGTAAAAAGGATAAAAAGAGAAAAGGAAAGAGAAAATAGAAACAGCAAAAAAACCAACAAAAATCCAAACAACACCGTGTCTGGTGAACAGCAAGTAAGCAAGTAAGCTAGTAAGCCGTAAAAACCAAGTTTTTTTTTAGCAAGTCCCGAATATTTCTGAATTTGCCGGCTTTTCATTTACTGCAAAAAAAAATTTTAATGACATTTTTTGAAACTTATATATGTAAACACTTATTTAATTGTATTTGATTTGGTTTTGCTTTATAACACAGATAATTATTATTTTTAATTGATGAAGTGTTTTTCTGAAAAAAATTTAAATTTTTATAAAATGCATTGCCATGAGGAGCAAGCCTATAATTTATATTTCTACTCGATTGGATGATGGGAAGTTAGTTAATTTTCACTTTCATGTTTTGCAAACATTCAAACAAGCAATGACACAAGTATGAAAGCATTTAAGCGGCTTCTGCTGCACACGGCGTTATATAAATTGTCATTTAAAAAAACCGGTGGTGAAGTTAATATTAAGGATTGAAAAAAACAAATTCAATTTTTTTTGGTCTACTAAATAAAGGAAATTCAAGGTATCCTACAAAAGGCTGCATGACAGTTGTAATCAATTATTTCGAAAACTAAAAATATTCCTAAGTCCCTCTTTTAACTTTTTTGGATCCACCAGTATAATCAGTGATTGAAAAAACTTATGTTATTTTGAAGACACTGAAAGGGATGGAGTGGTGCATGGGTTTCACCATCTTCTTGAAGTTGGCAAAGAAAATTTGACGACAACAAATGTGAAATTAGCTGTGGTTAATCTCCTCATTGGTAATTTTGATTTTTTTAAATTTGGTTGCGAAAATCATTTTAGTGTAAAACTGAATCTGTTGAAAACATTGAACTCACTAGGTAGTACCTCGTCAACTCAATCTTATTTGTATTTATTCTGCAACATTATGGTTCATTATCCGGAAGTTCAACAACAATTATACGAAGAAATTAAACTGGTTTTTGGTAAGATATGCAAGCCTTCGTTGGCAGATCAAGAAAATTTGCCGTTTACAAGAGCGACGCTTGCTGAACTTCTCAGATTTGGTAGCTTGAGTCCCATCCTCATACCTCATTCTACCATAGTCGATACAAATGTGTGTGACTACAAAATACCAGCCAATACGACCGTTTTTATGAATTCTCGTTTTGTACATCACGACCCTGACATGTGGAACGATCCGTACAAATTCGATCCAACACGTTTCCTCTTGAAAAACGAGAACAAAATATCGTTTGATTATGCACGTGAAAAGTGTTTAATATCTTTTGGCGGGGGACCTCGAGCATGCCCTGGAAAAGCCTTAGCAAGGTCAAGATTGTTTCTAGCAATAACAAATATAATTCAAAGTTTTATCATTGAACCAGATGAATCCCAGCCTCTCTCTCCTTGCGATCCACGAACGTACGAGCTAGGACTGGTCTTGCGTCCACAATCTTACAAAGTCAAATTTGTCTCACGGCAATAAGAGTCACCAGTTTAGTTACATTTCTAAAGTGGCAGTATTGTTTCTATATACTTTACGTGAATATATAAATATATAAATATATTAATAATTTAATATATATATATATATATTTATATATGTATATATATATATTTATATATGTATATATATATATATATATATATATATATATATATATATATATATATATATATTTATATACACTTGTATGAGTGCGTTTATGTGTGCATACGTTTTTTCAAGCTGAAAAGTTTACAAATGTGCCATATTGTATTTTGTGCACAGAGCATTCCATTTAGAAAAAAAAACTTTGAAAACATCCAACCATTTTCGTGACATTTTTGTTGTTTGATTTAAAATTGAATTGGTTTTAATGAAGATATAAAAAATTTGCTTTACAATTTTAAAACTGTGAAAAAAATGTTTTAATAAGAAATAGTAATATTTAATGTTTTACGTGTTTTTTATTGCCATAGAAGCAATTTTAAATAAACAGTTAACTTTGTTTAGTGTTTTTTTTCAATTTGATTTATAATTGTAGTTGTTTGAAGACTAACCTTCAGTGAAATATTTATTTGAAATAAGACAAAAAACACAGGACATGCAACTTCTACGCGAAAACAACAAAAACTTGACCTCGTGGAGAAAATACTGTAAATATTTTTTAACAGAAACAATTTACTTAGAGTAGATTTGTTGCAAATTAATCTTTCTACGAAGCCAGCGGCATCTGTTCATTATATACAAATCTTCGACAAAATCAATTGTTTCGATCTAAGTTGTATAGAATATTATGGTTGTTCTTTAATAAAATGTTTTTAAAGTGTTTTTTTGTTTATTTTTGATTCAGAATAATTTCTTTTATTTTTAATAATAATTTATTAGTTTTGGAAATTTAAGATGGGTAATGGATAGTGTTTGTAAGTATTTTAATGTTTTTATGCTCTTATAACCAACAAAAACAAAATAGCTCATTTATCTTCTCACATCTCTCTATCTTTTGTTCTTCTCCATTGGCTTCCTTTTAAATATAGGCTGATTTTTAAAATTTGCTTATTGATGTTTAGGGTTAAAAATTGTCCTTCTCTATTTTTTAACAAACTTAATACAAATCCGTCTGGTCTTCGATCTTCCTCTCTTAATCACTTTCGTATCTTTACAGATAAGCATTCTTTTGCTAAACGCTCTTTTCTTTACTCTGATCTCTTTCTCTGGAACTCTCTTCCTGTAGCTCTTACTATCTCTACTTCACTCACTGTTTTCCGTCGTAAACTTAAAACATTTCTGTTTGATCAGTACATGTCCGAGCACTATTGAACGCCACGGAAATAGCGCTATATGAATTACTGTGATTGATTGATTGATTGATTGATTGATTGATTGATTGATTGATGTATACAAAACTATTTTTTTATCTTCCAACGTTTCCAGGTTTTTTTTATTTTTCGGCGTACTTCTGGCTACTTTTAAAAAATGTTTATCAAATACGTGTAATGTCTTAAAAAGCTTTTATCCGCAAATAAGTAATTTCACTTTTCATATCGCTGCGTTTGTTTACATGAAACAAGTGAAAGTTAATTGTTTTAATTTTTTAAATTAACTTTCACTTGTTTCATGTAAACAAAACGCACCGAAGTGAACAGTTTTTCTTTAGAGGGACTTGTGGCAGAGCGGTAGAACGTTTGCCTGTCGATCGTTAGGTCGGCAGTTCGAGCCTCACTGGCGTCATCAGCCTAACTCCCTTAAGGAAGAAGTTCACTCGCATTACTAAAGAGGTAGGCACCTATATATGGCTGCCTTTGGAAGGATCCTTTCTCGCCTTTGAGCAAGACTTATTTTGGAAAAGGCGTGTGCTAAATGTCAGAAAAAAACATGCTTTGTGATTACGTGAACATTAATTAGACCGGTTTCAATTGAAGTTATTGATACTTACATAGTTTGGTTAAGTGAGTATTATTTTCTAATACATTTAGGACTATTTTATAGATAAACCCAAATACGGTTGTCAATATTACAACAATTGGTCAATTAATGGTTGAAGTGAGATCTGAAAAAAAATAGTTCACCATATGTTATTGGACAAACATTCCGTGTTTGAGTTGTTGCAAGAACTAAAAAACGAGAACTCAATGATAAAAATAGTCTGAGCTCGTAGAATGCCTCCGAATAGCATACGAAAGCCACGGTTTGGATTCAGACGTGTTGGAATTTAATCTACTTGAAAAATTGACATATTTTCTATAAGAAAACAATACAGCTATAGACATGAAATGAGAAAAACACAAAGCAGCACAACAAAGAATAGAAAAATTAATTTTTGACGATCAGCTTCGTTTAACAGAATTCAAAAAGAAAGTCAACAACCTGAATAAACTGGTGGAAGACAACGCCGTAGAAATGAAAAAAATAAAGAGCATCATTGGGACAAAATTGAGCAACCTGGTCAAACAGGTACAGGCAGGTTGCGAGTCCAGGAAAGAATTCAATCTGTTGAGCATACCGAAACCATAAATTTTGATGGCACGGTTTCATGGTCGGTTTGCAAACCTCATAGCAGCCTTGAAAAGCTCCGAAACCCGGAATGTTTTCAGGGTTGCCCGTATAGCTGGTCCCAGTAAAATTTCTGACATTTGCAATAAATTATGAAATCTTTGAGAAACCATCAGATAGGTGTCATCAGGTAAAAAGAGCGGAAATTGAAGAGGAAGAAACATTAGATGATCGAGTCCAAAGAATTATAGATAAATGATTTAACTGGAAAATAAATAATTCACCGCACTGCTAGAATTGTGACAAACTGGGAGATCTACAGAGGGACTGTAGATTTAAGATGTTTAGGCAACGAAATGAAAGCAAGCGGACCTATAGTAACCCGTTTCAACAGGAACAGTTCTGTAACAATAAACAAATTGTAAATTTATCCTTGATATGAGAGGTTTTTGTTCCACTGTAAAGCCTTGTTTGATTGAAGGTAAGCTTATGGAAAGTAAAGAACATATTTGCTTTAAAACTGTGGAGCTTGCTCCAGTCGGTTGTAAAATATAAACTAAAATTGAGCTGGCGATATAATTTCTAAACATCAGTTTTTGCTGCTGGCTTAGAAAAAAAGCGTGGAACTTGATTTTGTAAAAGTGCAGGATTTTGCATTGGATTTAAAAACAAAAATTTTAAAGCAAAGGAATATGGAGATACCTGTTTGTTTTATAGGTGAAACGGCCATGGTAAAGCGGGTGTTGGTAGTTACGTTCTAGTCAGGGTGATGTTTAAAATTTATTTTATCTTTTAAAAATACATTGAATTAATTTACGCTGAAAATATCTTGGGTATATATTGATAAAGGTGGTTGAGAAGGAGTGGCTTCAAAATTTGATGAATAGTCCTATTGATGAATAGACTTTAGATAAACAGTTCTTATGATGAACCGTCCTCTTGATGAATAGTTCTTTGATGAATAGTCTCTTTATGAATAGTCCCTTGATGAATAGTCCTTGATGAACAGTCCCTTGATGAAACGTCCTTTGATGAAAAGTCCAGTCGATCACATAGTGGCATGTAATGCGGTGCCAGATAAAAATAATAAAAATAGTTACATCATAAAAATAGCTTTTTAAAAACAACGTTTTTTCGCGCCCTAAAAAGCCTGGCTGATTTTCTGAATAACTTGGTCACAGACAAACAAGCGAGAAAGTGACTTAATAAAAACGTTGTAAAATAAAATGAAATACTCACAAGCTCAGACACTTTTTCAAGTCACTAAGACTTCACTAAAACCAATGGAATATGAGAAAGCAAAAAAGTTGATTGAAAAATATTGTGATATAATAGCTATTGATGAAGAAATCAATGGAAAAACAAAAATTTCCAAACGCAGAATTCAAACTGGTAAGAGAAACCCCATTGGCTAACTACCACAAAAGATACCACTGGCAAAACGAAAGGAGGATAGAAAATATTGGAAAAGATGAAGAAACCAAAGGTTATTGAGCCTTCCAATAGTCCATAGTGTTCATTGGTTGTACTTGTTAAAAGAAAGATAATTCATTAAGTTTTTGTGTCGTTTACAAAATGTTTAACAATGTTACTAAAAAAGAAAGTTATCCCTTGTCCAGAATTTACGACACTCGCGGGTACTCGAATGTTTTCTACTTTAAATATTGGAAGATGGGTGAGAAAGCAGGTTTTTCAATATGTGAAAGATCGTGGCAATTCAAAGTGATGCCATTTGGCTTGTGCAATGCATTCGAGTGACCTATGGAGTTTGTGTTACAAGGATTAAATTGGAAAAAATATTTTTGTTTGGATAACATTATTGTTGTTGGAAAAAATTTTGAAGAACATTTTCAACTCCGCCTTGTTTTTGCAAGCCAGTCCCAAGCTTGGAGAAAAAAAAAGTCAAATGAATCAAATTAGGATCCACGAAAGGAAATACTTAGGCGTTTTTTACAGTCAGCAAGAAATAAACTCACCAAATTTCAAGTTGATTGGAAAACAGGAAGTTAATTTTTGGAATGGTAAAGGATCCCAACATATGGCTCAAGAAAGCAAGCAAGCAAACACAGCAAAGTTAATATATAAATGATTTAACAAATAAACTATACAAAACTTCGTTTTTTAAAAATTCTTTATAATTTTGTAATTCGGCGACTAATATTGATTTGCAAAATATTTTTTGATGTAAGTCTATAAAGTATAAAATTATTGACAACAGTTTTCTAAATACTTAATATGTGAAGTATGTAAAAATTGAAAATTTAAGAAACTTTTGAATCAATATAGAATAAACAAGTTTTTTTAATAAAAATTTGAAAATTTGAAAATAAAATTACGCTTTCTTCAATTAAATTAAAATTTAAAGTTGGTTTTTCTACACAAAATTTTTAATTAAAAAAACTAAAGTTTTAATTTACTTTATTCTATAATTCACTCAAATGTTGTCCAATCAATCTGAAATTTAATAAAATGTAAAATCCGCAGCAACAAATAAACCCACCAAATTTCAACGTGATTTGATATAAAAACGTTGTTTATTTTTAGTGGCATAGTGTCCCAGTGTATGGCTCAAGCAAGTAAGCAAACACAGTCAAGTTGATATGAAAGATTTAAAAATGTTCATCATTGACTAACTGAGAATGTATTTAAGGGATTGCAGCTAAATAACGGATATAGCTAAACGTGGCTCATTTAGTCATTTAGTAAGCTAGTCTTCATGTCCACTAGTCGCTACTGCAAACTTAATGTAAGATATCATATTAGATCTAAATCAGCTTTGATTTCAGGAAACGGTAAAACATAATTAACGTACAAATATAAAAACGCTGTAAGTCTATTTGCCAATTACGAGAAACATTTTTATGATGTTTTACGTTGTTTTCAACAGGCATTCTTTTTTTGGTAACGCAATCATTTTAGGGGTTTTCTCATGAATTTTGACTATTCTTATAAATTTATGGCAAGCCATTTATAAGTAAACAATTACGTACATTTGATTTCACAGCTGTTGAATGAAACTTTTGTTACCGAAGTTCTTTTGTAACTTCACCGCCGGTCACGCTTGTTTGGTTGTTTGCTTGTTTGTCTGCTTGCTTGTTGGCATGCCTGCTTTCCTGCAAACAAATTTCTGAACATTAAAAAAAATGAAAAGTTTTTAAAGCGTTATAATGAAACAATAATAACGACGATCATGATGATGATTAAAATATAAATTAATAATTGTATTATTAGTAATGGCTATAGATATAACTATTGAGCTTGTCTTAAATTAAAAAATTAATAACAATTTTGAAAGAGCATGTTTATGCTGGATTGACAGAAGAACAAATTTGTTGGCTTAAAGAAGCAGGTGTTGAAACTGAGCCTATGTTTTGTAGTTGTAGGGTTCTGTCAATTAGATAACGGAAACAGAGAAAAGAGTGTTTTTCTAACGTTTCAGGAGACTGAAGGATCATTTGACCATAACTTTAATAGTTCATCAACAGTGAATTTAATCGTCATCAACTTTATTGGTAAAAAATCAAAATAAAAGATTTCAGCCTAATTTTTAAACAAAGATATAAGAGCAAACAAACCGTCAAACTTCACGACGTGGAAAACACGACCATTTCGTTCAACGTTAGCAGAATTCACACAAGCAAATCTGATAATTCCACGTAGTCTATAAAGCAAAAGTGTACTATAAGTTAAAATACTTTAAACAGATTTAGTTACTATAATTTAACCCGTTTTGGACATCGTTCGTTTTTTAGCACAATTTTTCATGGCGTCGCATAAATTTAGGCTAGGACTTTTTTGATATTTAAAAATAATTTTTATGTTCAGAAAGTTTTAATTTAACATTTTAATTTTTTGAATATTTTTTATCTCGGTAATTAATAGTTTAATCTGCAACAGAATGTGAGCAATTTCCAAGTTTTAAACCGACAATTAATCAAAAATTTGTTATGCTAATTTCACGCAAGTTATTCTAACAGAAGTTTAAAAGTTGCGAAGAACATACACTCGAAAGTAAACAATCATGTCATTTAAAACGATAAAATATTTCTTAAATTCGTCGTTCGGTAGTGATCAACAACACATTTTACAATCCGAAACGCAAACACGCCATCTTCTTCGATGAAACCACCCCTTGTATCATTTTAAACCACCCCTTGTATCATTTTAAACCACCCCTTGTATCATTTTAAACCACCCCTTGTATCATTTTAAACAACCCTTGTATCATTTTAAACACCCCTTGTATCATTTTAAACCACCCCTTGTATCATTTTAAATCACCCTTGTATCATTTTAAACGTCGTTACCAAAAAACTAAAAGCTAACTATTGATGCTAATGTGTTTTTTACATCAATTTATTAGAAATTATTTTAAAATATTATCCGTCATGCCCTTTCAGGTCTATCACGAATTTCTTTGTATGTATCAGAAATTTTGTTGTTCTGAATGTTCAGTTCGAGTTTAATTTACTGTTACAAAATTTCAATAATCACATTCTATTTGTTTTTCAGTTAATATATTTCTCATTCATTTGTTAAAGACATTTAATAAATTTTTACCCAGGCTGCACATGTTTTTCATATTTCATATATCATTATCAGCATCACCTTTTTATTTTTAGTCTTTTCTTCTTTTCAAGAGTTGGACTGCGTAAGGATCAAAAGATCATTATTTAATTTGGTGTTTTATAGCCGCATGCCCCTGCTGGCGCCATATATATCATTCATACATATCAAAGATTTGAAATCTAACACATTCATAATAAATACAATGGAATGGCAGAGGTACCCAGCCCAAACCGGGGTTTTGAAAAATTAAACCAAAATTTAAACCCAAATTCTTGAAAAAATGAAACGGAGCCTAATGTTAAAAACAGCCTTGAACCCGAAAATAAACTCGGAGCTTTTGAAAAATAAAAATCTGAACGCCGAGCTGTAAAAAAAGTTTGACGTTATTTAGCTCCTAGATTTTTAAACTACAAATCATAGCTTTAGTCACCTGCGAGACCATTTATCAGAACAACCAGAGACAGCAAAGCTCCTACCCACACTCTTTCCTGACGCTGGTGACGCAGGCAGATGGTATTCTGACAGCTCATATGTAATGCTAGAGCAACTGCAAAAACGATTCATTTTTCAAAGTATTCAAAAAAATGTGAACACTTTATTTTATTGAAAATAATAACCGACATAGGTGGTTATTGTAGTACTTACGTCGTTTGTTATTTTCATACAAAGCTTCACAATTATTTTGCTAAAGGTAACTCATTCTTAAGATATCTTAGTGCAAAATCACTCCAAAACGTATTTCCAAAAATATAAAAATGGCACTACCTAAATAAATTTTGTAATTTTAAAACCCCAAACCTAAATCTGGTGTTTGGAAAATTAAATACCCGAACTTGGTTTTGTAAAACCGTTAACCCTAACCCAAACCCGAAAAAGCTAAAGAGTAAAACCCATAACATCCCTGTTGAATAACAACTCCACTCAAGCAAAGCAGAACAAATAAATAAGAGTTAAAAATAAAAGACAAGCATGATACTTTCGGTATGCACACACTTCAGAAGTAAAAAAAGTTAATCGAGGCAATAAACTTCATGATAACTGGCAAATTGGATATTTAAACAGTTTTAGCTTTGTGTTTATTTTTAAGCATTGAAGTACCACAATAATTATCGATTTCTTCTCACAACGACACTTCTAACCGTCCTATATTGCTGGCAAGCCTAAGTTAGCCTTCAGCTCCCACAAATTTCTACTTCAGTGTCTTGTATTAGCTACTCTGGCGCGTATGAACATTATTGGATAACATTATGCCGTAGCACAGTGGTGAAAGCAGTTATGCTATCATCCTGCCGTCGTGGGTTCAAATCTCAGTCACGGCGAAGCGTAATTCCGTTGAGCAAGGAGTTCACTCACACTGCTCAGGCTAACTCAGCCTTTTATCCTTCACTAATCGATGAATGAGTACCAGTTTCACTACTGGGATGTAATAGGGTTTGGCACATTCCTATTTCGGAGACACGTGCGGGTGGCAGGTAACACTGTGTGATCTCATATGCACGAGCAGTTCCCAGCGCTGCTGTGGTATTAACAATACGAAGTAGCGCTCTAATGTTAAATACATTACAAAGAAACTGTCATGAAAGTATGACAAAAACAGAGAAAATGTCACGATTCAAAGGTTAACGTGAATAGAGAAATTGTTCTCTCCGTGTTACATAACGACCATCTGTTTCGAATGATAGAAGAAATAATTGCAACTTGCATTCATTGCTTATAAATATTTCAAATACTCTAGGTAATAGTAATTGTTGTACTAAGGTATACAAATACATATTTTTACATTTATATACTAGAAGGCTTACCCAGCATTGCCCGGGGTTTCTAAAGGTTTTTCTCTGGTTTTTTCTCTCTCTCTCTTGCTTTATTTCTTTCCTCTTTTCTCTTTTGCTTTCTCTCTCTCACTTGTTGTCTTTATTGCTTTTTCTCTCTTTTGCTTGTTTTCTTTTTTGCTTTTCTTTTTCTTTCTCCTATTTTTGTCTCCTTTTTCTTTTTCTTTCTTTTTCTTTTTTTTCATCTTTTTTCTTTCTTTTTCTTCTTTTTCATCTTTTTTCTTTCTTTTTCTATCTTTATTTCCATCTTTTTCCTTATTAAAATTCTTAAAGGAGTGGGGCTGGTTTTTCACCCGGCTATCCCAGGCGACTGCTACCTACACAATAACACTGAATTTTTTGCACATAAAACACAAATAAATGGCAGATTTATTAAAAAATGCATAGAAACATTTTTAAAATTTGTTGTGCTTTGTTACGAAAGTTAACTTATCTTTCTCGCAAAGATTTTGTTACAAAAGTTAACTTTTATTTCTCGCAATGTTTTTGTTACGAAAGTTAACTTTTATTTTACGCAGTGATTTTGTTACAAAAGTTAACTTTTATTTTATGCAATGACTTTGCTACGAAAGTTAACTTTTATTTTACACAGTGATCCTTTATGTTTGTACATAGGCACTGTTTTAGGTCGACAAGGATTTTCAAAGTTTATATAAGTTTGTTGACAACGGAACGCAAATTAATAAGCCGACATTTTGGGGATGATAATCGGCCATTGCATTATCGATACACCTCTAATATATACTTACTACCACTACGTTGTCAAGGTGACTCACGACGCATCTCCAGTTTGAGAGTATACCTAATCATTATGAATGTATTTATTTGAAAAAGAAGGTGTTTTGATTTTAGCCAGTGAAACTGACTCTTTCCGCTTAAGATTAAAGAGGCTCTCTATATCTTATCAATGAGACCTGCGATTAATAAACAGTTTGATAAATTTCCACAGATTCTCCACTTGTTTGGTGTCAAGGAAAAAAATAATTCTATACATCGGTTATTCTGTATTCCTTTTAACGACAAAGATAACATGTATGTTGATTCTTCTGACTCGTCCTCTGACTCAGATACGTTGGCTGTTGAGGCTGTTCCTGACGGATCTAGTTGTCATATATCTGAGGAAATTTTGGTCTCTTTTAATATTACACAGCAAAAGCGCAAAAACTGATGGTGTATTTTCCAGTGGCGGATCCAGGGGGCCCAGGGGACCCCTTAGTGGTTTTAACAAAAAGTTTTAACTTAATTTTTTTACTTATTTTACAACTTTATTTTGTTTAAATGAAGCCTGAGACTTTATCTTTAATACATTCACCCCTCGACCATTAATATTTTTTATATTTGGCAGTTATTTAAGAATGTAAGGTTTTTTTTGAAACTGCAAATATATTTCAAATAATATCTCAAAAACATTTAGACCTCCACCGGCAGATCCAGCAAAAAAGTTAAAAAAGAGAGTCAGCTTTGTCTTGATAAGCTCAGATGATTCAACAACAATTATTTGCAATATGAATGAAAACTTAAACAAACATAAAAATATTTCCGGATCTCTGCATGCCGCTGATTTAACAAAAAACCCAACTGTTGATTGACTTTTATGGACTATGGGTCTAACTACAGATTATTGTTGATAACTGATGTATTACAGCACAACAGCTATAATGGGTAATTTCAATAGGTGTAGAGCAATCATCAGGTACTAAATGTTTTATTCAATAATCTCTTTCAAGAACTACTTAAACTTTGTTGGCTCCAAATGTTGTCTATGTTGTGATGATCCAACAATATGTTGGATGTATATGTTCAGATGTAATTGTATTCTTTTCTCTCCAAAGCGTGTAAAGAAGATTTAACAGTTCACTGACGCAGCTACGAGGCAGTTTAACGGGGGTTTAAGTTTTTGCATATAGTTAAAAACTGCCTTTTCAAAACAGTATTTCTCAGCAAGTTTCTAAAGGGTCTTACGCAAAACATCGAAAATGCCATAGCGCAGGTCATGGCTATACGAAAGGTTTTCGAAAGCAAAAGAGGCATTCCAGATGAAAAATTTTATTGAGTTTTCATCCGTCTATGAGAAATTACATAATAATCAGGCACTAACTATTTTATTCAATAATCTCTTTCAACAATGAACTTAAACTTGAATGGCTCCAAAAGCTGTGATGATCCAACAATCAAGAATATGTTCAGATGTAATTGTATTCTTTCCTCTCCAAAGTGTGTAAAGAGGCAGTTTAACGGATTCCTAAGTTTCTGCAAATAGTTGAAAACTGCCTGGCCAAAACATTATTTCTCAGCAGGTTTTACGCAAAACGTCTGAAGTGGCATAGCGCAGGTCATAGCTATAAAAGAGGCATTGCAGATTAAAAATTCTCTTGAGTTTTTGTCGGTGCATCAGAAATTACCTAAAAACCGGCAAAAACTAACAAATCCAAAGATTTAAAAAAAAAAGAAGAATTACAATGCAAATGATCTCCCGGGTGGTTCAGAAGAGAAGTAGAAAAAACATATTTTCATTTAATGTTTATATCATTTCATCAACCGCTAAAAAGACTGTCTAGGAAAACGGACGATTTCCCAAAATAAGCACAACTGCTCAAAGTTATCTTTGAAGCCATGAAAAAATCTCGCAGCTCAAAATCATAGAAGTAGTCGAGTTGTTCGAGTTTGGCTGAATCATTCCAGTTTGGAGGTTAACACATAAAAGAGTTTTGTTTAGTCACTCCCACAAAAACGTCTACCAAGTCACATGAAACTGCATTTTTCTTCCAAAAAATATTTTGCCATCTGTGATAAGTGATAATTTTCTTCCGCCAGATAGAGACAACCCTAATATAAAATACTGCGTCCAAGAACTCATTTTCAGCTTTAAAGTATCTGATAAGAAAAGGTTTTTGTGTTGACATTACTCCAGAAAAAAATGCAAAAGAGAGAGAGAGAGAGAGAGAAAAAAGGATAAAGAGGGAAAAAAAGTAAACAAACAGTTTAATTTTAGTTCCGTTTGTTTGATTTTACTGAATAAAAACATGCAAGATATCTTACAACAAACTGCATAACAACCGTAATCAAAATTTAAAATATTGAAATTCCTGGATCCTAAGCCGCTTATCAAAAGTTAAGCTGTTATCTTGGGCGCCCGCAGGAATTTTTGCAGGGGGCAAGCTTTTTATTTTTTTTCTCTCTTCGCCTTTTGTCTTATATTGTCTCTCCGGTTTCTTTTTTTTTTCAAAAATTGTATGGGGTCCTTGGGCTCAAGTGAGCCCCAAGAAAATTTTAGAATTTTTATAAAATTATGTATATATAGTACAATTTTACTTAACTTTATTTTATTTTACATCATAATAAATATTCCAAAATGCTTTAAAAACACACAAAAAATTACACAAATGCTTAAGTTGGAAAGGTTTATATCTCCTACACAGTCACACTGTTATTGTTGATAGAAATGTGTGTACCTTTAAGACTTTGCAAAAAAATTTGAAGAAAAAAGTATGAAAATGAAAGGAGACAATCAAATAATAGTCATTCATCATTAAAAGACCTCAGTAATGTTTTTTGGAGGCCCATTTAAA
This sequence comes from Erpobdella octoculata, assembly GCA_963978895.1. Lineage (NCBI taxonomy): Eukaryota > Metazoa > Annelida > Clitellata > Hirudinida > Erpobdellidae > Erpobdella > Erpobdella octoculata. Next base: position 14,877,385 of record OZ022241.1, on the reverse strand, counting down.
CAATTATAAATGACCTTATCAACTAATACAAGCTGAAATAAATATTATACTTAGATTAAACTATTTAACCAGTAGTGGATCAGTGATTCTGGATAATTTTCATGCATCAAAGTGTTTAGAGAAACATGAAAATAGTGAAAAAAGAAGCATCTGGGAGATGCATTTTTAAAGATAATGATGATGATGATGATGATATTGATATAACAATAGAATGAATCAAAGTTGTTACAATTAATTATAAATGTTTTAATTATAATTTTTTTCTTATTTTGTCTAAAAAAATTTAAACCAGAAATCCAGGGGCAAGCTTCCTTGCCCCCTGCGGTCGCCCATGGCTGTTATAGCTAAAATTTTAATAACGTTTTACAAATAAAAAAATTTCTGTAGAGAAATAAACTATCAGTTTTGGTTTATTTAAAAAAAAAACAGTATATGATTTGTTAATTTAAAAAGTAATAAAAAATTTTTTTTCCATATTGATTCAAAAGTTTCTTATAGTATCAATTTTCACATACTTTTTCAAATATCAAGTTTTTAGAAAACTGTGATTAATGTTTTTCTATTCTATAGACTTTTTATCATCAAAAAATAATTTGAAAACAATTAGTAGCCGCCGAATTACAAAACTATTGAAGATTGAAAAAAATCGAGTTTTTACAGTTTACTTTTTGACAATGCCTTTTAATAATTTTTAAAAACTTCTAAAATAAATTTAATTTCATTTTTCAACTGAGTATAATTTATTTATTTATTTAAAAAATTAATATAAATAATGAAGATTCAAAAAAACTGTTCTTTTTTCATTTATTGCGTTCTGTTAATAAATAATTCATATTAACCGATTTCACAGCCAGTTTTGCTTGCCGACAAGTTACAATGTTTATAATTAACAAATGAACCATTGAAACGGTTTTTTTTTTCAATAAACTAAAAACGGATGGTTTTTTCTTCTACAGAAAGTTTTTAATTTCTTTAAAAATTTAAATATTTAAATTAATTTCATCTTATATTTTATTCAAATTTTATCAAATCTATTTTAAAATTTAATAGGATGCAAAGTTTAATTGAATAACGGAAATTTAATTTTTTAAGCGTCAAAGGATCCCAACGTATGTCTCAAGCAAGCAAGCAAGCAAGAACCGTGAAGTTAATACAAGATATTTAAAAAATCGTATATTCACGACAACTTGTAATAGAAGGGCTTGGTGTATTTCAAAATAATTTTATTTAAAAGCGTAACAGGAATGTTGGGCTTTAATTAAAGTTGAATAGAATACAATTTAATTTAATGCAAGTCTTGCGACATTTCATAACTAGCAGAGTATTCATTCAATAGCTTGTTAAATAGCGGAAGTTGAAATTTTGAGAAGACAAGTCAAAAAAGTTTCGAAATGGCTGCGGCCGGATTTATTGTATGTTTCGTTATTTTGTGTGTTGCTGCTTTTTCTCTTCCATTTATAACATTATATTTCGCAACTATTGGTGAGTTTAAAAATAAATAAATTTTTAATGATTTATAATCGGTACAGGAGAGAGAAACGTAGCAAAATATTTCCATAGACTGGAAACTTAATGACAATCTACTTTAAGTGTTTAAAAAAATATGTTATGACGTGTTAACTTACATTATATAATCAAGACCCAAGTAAAATGCCACATTACAGAACTGCAAAACTTTAATCTTACATTACGTTTATAGCATGAACACCTACTGAGAACAAGCATTTATTAATTTTGCTCCTCAAGAGGTAACAGGAAAAAAAAACGTTTTGATTAAAAAACGCACATCGGAAAAATAAAATTTTTAAAATTTTTAAAATCAGCGTCTAGAGTTTTTTTAAATATAATTTTTACCGCTTTTTATGCAATGTTTTATTTAACTTGATATTCATGTTTGTTATTATTTAATCGTGTATTAATCATTTACCGTTATCGCCTTGAACTAAAATTTTTGCCTGTGAATACTGAATTTTGATGAAAATACATAAATTCATCAGCATTAATTAAACTTATCAATTAATAGAAAACTCGAAATTTTTTTAGTTTATGGTGTACTGTTTTGTTTGATTGATCAAATAATAAAAAACCAAACAATATAAAAACAAATTTAGAAATAAAATTATGTGATTAAATAAAATTATAGGCATGCATTATGAGATGGGGTAACACAAAATTATTTATTTTAAGGTAGCTGCTGTTCACAATAATTTTGAAAATGGCTATCTATAATCTTCATTAAAGTTATGATAAGACAAAATTTATTTTCTTTTGAATAAATTTTTGGAAATAAGATGTGTGAAGGAAAAGAGAATTTATTGTTTTTGTAAAGCTGCCGCTCAAAAAGCTAAAAGATAACTGACATGAAAATTAATATTTAAAATTATTTAAATTATTTGTAGGTCTAAATAACAATTTCTAGAATTTTAGTTTGTTGGACCTGAAATGGAGGTGAAAAAACCTTTGTTTTCAGTTAAGTTTTTTCTCAACAACCTTATTTTTGACAGACGTGGGAATTTTCATATGTTTTCTTATTTCGAAAATGAAAAGACACATATTTATCATATTTGGCAATTCAAGTTGGCAAAAATAAAAATGCAAATAGAAAAATGTTTTTTTTTGTTTTTAGTAAAACTGTTTTATACAATCAAAAATTATAGGAATTTGAGAAATTTACAAATTTCAAAACTTTTTTTTATGGCTTGTCTCTAAAATTATTTTGTTACTTTTTTCACACGTGTTTGACTTAATTTTAATATTACAGTTAGGGGGCTGAAAATTGAGCAGTTTAAATATTTCAAAATAGTTTTTTCCCAACCACCGGAACTATATGCGTAAACTTTTGTAAAAAATTAGAATAAAGTAGTTGAAAAATTTTTTCCAATAACAACTCTATTCTACAACCTTTTTTCTAATAAAAATGTATTGTTTTAAAACGTCTCCACAAGTCTCTAAACAAGGCTAGCAAAGTTTTAATCAAACTTATTACCAACTAAGGTTTAGAAATAAATATTAAAAGTGTTTTATACGAAAATAGTACTTTTACGTTTATTACACGTGAATTATTAGAAAAAAAGTAAGGTTCAATTTCGTTGGTGTCAGAGGAGATATAGTAAAAAACAAAAGTGGGAAAAAAAGAAAGAAAGAAAGAAAGAAAAAGGAAAAAATCAAGAAAAAAAGAAAAAGGGAAAGGGAAAAAGAAAGGAAAAGAAAGTGCAAAGGTAAAGAGAAAGCAAAAAAAAGAAAGAAACAAACAAACACGTGAGAAGAAACAACACTACCAAAGTTCTCAGTATTGTTGCGGTGTTACAAAATGAAACTGATTGGTTAAAATTCTTAAAATGCAACGACGTACGATTGTTCAAATCTTTCACTGCAACTGTTCTTCAAGACAGCCGTTGTTATTGAAATTTTATTATTAAATTGCACATATGGTCAAGTGAAAAGTCATAATAAATCACAATTTGTTTTTTTTTACAATCTAATAACTATTATAATCAGTTTTTGTAAGCAATCGTGTTACAGCGCGTGTTAAAATGGACGTTTGCAGTTGGTTTCGACTAATTAAACTTTTGACATCACTCGTGGCATATTTAAATGTGGGAAATAAGTTGTTCATATATCAGTATTGTTAATGTTATGAAAGAGACAATGGTTTGTCGAGCTTCAAAATTGTGCACGACGTACATGGTTGTGTTAATCGGTTTGCTTTGTTAACCCACCAACGCATATTGGCTCTTTTTATGAACTTTTTTATATTAAATAAAAAAATAACATTTGAGCTGCTTGGGTCTTCTATTGGTGCATGGTTATAAGTGGTTTATCTTCAAAGAATTTTTTATGCTTTATCCATGACTTTGTAAAAGTGAATTTTTGGTCAAAATCATTTAATGAGCTTGACCGATTTAATCGGTAACACTCATAATCGACAATCAGCCACCACAATCGATTGCCGATTGTTTGAAAAAAATTATTAAAATATTTATATTATTTAAAGTAGTAAATAACGGAAAAAATTAATAAAATAAACTGTCTCTCTTTTATTTTCGTGCGTCACAACTTAAAACTATACTCGAAAAAAAGATGGCGTCGATTATTTACAACCAAATGTGCGCGTCTAGCAGATACTTGACAGTGAAACAGGAGCACAAGAAAAGATTATTTACATATATATTTGCAGCCGTACAAACTCATCATCATCGCACAACATTATTCCTTTCATTAATTACTCAGATTGCATCATTGCCATCAAAAACAGGAAAATAATCATTTTTGCACAGTTTCAATGACAGACAGAAAACGAGTTAAGTCAGCTTATATAAACAGAAAAAGAGTAATTCGAAACAGAAAACGAAATCAAAAATGAAACAAGAAGACTCAAATGGTTTAGTTCAACGTTTAAGTCCACAATAAAGCGGGGGGCAACAACATCACAAACAGGTAAATCAGATGAATTATCATCGACAATACCACCATCATCATCATCACCATCCTCTTCATCAATACCATTATCATCAGACAACCCGAATCATCATCAGACATCATCATCACCATCAAAAACAGGAGAATATTCATTTCGCACAGTTTCAATGACAGACAAAAAACGAGTTAAGTCAGCTTGAGCGTCAAGACACTTGAATTTCGAAAATGTACTCGATGACACAACATGTTCAGGTAGGGAGTTCCAGGCAGCAATGATGCGGTTTGAGAAAAAATATTTGGTAACATCAGCAGAGAACAAGTTGGCTCGCAGTTTATAGCAAAGAAAGATTAAATAAACTACGCAAGAAAGGAAGTAAACATATGTAACAACAGAGCTGTGCATAGGCTTCCATAACACAAACAATAACAGCGATATTAAATACAGAAAACAACGATTTTTATTTCAAGAATATTCCATAGTCATAATTTAAATTTAAAAAAATCGGTTCGATGAATTTAGCATGGATTCGTTCGGGTTCGGTTTGTTCCAAGCGGGTTCGGTTCGGTTCGGTAAAAAGTAGGGTTTGAGTTCGGTGTATTATCTCTAATATATATATATATATATATATATATATATATATATATATATATATATATATATATATATATATTCTTTTAAGCAAACTCGATTGAAAAAAGTGGCACACTTGGCTGAATCGATTTTATTTTTAATTTTTTCCAATAGTCTAAATCGGTTTAAAAATAATTTATTATCAAACACAAACTCCATAATCTTATAGGCTTATAGATCTATTTCGGAAAATGTTGCCATCTTCAGAGCCGTTTAACTTTTTGAAAAATAAATGCAGTGACTAAATGGTAAAAGGTACAACTAATTGAAAGGAATTAAAATACAATTTAAATAAAATTTAAATTCATTAAGTACAAATGTAACAACATAAAAAATATTTAAATTAAAATAATTATAATAATAACAGTAATAACTAAATAATTAAGATCAGTTAGCAAAGCCTTTTACAACGGAATTACAGTCAACTTCAAGGACGTGACTGGAAGAAGAATCACATACATTATCTATAACCTTTGAAACACAAACGTCTTGTACAAAACATTCATTCAACGAAGAAATACCTGAAAAAACATTGGCACTTTTAACATGCATATTTTTAACAGAAGTTGTAGATGAGTTAAAACATTTATTATTATTATTATTATTATTATTATTAGTTTTATTACTATTTAGCGAACCAAAAAGTTTAAGAGTTAAATCAAAAGAATACCATTGTTTATTAATTAAAGGCTTACATTTATTAATGGCTAAAGCTTCTTTTAATTTTAACTTAATGGGTTGATTTTCTTTCATTAGTATACTGGTGTTATCAATTAGAAATTTATGTGATGGTTTGATTGAATGTTGTGTTGACATATGTTGGTATATGGCACCACTTTGACAATGCATAGTCAATCTACGACACAGAGTGGTTCTAGTATGACCAATGTAATTTTCCACCTGACCATGTGGAAACGGACACGAAAATTGGTACACTAGGTTGGTTTGTGCTACAGGGCTAGAAACATTATTTATACTATTTTTAATTAAAAGATTATGGGTTTTTCCATTGTTATAATAGATGTGTAACTTGAGTGTATTATCTTTATTTACAACCTTAATATTATCATACACAATGTTTTTCAACCCTTTTTCATCTATTTTATAATTATTAGACATCTGATTAGCATAATATAATGGAATTCTACAAGATTTTGATGAGTTATTGGTATTAGGTTTTGAAACATGTTTTTTATCAGTAATATGTGACATAAATTTATTTATAGTTGCATCAACAATAGAATTAGAATAATTATTATTTATTAAAAGTTGTTTAACTTGTAGAATTTCGTTGTGAAAATCAGACCAAGTTTCGGAAAATTTATAGGCCCTATTAATATAATTATTAATAACGTTTAGTTTATATCTTTCAGGACAATCACTATTATAATTAAGACAATTATCTGTGTTTGTGGGTTTAGTATAGACCTGGCAAGATAGTTTTGATACATTTCGTGTAACTAAAGTATCCAAAAAAGGAATTTGATGTTTATTATTAGCAAGTTCATAAGTAAATTGTAGTTTAGAATTTTTTACAAATGCATCTCTCAGTTTAAATAATTCTTCTAAATTATCAACTGAAACAAATATATCGTCAACATAACGGCAATACAGAAAAGGTTTGGTGTGATTTTCAAATACACGTGCTTCAAGATCACCCATATAAAAATTAGCGAAAGTCGGGCCCAACGGGGACCCCATAGCTACACCGTCAATTTGTACAAAATATATATATATATATATATATATATATATATATATATATATATATATATATATATATATATATATATCTGTGTGTGTGTGCGTGTGTGTGTGTATGTATGTATGTGTGTGTGCATATAAAAAGAGAGAAAGAGAAGGTAGAAAACGAGAGACAATGAAAGAACAAGAAAAAAGCGGGTAAACGCCGGGTAATACCCAGCTATTTGGTGAATAAAATGTTCAATTTCAATCTCTTTTGTTTGGTTGCTCTGAATAAATAAAAATTCAAAGTATCTTACAACGGTTAGTAGACGACTGTAACCGGAAATTTTATACAACAACATGCACGCTTCACATAAAGAAAACACAACCATTATCTTAGAACTAGCAACACCCACACACAGAAACTGCGCGCTTAAAACTGGTTAAAAGTTGTTGGACAGGAAAACATTTTTTACCAGTTAATGTGACGGTAATAATTTTATTTTCATTTAATTTAATTTGTAAATTAAAAGACATTTAATCATAATTTTATTCAAAGAAAAATTAAACTAAATTTAGTTAAGAATGGCAAGTGTGACAGCGGTATTATATCTGAAACTCCAGAATTTTTCATACAAATTTATAACTTACTTTTCTTAGTGACACGTATGATGTACCTTAGTGCAATTTTGTTTCCAGCTCTCTCTCTCTTTCTCTCTCTCTTTTTTTTCTTTCCATCACTCTTCCTGTTTCTTTTGCTGTCTTCATTCTTTTTTTTGTTTTTTCACTATTTTTTTAGACAAATATTAATGTTCATGCTAAATAACGTAAAGATATAAAATATTAATGTTTCTAATTTACGAAAAACCCTAAGAACAACTGTTGTTTGATTTCTCTCTCATTCTTTCTTTCTTATCCCTCTTTTTCTTTTTTCTCTGTGGTTTTTTGTCTTTCTTTCCCTCTTTTGTCTTACTTTTCTTTCTCTCTTAATCTTTTTATCTCTCTTTTTGGTTTTTTACTTTTATTGACCTTCATATCGAGTAATTAGTTTTTCAACCTAAATATTTCCTTTTCCAGACATTTCTCCCCAACATTTCTTCCTGCACTTCTTCTACGGAATTTCCCTTAATATTTCTATCGGCTCAATGAAAGTAAACCAAAACGAGCAATAATAATTTAATTTGAAAATATCATAGATATATTTAAGTAATGAATTGGTTTGGCAGAATAGCGTAAAAATAAAAATAATATTGCTTGCAAGCATCACCCACGCAGAGCATCAGCGCGTTAAAAAATAATGATAACTGTAAAGTAAAGTATTTTATTTTTATTTTAATGTAAATTATAATATACTGAATACACAATAATTATTCAAAGTTAGATTAAACCAAATCTAATCCAGAAAACTGGCGTGGCTGGTATGAATAACAGCCACCGCTCTGTTATAACTGATATTACCAACATACAATAGCTCTAATGAAACGTACGTTTTCTCTAGTGCACTGCAATTCTCTTTTTGGTCTCTGTTTCTTTTTCTCTCTTTATTGTCTTCTTTTTTATTTTCTCCCTCTTTTTCTTTCTCTCTCCCTAATTTTCCTTTTTTTCTTCCTATCCTTTCTTATTTATATATATATATAATTTTTTTTAAATGTAAAAAAATTAAAACAATTTCTGGCAGAAAAGTTAATGTTTTTGTTGTTTTTTTCAGTCAACGAATATTTTTGGAAAAAATCATAACGTTTTAGACTTATTTTGAAAAAAAAAGTTTTTTCCTTCGATCATCGAGCACGTGACATACTTTATGGAGATATGACATATGGGTGACAAACTTTATTGTATGACATACTTTTATGAAAATACTAACGGGGTTACCCGGCGTTGCTCGGGGTTTTACGAGGTTTTTTAACGTTTTTCTCTCTCGCTCCTGTTTCTTTCTTTGCCTGCTCTCCCGCTTCCAGTCGTTTTCCCGTTCCCTCTCACACTTGCTCTCCCGTTCCCGTTCCCGCTCGCGTTCATTTTCTCTTTTCCACTTTTTCCTAACGTTAGTTAATGATAACGATAATGATAATGATGATGAATCCGAGTTTTATTAAAGTGGCGTATATTCTTCAAAAGAACTTCAAGACGACTGTAGACGTTAGGGAAAAGATTTAGTGAACAGAAATGTTTTTAGTGCTGTGTGGAAACTGGCTGAACTGAATGTAGAGAGGATGTGGAAAGGGAGTTTGTTCCACATTTCAGGCCCAATCACGTCGATGGATCTTCCGTCGAGCGTCGCGCGATGAACCGGCGGTGTAATGAGGAGGCCCCTGGATGCTGATTTGAGCCTCTGCCGACTCGGTACATTGGCTACATGAGCAAAAGACAGGTATGGAGGAGCTTGGCCGTGCAGAGATTTGTGTACTATTGTGGAAATCTTGTACTCGATTCGTTGCCAAATGCGAAGCCAGTAGAGGCATTTAAGAAGTGGTGTAACATGGTCATATTTCCGAACATTATAGATTATTTTGGCGGCTGTGTTGATGAGAATTTGAAGCCGTTCCAGATGACAAGAAGGAAAGCCGACTAGAGTGGAATTTCCGTAATTCAATCTTTGGAAGAACCAAGGCGTTATGAGAAGTCTCCGGGCGTCAATTGAAGAATGAGAGGAGATGCTGCGAATCTATCTGAGAGAAGTACAGCAGGAACGGGTCGTGTTGTTGATGTGACTGGCCATAGAACAATCTGAATCCAGCCAGATCCACAGATTACAAACACGTCTTACTGGTGGGATCAGGTCGGAACAGATTCAAACCGGCTTGGTAGGGAGAGTTGACAAACGTCGGAAAGACGAGCACCAGATCACTTCTGTTTTGTTGGAATTCAACAGGAGACGGCTGCTGAACATCCAGCGGTCGTCAGCGTCTACGCATCTTGATACCTTCATGGCAAGAGAGTTTGCGTGCTCCGGTCGGCAGCGGCAGTAGACTTGTGTGTCGTCTGCGTACATGTGGCATTGGAGACCACGCGACCTAATGCCTTCCTCGAGTTCGGCTGTATATAATGTAAAAACTAGTGAATCAAAAAACTAAGTTTTTTTTTTAAAAACACACTTTTATATAATCGATTGTGATATATATACTAGCGGGGTCTTTCTATCGTTTTTCTCTCACGCTCCCGTTTCCTTTCCCGTTTGCTCTCACGCTCCCGGCCGCTTTCCCACTTTTCGACCACCTAGAGTTCTAAAACTCTCAGGAAAGCTTTATTCTGGTTGACAATACATGAATTTAATGTTTCCGACATGAATTAAGCCTTAAATCAATTGAAATTAATCAAATCAAATTAATTTGACAGTTCAAGATACTCTTTTATCGGGAACAGATATATATATATATATATATATATATATATATATATATATATATATATATGTATATATATATATATATATATATATATATATATATATATATATATATATATATATATATATGTATATATATATATATATATATATATATATATATATATATATATATATATATATATATATATATATATATATTCTTTTAAGCTCACTCCGTTAAAAACTATGGCCCACTTGGCGTTTATCAATTTTTTTATGGTGCCCTCGATTTTGCGGTAATTGAAAGACGTGAGACTTGTTTCAGATGTTTTATTTGGCTTACTGCAGTTTCGGAAATCCTTTTCCATCTTCAGAGCTCAAAGTAATAAACTAAAAGCCAGCGTAAAATAAGAAACGGAAGCAAGACGAATCAAAACAAGTTAAATTAAATTAAATTCCATTAGAGTTCAAAACAAATTAAATTAAATTCTATTAGAGTGCAAAAGTAAAACGAAAACGAGATTACTTCAAATTAAGTAAACTGCAGTAAGCCAAATAAAACATCTGAAACAAGTCTCACGTCTTTCAATTACCGCAAAATCGAGGGCACCATAAAAAAATTGATAAACGCCAAGTGGGCCATAGTTTTTAACGGAGTGTGCTTAAAAGAAAATATTACGCCAAACTACGCTCGAAATATATATATATATATATATATATATATATATATATATATATATTAAGCAAACTCGATTGAAAAAAGTGGCACACTTGGCTGAATCGATTTTATTTTTAATTTTTTCCAATAGTCTAAATTGGTTTAAAAATAATTTATTATCAAACACAAACTCCATAATTTTATAGGCTTATAGATCTATTTCGGCAAATTTTGCCATCTTCAGAGCCGTTTAACTTTTTTAAAAATAAAATGCAGTGACTAAATGGTAAAATGTACAATTAATTGAAAGGAATTAAAATACAATTAAAATAAAATTTAAATTCATTAAGTACAAATGTAACAACATAAACAATATTTAAATTAAAATAATTATAATTATAACAGTAATAACTAAATAATTAAGATCAGTTAGCAAAGCCTTTAACAACGGAATTACAGTCAACTTCAAGGACGTGACTGGAAAAAGAATCACATACATTATCTATAACCTTTGAAACACAAACGTCTGGTACAAAACATTCATTCAACGAAGAAATACCTGAAGAAACATTGGCATTATTAACATGCATATTTTTAACAGAAGTTGTAGATGAGTTAAAACATTTATTATTATTATTATTATTATTATTATTATTATTATTATTATTATTATTATTATTATTATTATTATTATTATTATTATTATTATTATTATTATTATTATTATTATTATTATTATTATTATTATTATTATTATTATTATTATTATTATTATTATTATTATTATTATTATTATTATTATTATTATTATTATTATTATTATTATTATTATTATTATTATTATTATTATTATTATTATTATTATTATTATTATTATTATTATTATTATTATTATTATTATTATTATTATTATTATTATTATTATTATTATTATTATTATTAGTTTTATTATTATTATTATTATTATTATTATTATTATTATTAGTTTTATTACTATTTAGAGAACCAAAAAGTTTAAGAGTTAAATCAAAAGAATACCATTGTTTATTAATTAAAGGCTTACATTTATTAATGGCTAAAGCTTCTTTTAATTTTAACTTAATGGTTTGATTATAAATATATATATACATATGAATTTGAATTTGAATTTTGTTTATTATCAGAACCAAAAATATAAAAAAAACTTCTATAGAATCAAGCCATAAAAAATTAATGTCTGAAAGTTATATTTTTGATGAAGAGGAGCTACATCAGGCTCCTCTATACTGACAGAAGCTGGAGGACTCGCGACTCCTAAGAGATGCGGTCCTTGAAAGCGTTTACTGTCGGGGCGTCAATTGTGTATTGCGTAAGCGCATTCCATGGAGCGACAATCCGGTTTGTGAAAAAATTGTATCGCTCTTCGCAACCTCTGACATACTGGCGCTCTAATTTGCAGTTGTGGCCACGCAGGTTGTATGCCGTGTGGCCGGCTGCTCGAGTTTGCGGAACGGAAAAGCTGACGTCGTCGATGTTGTGGGCGATTTTGAACTGCTCGATCAGGTCATCTCTCGAACGGCGGTCTTGTAGCGTTGTGATCCCAAACTGTTGCAGACGATGTTCATAGGGCTGATGTTTTAGTGTTGCAATGACTTTTGTTGCCCGACGTTGGACCTGCTCAAGAAGGTTAATATCGCCCTTTTGATAAGGCGACCAAGATTGAACAGCAAATTCAAGATGTGGGCGGACGTTGGAGAGGTAAAGTGTACGCCACAGTATGAGGCTGCGGAAAGCTTTTCTGAGTCGGCTGAGCATATGATTTGCTGATGACGCTGCTTAAATATATATGCATTTCTATCTTCTGCATTTTCCTATGAAAGGGACATAATTGCACCTCTTTGTTTTTCCATTATAACTTTTTAAAATAGTTTTAACAAATATTCTAAATAGCCTACAACCTATCCTCAGACCTACCAAATGCACACAAAAAATGTCATAAAAATCGGTTCAGCCGTTTCGGAGGAATTTGAAGTCAAACACTATGACACGAGATCTATATATATATATATATATATATATATATAGATTGTAAAATCGTCAAATTGTATTACAGGACCAGTAGAATGGTTTTGTGGTTTATTTGGATGATAATAAATAAAGCTTGGTTAATGCTACTTATACCTTCTAATATATTCGCCACAAACACAAAATACCTTCATCTTTACTCGTGGCTTTGACCGCAATTCGGAAACAACATGGTCAAGTTTCTTGACCGTTTGACGCAGTTTCTTCCAGTCTTTCTTTGGCTCATCAACAGAGTCTTGCTTTGGCTCATCGTCGCCATTTCTGCACTGTTCATCACAGCTTTTTTTGCATGCCTCGTCCTGAACATCTTTTGCACGGTTTTTCGGAACTCTCTGCTTTTTCTTCCTCTTTCACATCTTTTAGATCTTTCGCAAGAAACTCTTCAAAAGTTTTTTTGAAAACACGTTCTATAAATCCAATAAAGCCCTTCATCAAACTGTTATTTGATTTTAAAATAACTCTTAGTCTATCTTATCTAGAATCCTCTGTGGCTTCATCTGATTTAGAATCCTCGGTACCGTTCTCTGTTCTTGGCTCATCTTTTTCAGAGTTTTTGCTTGCTGCATTGCTATTGTTGTTTTGGAGAAGTTCATCGCCGTCATTTTTGTTTTCTTCCAAGCTACAATCAAACGTTTTCTTTTCACATTCCAACACGGTTCTTTCATCTGTGTCAACTTTCGTATCGTTCAGCGGATCTTTCTTCAAATCATCGTCATCGTTTCTCAAATCAGTGTCTTCTTTTTTTGTCAAGTTTGCTTTGACGTATTTTTCCATTGGAGTTTTGTCCGTTTTTAAATCCTCGGTTGCTTCATCCGAGTCAGATTCGTCACTAAAATCTGAATCTGAATATTCGGTGCCGTCATCTGTTATGGAGGCTTCCGTTTCAGAACCGTCGCTGTATGGGTAAAAGCCATCGCTGTTATTGCCATTATTATAATCATCATCGTCACTTTCATCCTCATCGTTTTGCATTTCGTTTTCAACATTCTCATCATCTTCTTTAGTTTTGTTGTCGAAGTCCAAACCGACTGTATCATTTTCACCATCTTTGCCAGGCTCGTCATCACCATCTTTGCATGTTAAACGTCCAATGACTGTAGTCGGTCCAAAAGACTAAATCGTCGACTCGAACAGCGTTATTTGTGCACCAAACTGTCGTCGGATAAAATAGCTTGGCACACCCAGTCCATACTCAAACGTCGACTGTTCCAGAAAAAGTGCTCAAGCTACTTTCGACATAAAATTGAAGAAGTGACTGGCGATGGCCGGGCGACTTGGAGATCTTTAAACTCTCTTCTTAATCCAGTCACTGATATTTCTGCTAGTGGTCTTGCTCCTGACGCATTGCTTGACTACTTCACGCTGAGGATCGAGGACATTCGTCGAACCACAAAAGACGCCCTACCTTCGCTTTTCAGTTCTTGCCCGGCCGATGTTCCGGTTCTGGCTGCTTTCGACGATATCACTTCCGAGGAGGTCGAGTGCCTACTCAATCGTCTTGGGACTAGACAGTGTGAGCTTGACACTGCACCTGTCTGGCTCATAAAAAAACTCAAAAGCGTGTTTGCTCCTATTATTTCCCACCTCGTAAACACTTCATTTCAAGATGCGTCACTACCAGCCAGTCACAAAAGGGCTATCGTCCGACCTCGACTCAAGAAAACGGGGATGGATCCCGTTGATCCCAAAGCTACCGCCCCATATCAAACCTATCGTTCATCTCAAAATTTATTGAACGTGTCGTCCACCGTCAGCTTTCTTCACATATCGAATCGATGAATCTGCTTCCGCAGGTTCAGTCTGGTTTTCGCAAGTACCACAGTACAGAGACAGCAGTCGGGAAAGTTTACAACGACATTATTCTTTCACTTGACAGGGGCCAACCGACTGCGCTCGTGCTCCTTGACTTAGTGCAGCTTTCGACTGTGTCGATCATGTTCTCCTTACTGATCTCCTTCACACTAGCTTTGGCGTGACTTCAACCGCACTTGACTGGATTGGGTCTTTTCTATCAAATCGAACACATCTTATCCGATTGGGCCGGGCGACGTCGAGAGTTTCGGCCGTTGACTGTGGTGTGCCTCAGGGTTCAATCTTAGGTCCACTTCTCTTCATCCTTTACACAAGCCATATTACTCGAATTGCTTCTTCTCACGACGTGCAGACTCATCTTTACGCTGATGATACTCAGCTGTACATTCATTTTGACGTAACCGACCTGCAGTCCGTTAGAGAGCGTCTTGTCGCCTGTGTCAGCGAGATTCGCGTTTGGTCCTCGTCTATGAGATTGAGCCTAAACCCCTCTAAAACAGAACTTATCTGGTTCCGTCGAGGGAACATCTCAACGCGACACCTGGATGACTGTAGTCTTCAAATCAGTACTGACTGCGTCATCACCCCCGTGAAGTCTATTAGAAATCTTGGGGTGATACTGGATAGCTCCTTGCTAATGAATCTACATATATCGGCCGTGGCACGATCTTGCTTCTTCCACCTACGCCGCATCCGACAGATCAAGGGTGCCCTAAACAAACACTGCGTGCGGATTTTGGTCCAGGCTCTTGTTGTTTCTAGATTAGATTATTGTAACGTGGTCCTTGCTGGCCTGCCGATGACTGCTCTTCGCCCGCTCACTGCGGTTCTTCATGCTGCTGCACGTCTTATCGGTGGCATCTCTCGACGGGACCACATCACGCCTCTTCTCCGCCAACTACACTGGCTCCCCCTACCGGAAAGAGTGACCTTAAAACTCTGCTTACTGGTTTACAATATCTTAACAAATCGTGCCCCTGCCTACATGACACGGATGATAAGCCTGTGCTCCTCTCATTCTGGTCGTCAACATCTACGTTCGTCCTCCCATGGTGACGCTGTCATCCCAAGAACTCGTCGAAGTTTCGGTAAACGAGCATTCGCCGTTTCCGGGCCCGGTGCATGGAAGCAACTACCTAAATCTATCCGAAGTGCTGTTCTAAATGAAGACTTCAGAGCATTGTTGAAAAAACACTTTTTTAATTTGACATATTGTTAATGGCATTCTTAGTGCAAGACTCTTGTTTTGTTTTAGATAAAATAAAATAAATAAATAAAAATAAAAAATGGTTCATCTTGAACATCTTTGCAAGGTTCCTTATCATGACCGTCTTTGACAGGCTCCTCATCATGACCAACCTGACCTGTGCAGTCTGTACGGCCGTCATCCGTCACATGCTTTGAGACACAACTGGTGGACTCCAGTTCAAATTGGGTTTTGTCGCAGCAACCCTCATCACCAGCAACCCGCTGGTCCAGAACCGTGTTCATCACTGCCTCAGCCAACCCGGCGACCAAACTCTCAACAGTTGTACCGGCTGCTGCTACTTTGTTTTCGTGGTCAAGAATCATTCCTTCTCCTGTCTTCCCCTGTGCTGCCATGTTTTCTCTCGCTTGTTGTCCTTCTTCCTCCAGCAATTTTCTTTTTAATTTTCTCCGCTTAACCACAGCTTCCTCGTCAATATCGAATAAATATTCATCGTCGTCAGGCACATAGCCTTCATTTACTAACGCGGCTAAGAGGCGTTCCCTAAGTTCGTCCATTTTGCCTGTATCGCTCAGGCCACGTTTCTCCAGCTCGTCTTTCAATTCATTTGCCCAAAGCTCATCCAATGATTTCAAAACCATTCTTTGTTTAAAAAATGTGATGTAGTTTATTGATAGGCCCCTCATCAAATTACACAAACATTTAAATTGTCAACTTTAATAGGACCTGGTGTCGAAAAAAACTTTCTATTTTCTGATTAGTTGATTTATTACTATTAAGTTTATTAGAATATTTTTTATTACAGTTTATTTTTTTTACAGCAACTCCAAATTTAAATGTCACAACCAAAGCAACTACAATGGGGGTAGCAACAACGACCAAAAATGCAGCCTCCATAGCTGGTAAGTACATCTTTTCATTACAACGAAATGTCGAAAATATATCTAACTTGGATTGAGTTGAAACTTAACACGCGTATTAGTTTTTAATGGTAATACTGTTTGTGTACAGCGTAATCATTTTATCGAAACTGTCATGACTATCACTCTGTGACTCTGGTATTAGTTGCGACCGTTAAATGTTTGAACTGGGAAGTTCAAGAAACCTCTAACTCTATCAAGTCAATAATATATACTTTAATTGAAGAAAAGATAGCAGTTAAACGTCCAAACACGAAATAATATAGAATATCTACACGACAAAGTTTCACACGTCCATGCTCTTCTAAACAATCGCAATTCTTTTTTAAAACTTTTGAAACGACAGGCTCTATCTTAAAATTTGAACAATCGCAGGCTACCGCGCAAAACATTCAGTGACTACAGAGTGGAAAAACGAGGCACAATATAAAAGGATGACTTGAGAGGTGCTGGTGGCAGAGCGGTAGGGCGTTCGCCTGTCGATCATTAGGTTAGCAGTTCGAGCCTCACCGGCGTCACCAGCGTAACTCACTTAAGCAAGGAATTCACTGGCATTCGCAAGGGGTAGCAGCCTATAAACGGCTGCCTCTATTGCCTCCGCGTGGCTCAGAAGTCGAAGGATTAAACATTGTCAAAAAAAAACAAATAAAAATATATGTAATAAGCCAAACAACATGAATAAGAACTTCAATTAAACAACTGAAAATTGATTATTAATGTTAAAGAAAACAACTGAGATTGAATTATAAATTAGACTAAAACATAACTATTCAATTAATTAAAAAAATTAGTTAAAGAAATGGTAAAATGTAATGCAAAGTAAAATCCCTTTTTTCGAATGATATGCTGGAGGGGGGGTATTCGTAGGTACTTTTTTCAAAACTTGTCCAAAAATAACTGATGACCAGGGAGAGGGGTAATCGTAAGTACTTTTTACAAAAATTTGGTGTTTTTCTAAAAAGCTTTTGGTACCCCATGTCATTAGTTACGCCATTGAAAAAATTGTCAGTAAAGTCATATTTTACAACCCATACTTTTCTATGTGTAAATGCATGGCAGCCGATTGTTCTTAAAATCCAGTATCCGCCCCTGCGTTATTGACTGTTTCATCTAGGCCTACTAAAGTAAGTTGTGGGTCCAGTTTGTCGGTTTTTATAATAACAATTACTTCTTGTCAAAATAACACAAATATTTTGGCATAGGTATGGATTAAAAAAACAACCCAGCTGACTGCTTCACAAAAAATGTTTGTTCTCGTTTTAATTTCTGAACTAAGTTTTCAGCTTTTGCATTTAATTCGCTTTCGTTTAAGTTACGTCCAAAATCGCTGTGTTGACTTTGAAAGTGCCGTTTCAGATTAAACTCCTTAAAAACGGCCACCGCGTCTCGGCATATTAAACACACTGCTCTGCCATTAAAATTTGTGAAGAAATATTTCCTTGTCCAATTGTCATTAAACACTCGACATTCGTAATCAACTTTCCTCTTTTTCGTGGAACTCATTTTGAAGGCAAGTATCAGAAAATTATTGACATACAAATTTGCTAAAAAATATGGACGCGAAAGTAAGCAGCAAAGATCGTATACTAAAATACATAGATAAAAGTACAAAAATTATTATTTATATAACAAAGATTCTTAATCTGAATTTTTCTTTATTTTTAGTATTTCTTTGGGGGCCGGATAAAACGCATGTGCGGGCCGTAGTTTGCCCACCTCTGTTCTAGAGTATAGTTAACAGATCAAAAATTGCATTATTTACTCTGGTTTTCGGCATATGTTGGACATGATTTCATAAGAAATAACTAAAATAATCACACAATGATGAAGTTTAGACTTTTTAATTTCTCCATAACTATGACTACTACTACGCATTATATTCGCGTCTTGCACTTTTGACACGCTAAAAACAACAAGGGCCATTTTGTGGCCTGCGGACCACGCGTTGGACAACCCTGATCTAAATGATCAATTTGTTGCAAATTTTGCTCATGTTGGAAAATGATCGTTCAACATTTGCAGTTCTCAGGAGATATGCTAGAAAAATGCAACCGAGTAATGCTAGCCTACAAAAATTATTTATACATGTAAATAGTTATTCACAGAATAATAGTTACTTCAAACCTAAAAATTTGTTAAAAATGTAAACAGTAATTTTTGCATTTCTATATTAGAAAATAAAAACAAAAAATTCAATTTCAATGTTTACTTAAAAGAGGATACTCACAGTCCCTACTATATTCATTGTAAAACCGTAAGTATATATCACCATCAGATTTTATTTCTTGCAGTCTTGTCATCAACAATTCCAAATTTGCTGGGAAATTAATTAACAACATTTTTTGAACTGTATCGTCAATGTCAACACGTTTATAGCTTTCAAATTTGTTTGCAATGCAAACAATCTTGTTGTTTGTGCTGGATCTTAAAAAGTGAGCAGCAGCCCTCCTACTTCTGATGACAAACCCATAACCATAAAGTTCTTGCAGTGTTAAAACAATTGCACGTAGACAGCTGCATATTGTTTTTACAACTCGATAATTTGATGTCCATCTGGTATCACCTACTCGTACAAACTCTAAAACCGGATCATCCAGTATTCCTTGCACAGCCTGAAATTTGTTTCCACACTTAGGTGATTGATGGAGAAATTTCCATAGACCAGTAGTTTTCAACCTTTTTTCCAGCGCCCTCTTTGGACAAACTAGATTTGACGCACCCTATATTTTTCATGTGAAAAAAACAAGAAAGTAAAATGTAAGTGATTTACATCAAATTTTTTAATTTAATTTATTTTTGTTGCTTCCCACCGATTAAGACAGAAAAATGAAGGCCAATCTTTAGCAAGGCAATTCGCATATCATCACCAGTCTCCAATCAAATTCTTTGCATGGTTTCCACATTAACCAAAGCAAAAATCTAATGTCACACAAGTAGGCAGTAGCAGAAAGAATGATGAATGTCAGCGCACTTTTGGCCAAAGCATGGTAACTATCTACAAAAATGTTAGGGTTTTTACTTTTAACAATTTGATAAGAAACTAGGTAAAAGGCAATCAGGATTAGTTTGTCAATAATTGACAAAAATCCTAATTGAGGTGAACTTGCTGCAGCCTCACATCGAGCTCTTTTCTGTTGCATCCCCCGACCAGAGTATCAATAAAATTTTTTTGGATTGATTACCTTGATTTTTGAAAATAACTGTTGTTGAAAGTAAAATTACAAAAGAAAATACCTACGACTATCCCCCAGTCATCAACTTCTTAGAAAGAAAAAGTTATAGTCTTTCAAATTGTTTTGAAAAATACCCCCTTTCCAATTTTAGAATCGCATTCACTACCAAGAATTCAATTTAATAGAATGTAAAGTGTAGTGCGAAAAATAAACCGGGAAATCTGTTTTTTTTTTAGTGGTAAAGGGTCCCAACTTATGGTTTAAGCAAGCAAGCAAACACGGTGAAGTTAAAATAAAATATTTAAAAATAAAAGCGTTGCCAAAATTGAAGATTTTTAATTTTTGTATTATTCTCTGCAAAAATTAAATTTGTATATAATATTTTTCAAATTTAAAAATTTTATTTTTTAAACTTTTATTTTTCGCACCCCCCTAAACCCCACCGGTTAAGAACCCCTGCCATAGATTGTTAAAACTTGAAAATAGTGCTCTTCTATGTTTAAATCAATTGGCAACAATACTAGCAGCTAAGTTTAACATGTGATTTCTATAGTGAATATAGTTAGCATTTACAAGAGTTTTTTCAGCTGAGCTTGAGCACCCAATTTACAACCCGACCCAGTTGGCAAATCCTTATAAAAAATGTGTTGCTGTGTAATAGCTGAGATACGTAGCATTGTCACGTGATGAATTCATAAAACGCTGAATTACTTAACTTTTATATAGACTTGCAACTAATATTAGGATATTTTCATAATTTGTAGTATGTGCTATTTCATTTAAAAAAAGCAGAATCTCTATAATCTACAAGTCTACAAATCTGTAGAATAGACAGAATAAAACTGCTTGCTCATGCGCTTACCTTCGTCAGACACACACAGAGCTCTCATATGACCCTCGCTTTTCTCGTGCTTCAACAACTTGTTATCTTTCACCGACGATCCTGTATTTTTTCCACTTTGCGAATGATATAGAAATAAATGTTCCATCGGATCCTCTTGGCATGCACATTTTCATGTAGAAATGGCTACAGGCAGAACACAACACTAGAAAAAAGTAGCCGGCTTGAGACAATTTGAGCCAACATTTTGGCTGATATTAATTTAAAAAAATCCAGAATGAGCCAGAGTAGGTCATGTGTTGGCTGAAATGAGCCAATAAATAATTTTGTCTTTTATCGTCACAATAGAGCCAATTTTTGACTTTTATCGTCTCCTTTGAGCCAAAATAAGACATAATGAGCCACAACAGGACAATCTCTAATTTCATTGTCTTTCCCCAGTAAACATGGTAACCATTTTGTAACGTTTCTTGTCCGTTACTTTTCAGTTACCTGGTTATGAAAATGTTACCTGGCCCAAAACGACTAAAAAGAAACGTTTTCAATGTAACGAAAAAGTAACATGTAATTTGCGACTAAAAAGAAGTTACTGCAACGTTTTTAATGCAACCAAAATGCGCACCTCCGCCATTTGTTTTATGCAGGCACGAATACTGCTTTTTACGTTTTGAACAAAACATTTATGTAAATATATAATCTTTATTTTCTTTAAAGCAATAAGTATTTTAAATTTAGTTAACAACGGACTACACAACTTGAACGGAGCAAAAAGAGCCCTAGAAAAACGTTATTCTAATGTAGTATTGCATTAAGTAAATAAAATTTCAAAAAATGAGCTTCTAGGATTGAGATACTAAACAAACAAAAACTTTTAAAACAGGTAGCTGCGATCGTTTTTAGTTTATTTAAGCAATAACACTTTTGTTATATTTTTAAAGAAACCCAATTAATTGAAAGTTTACTTTTGACACAGCAATAACTCTACCAAAAATATCTTCAAAAATACTGGCAACGGAAACAACTCCTGGAGAAACAATGATTTACGCAACAGCAACCACTACAACTAACAAAAGCATACTTTTAACAGCAATCACATCAGATATAGCTACATCCGCCTCAATAACAAAAACAAACTTTTCGACAACAGCTACCACATCAGGAGAACTTGCTTCAACAACACCGACAAAACTAAAAAACACTACTGAATCTTCAAAAACGGAAACTTCTACAACACCGACTACATTAACTGAAAACACTACAAAACTAATTACTACAGCCGAATTGACAACAACCGAAACCAGCACAACACCAACTACCAATACTGGATATAGTACAGCCAAATTGACAGTAACACCAACTACCACGACTGATACAACAACAACAGAAATTACTACAACACCATTTACCAAAACTGAATCTACTACAACCGAATTAACTACAACATACACTACCACAACAACTGTATCTACAACAACTGGAACGAGTACAAAACCAATTATCACAACTAAATCGACAACAACAGAGAATACTACAACGCCAACTACCACAACTAAATCTTCAACAACAAAGAGTACTACGACTACAACACCAACAGAAATTACTACAACACCATTTACCAAAACTGAATCTACTACAACCAAATTAACTACTAATACACCAACTACTACAACTGACTCGACAACAGCACCAACTACTACAACTGAATCTACTACAAGAGAAAGTACTACAACACCAAATACAACAACTGAATCTACAAAAACAAAGAGTACAACACCATCAACTACAACAACTGTGTATACTACAACTGAGTTGACTACAACACCAACAACCATAATTGAATCTACTACAACAAGAACAACTAGAACACCAACTATAACAACTAAATCTACAAAAACAGAAAGTACAACAACTGTTACTACTACAACGGATTCGACTACACTACCAACTGCAACAGCTGTATCTCATACAACTGAGTCGGCTACAACTCCAACAACCACAACTGAATCAACTACAACGGAGTCGACTACAACTGAGTCGACTACAACACCAACTACCACAACTGTATATACTACAACTGAGTCGACTACAACACCAACAACCACAACTGAATCAATTACAACAGAGAATACTACCACAACTGTATCTACTACAAGTGAGTCGACTACAAGACCAACTACCACAACTGAGTCGCCCACAAGACAAACTACTGAATCTACTGCAACAGTGAGTACTACAACAACACCAACAACCACATCTGTATCTACTACGACAGTGTGGACTACAACACCAACTACCACAACTGTAGTTACTAGAACAGAGTCAACTACAACACCAACAACCAAAACTGATTCTACCACAATTGAGTCGACTACAACACCTACTACAACAACAGTATCTACTAGAACTGAGTCGACTACAACACCAACAACCCCAACGGAATCTAATACAACAAAGAGTACTAAAACAACAACTGTATCTACTACAACTGTGTCGACTACAACACCAACTACCACAACTGAATCAACTACAAAAGAGAGTACTACAACCACAACTGAATCTACTACAACTGTGTCGACTACAACACCAACTACAACAACTGTATTCACTACAACTGAGTCGACTACAAAACCAACTACCACAACTGTATCTACTACAACTGATTCGACTACAACACCAACTACCACAACTGAATCTACAACAACAGAAAGTACTACAACACCAACTACAACAACTGTTTCCACTACTACTGAATCATCCACAACACCAACTACCACAACGGTATCTACTACAACAGAAAGTTCTACAACACCAACTACTACAACTGTATCCACAACAACTGAGTCGACTACAACACCAACAACCACAACTGAATCTACTACAACTGTGACGACTACAACACCAACTACAACAATTGTATCCACTACAACTGAGTCGACAACAACACCAACAACCACAACAGAATCTACTACAGCAGAGAGTACTACCACAACAGTATCTACTACAACTGAGTCGACTACAACACCAACTACCACAACTGAATCAACTACAACAGAGAGTAGTTCAATCAAAACTGAATCTCTTACAACTGATTCGACTACAACACCAACTACCGTATCTGAATCTACAAAAACAGAAAGTACTACGACACCCATTACAACAACTGTTTCTACTACTACTGAATCATCTACCACTCCAACTACCACAACTGTATCTAATACAACAGAGAGTTCTACAACACCAACTACTACAACTGAATCAACTACAACGGAGTCGACTACAACACCAACTACCACAACAGTATCTACTACAACTGAGTCGACTACTACACCAACTACTACAACTGAATCTACTACACCAGAGAGTACAACAACAACAACTACCACAACTGAATCTACTACAACAGAGAGTACTACAACCCCAACTACCACAACGGAATCTACAACAACAGAAAGTACTACAACACCAACAACCACAACAGTATCTACTACAACTGAGTCGACTACAACACCAACTACCACAACAGTATCTACTACAACTGAGTCGAATACTACACCAACTACTACAACTGAATCTACTACACCAGAGAGTACAACAACAACAACTAACACAACTGAATCTACTACAACTGAGTCGACTACAACACCAACTACCACAACAGTATCTACTACAACTGAGTCGACTACAACACCAACTACCACAACTGAATCTACTACACCAGAGAGTACTACAACACCTACAACCACAACTGAATCTACTACAACAGAGTCGACTACAAGACCAACTACCACAACTGAGTCGCCCACAAGACAAACTAATGAATCTACTGCAACAGTGAGTACTACAACAACACCAACAACCACATCTGTATCAACAACGACAGTGTGGACTACAACACCAACTACCACAACTGTAGTTACTACAACAGAGTCGACTACAACACCAACTACAATAACTGTATCCATTACAACTGAGTTCACTACATCACCAACTACAACAACTGAATCTACAACAACTGATTCGACAACAATACCAAATACCACAACTGTATCCACTACAACTGAGTTGACTACAACACCAACTACAACAACTGAATCTACAACAACTGAGTCGACTACAATAGCAACTACCACAACAGTATCTACTGCAACTGAGTCGACTACAACACCAACTACCACAACTGAATCTACAACAACAGAGAGTATTACAACACTAAAAACCACAACTGAATCTACTACAACTGAGTTGACTACAACACCAATTACCACAACAGTATCTACTTCAATTGAGTCGACTACAACCCCATCTACCACAACAGAATCTACTACAACAGAGAGTACTACAACACCAACTACCACAACAGTATCTACTACAACTGAGTCGACTACAGCAACAACTACCACAACAGTATCTACTACAACTGAGTTAACTACAACACCCACCACCACAACTGAATCTACTACAACAGAGAGTACTACAACACCTACTACCACAACAGTATCTACTACAACTGAGTCGACTACAACACCAACAACCACAACGGAATCTACTACAACAAAGACTACTACAACACCAACTTCCACATCTAAATCTTCTACAACAGAGAGTACTACAACACCAACAACCACAACTGAAACGACTACAACACCAACTACTACAACAGTATCTACTACAAGTGAGTCGACTACAACACCAACTACTACGACAGTATCTACTACAACTGAGTCGACTACAACACCAACTACCACAACTGAATCTACTACACCAGAGAGTACAACAACACCCACTACCACAACTGAATCTACTACAACTGAGACGACTACAACACCAACTACTACGACAGTATCTACTACAACTGAGTCGACTACAACACCAACTACCACAACTGAATCTACTACACCAGAGAGTACAACAACACCAACTACCACAACTGAATCAACTACAACAGAGAGTACTACAACCCCAACTACTTCACCAGAGAGTACAACAACAACAACTACCACAACTGAATCTATTACACCAGAGAGTACAACAACTCCAACTACCACAACTGAATCTACTACAACTGAGTCGAGTACAACACCAACTACCACAACTGTATCTACTACAACTGAGTCTACTACAACACCAACTACCACAACAGTATCTACTACAACTGAGTTGACGACAACACCCACTACCACAACTGAATCTACTACAACAGAGAGTACTACAACACCAACTACAACTGAGTTGACTACAACACCCACTACCACAACTGAATCTACTACACCAGAGAGTACAACAACACCCATTACCACAACTGAATCTACTACAACTGAGACGATTACAACACCAACTACTACGACAGTATCTACTACAACTGAGTCGACTACAACACCAACTACCACAACTGAATCTACTACAACAGAGAGTACTACAACACTAACAACCACAACTGAATCTACTACAACTGAGTCGACTACAACACCAACTACCACAACAGTTTTTACTACAACTGAGTCGACTACAACACCAACTACCACAACTGAATCTACTACACCAGAGAGTACAACAACAACAACTACCACAACTGAATCTACTACAACTGAGTCGACTACAACCCCAACTACCACAACAGTATCTACTACAACTGAGTCGACTACAACACCAACTACCACAACTGAATCTACTACACCAGAGAGTACTACAACACTTACTATCACAACAGTATCTACTACAACTGAGTCGACTACAACACCAACTACCACAACAGTATCTACTAGAACTGAGTCGACTACTACACCAACTACAATAACTGAATCTACTACAACTGAGTCTACTACAACACCAACTACCACAACAGTATCTACTACAACTGAGTTGACGACAACACCCACTACCACAACTGAATCTACTACAACAGAGAGTACTACAACACCCATTACCACAACTGAATCTACTACAACTGAGACGACTACAACACCAACTACTACGACAGTATCTACTACAACTGAGTCGACTACAACACCAACTACCACAACTGAATCTACTACAACAGAGAGTACTACAACACTAACAACCACAACTGAATCTACTACAACTGAGTCGACTACAACACCAACTACCACAACAGTATCTACTACAACTGAGTCGACTACAACTGAATCTACTACACCAGAGAGTACAACAACAACAACTACCACAACTGAATCTACTACAACTGAGTCGACAACAACACCAACTACCACAACAGTATCTACTACAACTGAGTCGACTACAACACCAACTACCACAACTGAATCTACTACACCAGAGAGTACTACAACACCAACTATCACAACAGTATCTATTACAACTGAGTCGACTTCAACACCAACTACCACAACAGTATCTACTACAACTGTGTCGACTACAACACCAACTACCACAACAGTATCTACTACAACTGAGTCGACTACTACACCAACTACTACAACTGAATCTACTACACCAGAGAGTACAACAACAACAACTACCACAACTGAATCTACTACAACAGAGAGTACTACAACCCCAACTACCACAACGGAATCTACAACAACAGAAAGTACTACAACACCAACTACCACAATAGTATCTACTACAACTGAGTCGACTACAACACCAACTACCACAACAGTATCTACTACAACTGAGTCGAATACTACACCAACTACTACAACTGAATCTACTACACCAGAGAGTACAACAACAACAACAACAACTACCACAACTGAATCTACTACAACTGAGTCGACTACAACACCAACTACCACAACAGTATCTACTACAACTGAGTCGACTACAACACCAACTACCACAACTGAATCTACTACACCAGAGAGTACTACAACACTTACTATCACAACAGTATCTACTACAACTGAGTCGACTACAACACCAACTACCACAACAGTATCTACTACAACTGAGTCGACTACTACACCAACTACTACAACTGAATCTACTACACCAGAGAGTACAACAACAACAACTACCACAACTGAATCTACTACAACTGAGTCGACTACAACACCAACTACCACAACAGTATCTACTACAACTGAGTCGACTACAACACCAACTACCACAACTGAATCTACTACACCAGAAAGTACAACAACACCAACTACCACAACTGAATCTACAACAACAGAGAGTACTACAACACCAACTACCACAACAGTATCTACTACAACTGAGTCGACTACAACACCAACTACCACAACAGTATCTACTACAACTGAGTCGAATACAACACCAACTACCACAACTGAATCTATTACACCAGAGAGTACAACAACTCCAACTACCACAACTGAATCTACTACAACTGAGTCGACTACAACACCAACTACCACAACTGTATCTACTACAACTGAGTCTACTACAACACCAACTACGACAACAGTATATACTACAACTGAGTTGACGACAACACCCACTACCACAACTGAATCTACTACAACAGAGAGTACTACAACACCAACTACAACTGAGTTGACTACAACACCCACTACCACAACTGAATCTACTACACCAGAGAGAACAACAACACCCATTACCACAACTGAATCTACTACAACTGAGACGACTACAACACCAACTACTACGACAGTATCTACTACAACTGAGTCGACTACAACACCAACTACCACAACTGAATCTACTACAACAGAGAGTACTACAACACTAACAACCACAACTGAATCTACTACAACTGAGTCGACTACAACACCAACTACCACAACAGTTTCTACTACAACTGAGTCGACTACAACACCAACTACCACAACTAAATCTACTACACCAGAGAGTACAACAACAACAACTACCACAACTGAATCTACTACAACTGAGTCGACTACAACACCAACTACCACAACAGTATCTACTACAACTGAGTCGACTACAACACCAACTACCACAACTGAATCTACTACACCAGAGAGTACTACAACACTTACTATCACAACAGTATCTACTACAACTGAGTCGACTACAACACCAACTACCACAACAGTATCTACTACAACTGAGTCGACTACTACACCAACTACTACAACTGAATCTACTACACCAGAGAGTACAACAACAACAACTACCACAACTGAATCTACTACAACTGAATCGACTACAACACCAACTACCACAACAGTATCTACTACAACTGAGTCGACTACAACACCAACTACCACAACTGAATCTACTACAACAGAGAGTACTACAACACCAACTACAACTGAGTTGACTACAACACCCACTACCACAACTAAATCTACTACACCAGAGAGAACAACAACACCCATTACCACAACTGAATCTACTACAACTGAGACGACTACAACACCAACTACTACGACAGTATCTACTACAACTGAGTCGACTACAACACCAACTACCACAACTGAATCTACTACAACAGAGAGAACTACAACACTAACAACCACAACTGAATCTACTACAACTGAGTCGACTACAACACCAACTACCACAACAGTATCTACTACAACTGAGTCGACTACTACACCAACTACTACAACTGAATCTACTACACCAGAGAGTACAACAACAACAACTACCACAACTGAATCTACTACAACAGAGAGTACTACAACCCCAACTACCACAACAGAATCTACAACAACAGAAAGTACTACAACACCAACTACCACAACAGTATCTACTACAACTGAGTCGACTACAACACCAACTACCACAACAGTATCTACTACAACTGAGTCGAATACTACACCAACTACTACAACTGAATCTACTACACCAGAGAGTACAACAACAACAACTACCACAACTGAATCTACTACAACTGAGTCGACTACAACACCAACTACCACAACAGTATCTACTACAACTGAGTCGACTACAACACCAACTACCACAACTGAATCTACTACACCAGAGAGTACTACAACACTTACTATCACAACAGTATCTACTACAACTGAGTCGACTACAACACCAACTACCACAACAGTATCTACTACAACTGAGTCGACTACTACACCAACTACTACAACTGAATCTACTACACCAGAGAGTACAACAACAACAACTACCACAACTGAATCTACTACAACTGAGTCGACTACAACACCAACTACCACAACTGAATCTACTACACCAGAGAGTACTACAACACTTACTATCACAACAGTATCTACTACAACTGAGTCGACTACAACACCAACTACCACAACAGTATCTAATACAACTGAGTCGACTACTACACCAACTACTACAACTGAATCTACTACACCAGAGAGTACAACAACAACAACTACCACAACTGAATCTACTACAACTGAGTCGACTACAACACCAACTACCACAACAGTATCTACTACAACTGAGTCGACTACAACACCAACTACCACAACTGAATCTACTACACCAGAAAGTACAACAACACCAACTACCACAACTGAATCTACAACAACAGAGAGTACTACAACCCCAACTACCGCAACTGAATCTACAACAACAGAAAGTACTACAACACCAACTACCACAACAGTATCTATTACAACTGAGTCGACTACAACACCAACTACCACAACAGAATCTACTACACCAGAAAGTACTTCAACACCAACTACCACAACAGTATCTACTACAACTGAGTCGACTACAACACCAACTACCACAACAGTATCTACTACAACTGAGTCGAATACAACACCAACTACCACAACTGAATCTATTACACCAGAGAGTACAACAACTCCAACTACCACAACTGAATCTACTACAACTGAGTCGACTACAACACCAACTACCACAACTGTATCTACTACAACTGAGTCTACTACAACACCAACTACGACAACAGTATATACTACAACTGAGTTGACGACAACACCCACTACCACAACTGAATCTACTACCACAGAGAGTACTACAACACCAACTACAACTGAGTTGACTACAACACCCACTACCACAACTGAATCTACTACACCAGAGAGAACAACAACACCCATTACCACAACTGAATCTACTACAACTGAGACGACTACAACACCAACTACTACGACAGTATCTACTACAACTGAGTCGACTACAACACCAACTACCACAACTGAATCTACTACAACAGAGAGTACTACAACACTAACAACCACAACTGAATCTACTACAACTGAGTCGACTACAACACCAACTACCACAACAGTTTCTACTACAACTGATTCGACTACAACACCAACTACCACAACTGAATCTACTACACCAGAGAGTACAACAACAACAACTACCACAACTGAATCTACTACAACTGAGTCGACTACAACACCAACTACCACAACAGTATCTACTACAACTGAGTCGACTACTACACCAACTACTACAACTGAATCTACTTCACCAGAGAGTACAACAACACCAACTACCACAACTGAATCTAATACAACTGAGTCGACTACTACACCAACTACCACAACTGAATCTACTTCACCAGAGAGTACAACAACACCAACAACCACATTTGAATCTACCACAACAGAGAGTACTACAACACCAACAACCACAACTGAATCGACGACAACTGAGTCGACTACAATACCAACTACAACAACAGTATCTACTACAACTGAGTCGACTACTACACCAACTACCACAACTGAATCTACTTCACCAGAGAGTACAACAACACCAACTACCACAACTGAATCTACTACAACTGAGTCGACTACAACACCAACTACCACAACAATATCTACAACAACTGAGTCGACTACAACGCCAACTACCACAACAGTATCTACTACAACTGAGTCGACTACAACACCAACTACCACAACAGTATCTACAACAACTGAGTCGACTACAACACCCACTACCACAACTGAATCTACTACAACTGAGTCTACTACAACACCAACTACCACAACAGTATCTACTACAACTGAGTCGACTACTACACCAACAACCACAACAGAATCTACTACAGCAGAGAGTACTACCACAACAGTATCTACTACAACTGAGTCGACTACAACACCAACTACCACAACTGAATCAACTACAACAGAGAGTAGTTCAATCAAAACTGAATCTCTTACAACTGATTCGACTACAACACCAACTACCGTATCTGAATCTACAAAAACAGAAAGTACTACGACACCCATTACAACAACTGTTTCTACTACTACTGAATCATCTACCACTCCAACTACCACAACTGTATCTAATACAACAGAGAGTTCTACAACACCAACTACTACAACTGAATCAACTACAACGGAGTCGACTACAACACCAACTACCACAACAGTATCTACTACAACTGAGTCGACTACTACACCAACTACCACAACAGTATCTACTACAACTGAGTCGACTACAACACCAACTACCACAACAGTATCTACTACAACTGAGTCTACTACAACACCAACTGAATCTACAACAACAGAAAGTACTACCACAACAGAGAGTACTACAACACCAACAACCACAACTGAATCGACGACAACTGAGTCGACTACTACACCAACTACCACAACTGAATCTACTTCACCAGAGAGTACAACAACACCAACTACCACAACTGAATCTACTACAACTGAGTCGACTACAACACCAACTACCACAACAGTATCTACGACAACTGAGTCGACTACAACACCAACTACCACAACAGTATCTACTACAACTGAGTCGACTACAACACCAACTACCACAACAGTATCTACAACAACTGAGTCGACTACAACACCCACTACCACAACTGAATCTACTACAACTGAGTCTACTACAACACCAACTACCACAACAGTATCTACTACAACTGAGTTGATTACTACACCAACTACCACAACTGAATCTACTACACCAGAGAGTACAACAACACCAACTACCACAACTGAATCTACTACAACTGAGAGTACTACAACCCCAACTACCACAACTGAATCTACTTCACCAGAGAGTACAACAACACCAACAACCACATTTGAATCTACCACAACAGAGAGTACTACAACACCAACAACCACAACTGAATCGACGACAACTGAGTCTACTACAACACCAACTACCACAACTGAATCTACTACACCAGAGAGTACAACAACACAAACTACCACAACAGTATCTAATACAACTGAGTCGACTACAACACCAACTACCACAACAGTATCTACTACAACTGAGTCGACTACAACACCAACTACCACAACAGTATCTACTACAACTGAGTCTACTACAACACCAACTACCACAACTGAATCTACTACACCAGAGAGTACAAACACACCAACTACCACAACTGAATCTACTACAACAGAGAGTACTACAACCCCAACCACCACAACTGAATCTACTACAACAGAGAGTACTACAACCCCAACCACCACAACTGAATCTACTACACCAGAGAGTACAACAACACAAGCTACCACAACATTATCTACTACAACTGAGTCGACTACAACACCAACTACCACAACAGTATCTACTACAACGGAGTCGACTACAACACCAACTACCACAACAGTATCTACTACAACTGAGTCGATTACAACACCAAC
Organism: Erpobdella octoculata; assembly: GCA_963978895.1. Lineage (NCBI taxonomy): Eukaryota > Metazoa > Annelida > Clitellata > Hirudinida > Erpobdellidae > Erpobdella > Erpobdella octoculata. Next base: position 14,844,098 of record OZ022241.1, on the reverse strand, counting down.
TACCACGACTGAATCTACTACACCAGAGAGTACAACAACACCAACAACGACAACTGAATCTACTACAACAGAGAGTACTACAACCCCAACTACCACAACTGAATCTACAACAACAGAAAGTACTACCACAACAGAGAGTACTACAACACCAACAACCACAACTGAATCGACGACAACTGAGTCGACTACAACACCAACTACAACAACAGTATCTACTACAACTGAGTCGACTACTACACCAACTACCACAACTGAATCTACTTCACCAGAGAGTACAACAACACCAACTACCACAACTGAATCTACTACAACTGAGTCGACTACAACACCAACTACAACAACAGTATCTACTACAACTGAGTCGACTACTACACCAACTACCACAACTGAATCTACTACAACAGAGAGTACTACAACCCCAACTACGACAACTGAATCTACTACAACAGAAAGTACTACAACACCAACTACCACAACTGAATCTACTACAACTGAGTCGACTACAACACCAACTACCACAACAGTATCTACTACAACTGAGTCTACTACAACACCAACTACCACAACTGAATCTACTACACCAGAGAGTACAACAACACAAACTACCACAACAGTATCTAATACAACTGAGTCGACTACAACACCAACTACCACAACAGTATCTACTACAACTGAGTCGACTACAACACCAACTACCACAACAGTATCTACTACAACTGAGTCGACTACTACACCAACTACTACAACTGAATCTACTACACCAGAGAGTACAACAACAACAACTACCACAACTGAATCTACTACAACAGAGAGTACTACAACCCCAACTACCACAACTGAATCTACAACAACAGAAAGTACTACAACACCAACTACCACAACAGTATCTACTACAACTGAGTCGACTACAACACCAACTACCACAACAGTATCTACTACAACAGAGTTGACGACAACACCCACTACCACAACTGAATCTACTACAACTGAGTCGACTAAAACACCAACTACTACGACAGTATCTACTACAACTAAGTCGACTACAACACCAACTACCACAACTGAATCTACTACAACAGAGAGAACTACAACACTAACAACCACAACTGAATCTACTACAACTGAGTCGACTACAACACCCACTACCACAACTGAATCTACTACAACTGAGTCTACTACAACACCAACTACCACAACAGTATCTACTACAACTGAGTTGATTACTACACCAACTACCACAACTGAATCTACTACACCAGAGAGTACAACAACACCAACTACCACAACTGAATCTACTACAACTGAGTCGACTACAACACCAACTACCACAACAGTATCTACTACAACTGAGTCTACTACAACACCAACTACCACAACTGAATCTACTACACCAGAGAGTACAACAACACAAACTACCACAACAGTATCTAATACAACTGAGTCGACTACAACACCAACTACCACAACAGTATCTACTACAACTGAGTCGACTACAACACCAACTACCACAACAGTATCTACTACAACTGAGTCTACTACAACACCAACTACCACAACTGAATCTACTACACCAGAGAGTACAAACACACCAACTACCACAACTGAATCTACTACAACAGAGAGTACTACAACCCCAACCACCACAACTGAATCTACTACAACAGAGAGTACTACAACCCCAACCACCACAACTGAATCTACTACACCAGAGAGTACAACAACACAAGCTACCACAACATTATCTACTACAACTGAGTCGACTACAACACCAACTACCACAACAGTATCTACTACAACGGAGTCGACTACAACACCAACTACCACAACAGTATCTACTACAACTGAGTCGATTACAACACCAACTACCACAACTGAATCTACTACACCAGAGAGTACAACAACACCAACAACGACAACTGAATCTACTACAACAGAGAGTACTACAACCCCAACTACCACAACTGAATCTACAACACCAGAAAGTACTACCACAACAGAGAGTACTACAACACCAACAACCACAACTGAATCGACGACAACTGAGTCGACTACAACACCAACTACAACAACAGTATCTACTACAACTGAGTCGACTACTACACCAACTACCACAACTGAATCTACTTCACCAGAGAGTACAACAACACCAACTACCACAACTGAATCTACTACAACTGAGTCGACTACAACACCAACTACCACAACAGTATCTACGACAACTGAGTCGACTACAACACCAACTACCACAACTGAATCTACTACAACAGAGAGTACTACAACCCCAACTACGACAACTGAATCTACTACAACAGAAAGTACTACAACACCAACTACCACAACAGTATCTACTACAACTGAGTCGACTACAACACCAACTACCACAACAGTATCTACTACAACTGAGTCGAATACAACACCAACAACCACAACTGAATCTACTACAACTGAGTTGACTACAACACCCACTACCACAACTGAATCTACTACAACTGAGTCGACTACAACACCAACTACCACAACAGTATCTACTACAACTGAGTCGACTACTACACCAACTACCACAACTGAATCTACTACACCAGAGAGTACAACAACACAAACTACCACAACTGTTTCCACTACTACTGAATCATCCACAACACCAACTACCACAACTGAATCTACTACACCAGAGAGTACAACAACACAAACTACCACAACATTATCTACTACAACTGAGTCGACTACAACACCAACTACCACAACAGTATCTACCACAACGGAGTCGACTACAACACCAACTACCACAACAGTATCTACTACAACTGAGTCGACTACAACACCAACTACCACAACTGAATCTACTACACCAGAGAGTACAACAACACCAACTACGACAACTGAATCTACTACAACAGAGAGTACAACAACCCCAACTACCACAACTGAATCTACAACAACAGAAAGTACTACCACAACAGAGAGTACTACAACACCAACAACCACAACTGAATCGACGACAACTGAGTCGACTACAACACCAACTACAACAACAGTATCTACTACAACTGAGTCGACTACTACACCAACTACCACAACTGAATCTACTTCACCAGAGAGTACAACAACACCAACTACCACAACTGAATCTACTACAACTGAGTCGACTACAACACCAACTACCACAACAGTATCTACGACAACTGAGTTGACTACAACACCAACTACCACAACTGAATCTACTATAACAGAGAGTACTACAACCCCAACTACGACAACTGAATCTACTACAACAGAAAGTACTACAACACCAACTACCACAACAGTATCTACTACAACTGAGTCGACTACAACACCAACTACCACAACAGTATCTACTACAACTGAGTCGAATACAACACCAACAACCACAACTGAATCTACTACAACTGAGTTGACTACAACACCCACTACCACAACTGAATCTACTACAACTGAGTCGACTACATCACCAACTACCACAACAGTATCTACTACAACTGAGTCGACTACTACACCAACTACCACAACTGAATCTACTACACCAGAGAGTACAACAACACCAACTACCACAACTGTTTCCACTACTACTGAATCATCCACAACACCAACTACCACAACTGAATCTACTACACCAGAGAGTACAACAACACCAACTACCACAACTGAATCTACTACAACAGAGAGTACTACAACCCCAACTACCACAACTGAATCTACTACACCAGAGAGTACAACAACACCAACTACCACAACTGAATCGACTACAACAGAGAGTACTACAACCCCAACTATCACAACTGAATCTACTACAACAGAAAGTACTACAACACCAACTACCACAACAGTATCTACTACAACTGAGTCGACTACAACACCAACTACCACAACTGAATCTACTACACCAGAGAGTACAACAACACCAACTACCACAACTGAATCTACTACAACTGAATCGACTACAACACCAACAACCGTATCTACTACAACAGAGAGTACTACAACACCAACACCCACAACTGAATCTACGACAATTGAGTCGACTACAACACCAACAACCACATTTGAATCTACCACAACAGAGAGTACTACAACACCAACAACCACAACTGAATCGACGACAACTGAGTCGACTACAATACCAACTACAACAACAGTATCTACTACAACTGAGTCGACTACTACACCAACTACCACAACTGAATCTACTTCACCAGAGAGTACAACAACACCAACTACCACAACTGAATCTACTACAACTGAGTCGACTACAACGCCAACTACCACAACAGTATCTACTACAACTGAGTCGACTACAACACCAACTACCATAACAGTATCTACAACAACTGAGTCGACTACAACACCCACTACCACAACTGAATCTACTACAACTGAGTCTACTACAACACCAACTATCACAACAGTATCTACTACAACTGAGTCGACTACTACACCAACTACTACAACTGAATCTACTACACCAGAGAGTACAACAACAACAACTACCACAACTGAATCTACTACAACAGAGAGTACTACAACCCCAACTACCACAACTGAATCTACAACAACAGAAAGTACTACCACAACAGAGAGTACTACAACACCAACAACCACAACTGAATCCACGACAACTGAGTCGACTACAACACCAACTACAACAACAGTATCTACTACAACTGAGTCGACTACTACACCAACTACCACAACTGAATCTACTTCACCAGAGAGTACAACAACGCCAACTACCACAACTGAATCTACTACAACTGAGTCGACTACAACACCAACTACCACAACAGTATCTACTACAACTGAGTCTACTACAACACCAACTACCACAACAGTATCTACTACAACTGAGTTGACTACAACACCCACTACCACAACTGAATTTACTACAACAGAGAGTACTACAACACCAACTACCACAACAGTATCTACTACAACTGAGTCGATTACTACACCAACTACCACAACTGAATCTACTACACCAGAGAGTACAACAACACCTACTACCACAACTGAATCTACTACAACAGAGAGTAGTACAATCCCAACTACCACAACTGAATCTACTACACCAGAGAGTATAACAACACCAACTACCACAACTGAATCTACTACAACAGAGAGTACTACAACCCCAACTGAATCTACTACAACAGAAAGTACTACAACACCAACTACCACAACAGTATCTACTACAACTGAGTCGACTACAACACCAACTACCACAACTGAATCTACTACACCAGAGAGTACTACAACACTTACTATCACAACAGTATCTACTACAACTGAGTCGACTACAACACCAACTACCACAACAGTATCTACTACAACTGAGTTGACTACAACACCCACTACCACAACTGAATTTACTACAACAGAGAGTACTACAACACTTACTACCACAACAGTATCTACTACAACTGAGTCGACTACAACACCAACAACCACAACGGAATCTACTACAACTGAATCAACTACAACACCAACTACAACTGAATCTACTACAACTGAGTTGACTACAACACCCACTACCACAACTGAATCTACTACAACTGAGAGTACCACAACACCTACTACCACAACAGTATCTACTACAACTGAGTCGACTACAACACCAACAACCACAACTGATTCTACTACAACAGAGTACTACAACACCACCAACCACAACTGAATATACTACAACAGAGAGTACTACAGCCCCAATTTCCACAATTGAATTTACTACAACAGAGAGTACTACAACACCAACTACCACAACAGTATTTACTACAACTGAGTCGACTACAACACCAACTACCACAACAGTATCTACTACAACTGAGTCGACTACAACACCAACAACCACAACTGATTCTACTACAACAGAGTACTACAACACCACCAACCACAACTGAATATACTACAACAGAGAGTACTACAGCCCCAATTACCACAATTGAATTTACTACAACAGAGAGTACTACAACACCAACTACCACAACAGTATCTACTACAACTGAGTCGACTACAACACCAACAACCACAACTGATTCTACTACAACAGAGTACTACAACACCACCAACCACAACTGAATATACTACAACAGAGAGTACTACAGCCCCAATTACCACAATTGAATTTACTACAACAGAGAGTACTACAACACCCACTACCACAACTGAATCTACTACAACTGAGAGTACCACAACACCTACTACAACAACAGTATCTACTACAACTGAGTCGACTACTACACCAACAACCACAACTGATTCTACTACAACAGAGTACTACAACACCACCAACCACAACTGAATATACTACAACAGAGAGTACTACAGCCCCAATTACCACAATTGAATTTACTACAACAGAGAGTGCTACAACACCAACTACCACAACTGAATCTACTATAACAGAGAGTCCTACAACCACAACTGAATCTACTACAACTGTGTCGACTACAACATCAACTACAACAACTGTATCCACTGCAATTGAGTCGACTACAACACCAACTACTACAACTGTATCTACTACAACTGAGTCGACTACAACACCAACTACCACAACTGAATCGACTACAACAGAGAGTACTACAACACCAACTATCACAACTGAATATACTACAACAGAGAGTACTACAACACCAACTACCACAACTGAATCGACTACAACAGAGAGTACTACAACACCAACTATCACAACTGAATATACTACAACAGAGGGTACTACAGCACCAACAACCACAACTGAATCTACTACAACTGAGTCGACTACAACAACAACTACCACAACTGAATCTACTACAACGGACAGTACTATAAAACCAACTACAACAACTGAAATTACAACAACAACAGAGAGTACAACAGCACCAACTACAACAACTGTAACTACTACACTGAGTCGACTACAACACCAACTACCACTACTGAATCTACTTTAACAGAGAGTACTACAACAGCAACAACTTCAACGGAATCCACTATTACTGAGTTGACTGCAACTTTAACTACCATAACTGAATCTACTACAACAGAAAGTTCTACAACACCAACTACCACAACTGTATCTTTTACAATTGTGTCGACTACTACAACAACTGTATCTACTACAACTGAGTCAACTACGACACCGACTACAACAATTGAGTCGACTTCAACACGAACTACCACAACTGAATCTACTCCTATTGAAAGTACTACAACAACTGATTCTACCACATCTGAATCGACTACAACAACAACTACTAATACTGAATCTATTACCACTGAATCTTCTACAACCGAAACGACTACAACACCAAGTACTGCTACGACTGAACCGTTCTTAACCGGCTTCTGCTGCATGCGGCGCTATATAAATTGTTTTTTCCAAATTAACAACAACTGATTCAAACACAAAGTATTACAATAGAACGTAACACTTAAAAATTAACTACAACACTAAGTTATACAAGAGAATCTACTTCTATTGCAAGTAAAACCTCAGAATCAATACTTTCTTAATTATCCAAAACTCAAAATATTGCAATTGAGTCAACAACAACTGAATCAACTACAACTCCAAGCAGAATCAACATCCACAAAATTAACTACCACACCAAATTCTACTACTGAATCAATTATAACAGTAAGTACTACAAAAGAATCTACTCCTCAAACAACTACTACAGCAATTACATTATCAGAATCTTCTACTACTCAAACAACTGCTACAGCAAGTAAATTATCAGAATCTACTACTACTCAAACAACTACTACAACATGTATATTATCAGAACTTCTTTTACTAAATTAACCACAACTCCATATTTTACAAGTAAATCAATAACATCTAAATTAACCACAACTCTAATTTATACAGCAAAAGCTACATTTACAAAATTAACTACTACACCAAGTGCTACAACAATTTCTACTACTTCTCAATCAAGCAAAATACCAATTATTACATTAGAATCTACTACCACCGAATCAACTATAATTCCAAATACTACAACTGAGTAAACAATAACTCAATCAACTACAACCATAAGAACTACAACTAAATCCACTACTACAAATTATACTACGACACCAATTACTACCATAGAATCTGCTGATTCCGAAACAGTTACATCACCAAGTACTAAATCAGAATCTATTTTTACTAAATAAACAACTGAATCAACCACAGCTCCTAGTACTACATCAGAATCCCTTACTGCAGAATAACCTACAACACCAAGTACTACAATAAAATCCACTATTGCCAAAACAACTACAACATCAAATACTACATCAAAATTTACTACTACAGAATTAACTACAACACCAAGTACTACATCAGAATCAACGATTTCTAAATCATCTACAAGTTCTACAACTGTGTCAAAAACAATTAAATCAACCATAGCTCCAAGTACTACATCAGAATTTACTACTGTAGAATTAACTACAACACCAAGTACTATAATAAAATCTACTACTTCGAAATAACTAAAACACCAAGTACTACATTAGAATCAACTACTTCCAAATCAACTACAGCTGCAATACCACAACTGAGTCAACAACAATTGAATAAACCACAATTCCAGGTATTACAGCAGAATCTACTACTAACGAATTCACTACAACACTAAGTACTACAACAAATTCTACTAATAATAAAACAACTACAACACCAAGTACTACAACGGACTCAACAATAACTAAATCTATCACAACTTTAAGTAATACAACAGAATATACTACTACCGAATCAACTACAACACCAACCAGATTGATTCAACCACATCTCCAAGTACAGCAACTGAATCAACAACAACTAAATTAACTCAGCTCCATAAACTTCAACAAAATCTATTACTACATAATTACCTACAACACAAATTACTACAATAAAATCTACTACAACCAAAGCAACTACAACACCAATTACTTTATCATAATCAACTACTTCTAAATCAACCACAACTCAAAATTTTTTAACTTTGTCAACAACAACTGAATCAACTGCAATTCTAAGTAGTACAACAGAAACTACATCTACAAAATTAATTACTACACCAAGTACTTTAACAGAATCTACTATTATTAAAACAACTACAACACCAAGTACTACAACTGAGTCAACAACAATTGAATCAACTACAGCTCTAAGTTCTAAAACAGAATCTACTACTACTGAAACAACCACAAAACTAATACATTAGAATTTACTACTACAGAATTTACTACAACACCAAGTGCTACAATACGATCTACTACTACCGAATTAACCACAAAACCAAGTACTCTCACTGAAATTCCTATAACTGAATCAACTACAATAGATACAACAGAGGTAACAATAGCTTAAACAGATGCAAAATATATAACCACAGCAAATACAGAAATAATTACTTCTACAATACCTCGTACAATACCAACATCAAAAGAAACAGCAACAAAAACGTTAATCAGCATCGATTTCATGCTAGATGTACTTCTGTGTTAGCAAATAAATTAATTTCTATCTTTTATTACTATGGTTATCAAGAACTTTAAAATGTATATTCATCATAATCTAGATATTACTTTTGTTGCTGTATGTTTTGTTGAGATCTTGTATTAAAAACAAATATTTTGGAAGTCAAAATTTACCAACTTCACGTGACGTTATCTGATCGAGTTGAATATTTGCGTATATATTTATCGTAATAGACAATGCTTTCTATTAAATTTTTAATATCATTCAACACTTTAAATGGCCTTATTTTTTACTGACTTTCTAGAAAAAATTCGATTCTAGGTTTATTGTTATGTGGCACTTAAACATTTAGTTAGTTTCGTGTTTGCTAGATGTCACACCAATTTATTTTATTATCGAATGACTTGCAATAAGCAAATAGAAAGGTTAGCAAAAAATTTTGTACCTGAGGATTGTGGATTTTTAAAATATGACTTTTTTAATGCTGACTTTATAATCACAAAGAAAGCGAAGTGTTGAAAATGTGTTTACAATTGTTATTTATAAACTAGAGATGACGGATTTTTTTAAAATTTAATCATTTATTATTTTCCAAATGTGGGGTTGAAAATAAGGTTATTTGTTTTTTTAGATTAACTGTTACTCAAAAACTGTAAGTACTATAGATGTAAAAATTAGTATTTATTATTTATTCAAGAAATACAAATATACGTGTTTTATCAATTTTTGATAAAATGGTTTCCAGGACCTCAAAAAAATAAAAGAATAAAGAATCCGATCAGGTTATAGTGGTGCTATATAGAAAAAAAATTAATTCAAAAATCACTACGATGCAGCGCCTCAATCGCTTTATCTCCAGTGAAAACACCGGTACTCATTTGACTACTACAGAAGAATAAAAAGCTGATTTGACTTGAACCGTAAGAGCAAGCTCCTTGCCGAAGGAAGTTACGCGATGTGGGATTTTAATTACCTGGGAGTTGAACCCAGGACCCCAAGCTTAAAAGTCAAAAACTTTACCGCTGTCCCGTCGCGCCTCAAATGGGGTTGGTATAAAGAAATATTTGCTTAAAATTTAAAAAAACTAAAAGCATGAAAATTTTGCAACTTAGTACCAAGATAATTCTTACGAAATACGTGTTTTATTAGTTTTTGAAAGTTTTGTTTCCAGGACTTCAAATGTGGGATGGAAAATGAGGTTAATTGTATTTTAGAAAAATTGCTACTCAAAAACTGCAAGGGCTACAGATGTTAAAATTAGTATTTAGTATTTATTCGAGAAATAAAAATAGACGTGTTTCACTATTTTTTTGCTTCCGGGGCCCTAATATAAGCTGAAAAAATTGTTTGCTCAAAAACTCAAAACGTAAATATGTTAAAGTGTTGAAGTTCACTTTTTATATTTTTAAAATAAAAAGATGCGTGTTTCACCATTTTTAAAAATTTTGTTTTTGTGACTTCAAACGTAGAGTGGAAAATCGAGTTAAATGTTTTTTTTTAGAATAACTGCCACTCAAAAACTGAAAATACTACAGATATTCAAATAAGTATTTAGATACTACTTAAAAAAGTAACACTTGTTTTACCAGCGTTTTCTTTAATTTTGGCTTCCGGGACTACAAATGTAGGGTTGAAAAAAATTATTTGCTTGAAAACTCAGTAACTCGAATTGAGAAATAATTTTTAAATATTAAAACATGTGTTTTATTATTTTTTGAAAAATTAGTTTCCGAGCTTTAAGGTCATGTGACTCTTAAAAATGGCTGGTCCAATTAAGTATGGATCAGGGCTATTTCGGGCCTGAAATTTTTTGCCTAATTAACAAGCCAGGCCTGAAATTTTCTGCCTATAAAATGAGTCGGACTTTGTCTCAAAAAACCTTGTAGAGCTCTATGGATTAGTGTACTGCACGAGCCGAGCCAAGCTGCGGTTTTAAGAAATTTAGACGGGTCGGGTTGGACCTGAAATCAAGCCGGACCGGGCCAAAGTTTTTTGCCAAGTATATAGGAATTTTAGGGCCTCAAAAAACAGGCCAAGCCTGAAGGTTTTACTTATGAAACGGGCCATTTGTTTAACAACTGTTTTGCTTTTTAAGTCGAAAACAAATTGGCATCAAAGTGCCATAAGCTAAGTTACCCTTGACTTATTTACTCCTGGTTCAATAAATAAGACAATAAAAGTATCATAAAAATGACAAAAACTATTATGGGTCAGTTGTTACAAAAGAAGATTTAAATTGCAATCTTGAGCCAAGATGAAGGTGCAAAGAACATATTGATAGACATTATTATCACGGAAAAGATGGTGGTGGAGTTGCTGGGATACCTACAAGAAGACAAATTGCCAGGAATAAGCGAGATTTATTCAAAAGTTCTGAATGAAGTGAGATACAAAATTGGAAAAATTTTGCCTAGCTTATTCAACGATTCCATCATGTCAGAAAATGTTCTGAGACTGGAAAAACGCAATCATAACACCATTATTCAAAAAAATAGGTTTGAGACCAGCAAATACAGGCCAATAAATCTACCATGGAAACTATAAAAAAAAATGTAGTTAAGCATTTAAGGAGCAACAGCGACGTACGAAACATTCAATACGGTTTTGCAAAGCGAAGATCCTGTTTAACAAATTTTCTAGACTTCTACGAAGATTTTTAGTGAAATCTGGATAAAATAACTCAATAGAATTAATTAAATATATAATTAAATATAATACTCACTCATTTACTGATTTTGTAACGCTTATGTAAATATATATATATATATATATATATAATTATATATATATATATATATATATATATATATATATATATATAACATAGTAGCCTTTGTCACTCACTCACTTACTGATTCTGTCACGCTTACGCAATTAGTCGTATAGTAGTTATTAAATAAAAAAATTTATCATTGATATATATATATATATATATATATATATATATATATATATATAAATCAAATTATATATATGAATTTTAATAATTGACAAATAAAGTAATATATATATATATATATATATATATATATATATATATATATATATATATATATATATATATATATATATATATATATATATATATATATATATATATATATATATATATATATATATATATATATATATATATATATATATATATAAATGATAAAATTTATATATATATTGTTGTAATTCTCGGTTTGGGCTCTCAAAAAAAACTACTTTGTACAGTTTAAAGTTATATTAATTAAAACTAACAGAAAGAGAAAAGTATATGCGCAAGGAGTCAGTTCGAAAACAAATATTAGTTTCGGAAAAGTAATGGCCGCTATCAATCAACAACTCTCGAGCTTCACTAACTCACAAACTAAAAATAGAAACAAGGATGTGCGCGCCGCCACTGGTTACAGCACTGCCCCCCTCTCAACCATTGCTCGTCTCGAGCAACTTCTTACAGCTCTGAACCGTGGTACATGGCTAGGCGGTTGACATGGACGACCTTCATCCTTCCTTGACCTTTCCGTATCCGGAAGATTACATCATTGATCTTCTTGATAATGACGTATGGACCCTCCCATTCTGGTTGCAATTTGGGGGACAGTCCTTTTCTTCTTTGAGGATTGTAGAACCATACGCAATCGTGTTCTTTAAACTTCCCACGATTTAATTGGCAGTCATAACAAGTCTTCATCTTATCGCTAGCTGTTCTCAATTTGTCCCTCACAATTGAATGCAACACATTAATCTTGGTTTGTAGACCGGAAGTGAATTCCGTCTTTGGCTCGTCAGATCTTCTTGGACTGCCAAAGAGAAGGTCGCAGGGTAGACGAAGGTTTGACCTGAATAACACTTCTCCTGGTGTGTGACCTGTGGTGGTGTGTGCACCTCCTCTATATGCTAAGAGAAACAGTGGAATATAACGATCCCAATCATCTTGTCGTTCACTCACAACTTTTTTTAGAAACTCAATCAGGGTACGATTAAACCGTTCCACCATCCCATCTGATTGAGGGTGCAGGGGTGTGGTGCAAGTTTTGTGAATTCTTAGTAGTGTGCACATCTCTTGAAACAACATAGATTCAAAATTCCTCCCTTGATCGGAGTGAAGTTTCATCGGGACACCATACCGGCTGATCCAATTTTGAACTAAAGCCTCGGCGACTGTAGCTGCTTCTTGATTAGGCAAGGCGTACACTTCAGGCCACTTTGAAAAATAATCCATGACTACGAGGATGTATTTGTTTCCATTTACTGATTCAGGAAAAGGGCCAGCAACATCAATTGCAATTCTTTCAAAAGGTGTTCCAACATTGTACTGTTGCATCTCCCCTTTTGTTTTCTTTTTAGGGCCTTTAGCTGCAGCACACGTATCACATCTCCTGTACCAATTCTCAACGTCGTTCTTATAGTGTAACCAATAGAATCGTTGACAAATTTTATCTAAGGTCTTGTTGACTCCAAGATGACCTCCAGATGTACCGGCATGCATTTCTTCAAGTACCTCAACAACCCTTGATTTTGGAATTATTATCTGAAGGTGATGTGATAGTCCGTTAACTGTTTACCATATTCTTTTTAAAACTCCTTTGTCAAGCGTTAGTGAGTCCCACTGTGCCCAATAAGCTTTCGTTACAAGCCCTTCACTTGCAATTTGGGCCCAATCTGGTCTTTGTTTCTGCTGCATCCATTGTATTAGTGGTCTGATGTCATCATCTTTAAGTTGCTTTTTTCTCAAATTTTTATCGGTCCAACTATCTAGACCTTCTAATGCTATTCCAAAACATGTGTTGCTTTTGTCCTTCTCTTCTATATGGGAACAATGCCCACAGCCAATCTCACATGGTCGACGAGATAACGAATCTGCATTCATATGCAACTGTCCTTTCCTATGTTCCTCACTGAATTGATAAGTTTGCAATCGTTCAACCCACCTTGCCACCTGACCTTCTTGATTCTTGAAACTCAACAACCACTTGAGGGCAGCAAGATCAGTTCGTAACAGGAAACGTTGACCATAAAGCTATTTATGATGGCTTCAACAACTGCCAATAATTCTCGTCTAGTAACACAGTAGTTCCTTTCAGGCCTTGATAAGGTTCTGCTATAATAGGACACAACTTTTTCAATTCCTGTTATCCTTTGTGACAATACTGCTCCAATGCCAGAATTGCTTGCATCAGTATCTAAAATAAACAATTCACCAGGAACAGGGTAACTTAATACTGGAGAAGAACTAATTGCTTCTTTCAGTTCATCAAAAGCTTGTTGACGGAATACAGTCCAGTCAAAACAATGTCCTTTTCTTGTTAACTGGTGTAACTTTTTAGCGATGTTAGAAAAGTTTGCAACAAATCGTCTGTAATAAGTACATAATCCAAGAAAACTTCTCAGTTCAGTTATGTTTCTTGGAGGTGGCCAATGAGTTACTGCTGCAACTTTTTCTGGATCAGTTCTTATTCCCTCTTGCGAGACTATGTGTCCCTGGTAACTCACTTCTATTTTAAATAGGGAGCATTTAGATGGATTAAGTTTCATTCCTGCATTTCTTATCCTTTAGAAAACAGTGCGCAGATTGTAAAAATGCTCCTCATAGCTCCTACCAATCACGATAATGTCGTCAAGATAGACTAAACAAGTTTTCCAGACAAGTCCTCTCACGACGAACTCCATTAACCGTTCAAATGTAGCTGGAGCGTTGCATAAACCGAACGGCATTACAGTAAACTGCCACAATCCTTCGCCTATAGAAAAAGCTGTCTTTTCCTTATCTGGTGGGTATATGCCAACCTGCCAATAACCACTTTTTAAGTCTAGAGTAGAGAATACTTTTGTTCCAACAAGGGTGTCAAGTGTGTCATTTATTCGAGGAAGAGGATAACTATCTTTGATTGTGACTTCGTTCAACTTTCTATAATCAACACAAAGACGCCATGAACCATTCTTCTTCTTCACTAAAACTACTGGTGAACACCAAGGGCTACAAGATGGTTCAATTACTCCTTGTTTGTACATTTGGTCTAAAATCTGCTTTGCCTCTTCTCGCTTCGCTAAGGGAAGGCGACGTGGCATTTGATGGATCGGTTGAGTCTCTTCTGTGTTAATTTTGTGTTGTACAACATCTGTTTTTCCACAATCATTGTCATCCATCGACACAATATAACTGAATTCATCTAACAAATTTTCTGCCTTAACAGATTCTTCTATTGGAAGAGAACCTTTGACATTTAACAAAATCTGCTGCAATCGTGGATGTTTTCTTTCATGTGAAATTCTAGATGGTATTGCTTTACAATTTTCATTATTAACAAATTTATTTGATCTCTTTACTTCATCTTTATTTCCTTGAACTTGATCATTTCTCACAGTATGTAGCTCTTGGTGGTGAATTGGCTGACAGATCTCTTCAAGATCATCACTATATATCAGTGGAAACTCAGAGTCATTCAGTGTCAAAATTCTTTTATTGAAATCCAGTGCAAACCCATTCCTTTTTAAGAAATCAAGCCCAATCAAGCATTCATCTTTGATCTCGGCAACAACGAAAGAGTGGCTAAACACATTGTGACGGGATTCTGCTCGGGTATTGATGCCTGACGACGAAACAACTGATTCGAGACTAAACAAGGTTTAAAGTTTATTAATATAACACAAACGACACTAATCGGACAGAGCTTCACCTCTCAAAATCGCACGAAGAAGAGAACTAAAATTCCAATTTTTTTTTTTATGATAGTTTAATGTCCTTATACATAGTATTTTTAGACATGGGAAATGAGAAGGAAGGGTAGGGGTGGGGAGGAAAAAAAAGGGAGAAAAGGAAATAAGAAGAGCCAGAAAATTGCTAAATAATAACACTTTAGGAAGAGGAAAAATTCAGTAGAATATGAATCTAGAATATTCTTTTTCTTCCTTTTTCCTCTTCCTACTATAACCGTTCCTGGATTGCCGTCCTGCTGTCATCCTCAATCCCGGATTAAGCTGGATGGCCGGTCGTTGATCACAGCGCGATGTTGTGATCCTTGATCCAGGAGTAGATGACCTCCTGGCATCGTGGAGACTTTAAGACGACTGGCTGGGTGGGTTCTTGCTTGAACCGTCTGCAGATTCTTCTCATCTTGGCTCTAGGATGACCTGTTGCCCTGCAGTTGAGCACCCAGTGTTCAACAGTTTCCGGACTCCTGCAAGTTTCGCACAAACCCGTATCATGCAAGTCCTAAATTTTTAAGTAATCGTTCAGTCGACATTTACCTAGACGGAGTCTGGTAATGGCAACTTCCTTGCACCGGGGCGTTGTGGCTAACTTGATTTTTTGAGAGACTTTCGACTCAATAGACCAGTAATCGCAGCTATGGGATTCCTCATCCCATCTTTTTTGCCACTCACGCATTATCTCTTTCCTGATGGCCCTCTTGAAGTCTACTAGTTCTCTCTCGATCACAAGTTCGACTTCTGCATGCTTGATCGCAATTTTAGCAAGTCGATCAGCAGCTTCGTTACCAGTAATGCCCACGTGACTGGGAACCCAGATCACTGTTACTTCTCTACCTTCACGCATAATCGAGTCGATTAACGCTAAGGTTGAAGCAACTAATGGGGATTTGTTAGCGTTAGCGCTGTTTTTAAGAGCAAGTACAGAACTGTACGAGTCAGTGAACAGCGCCAACTTGGCTGGACCGTCAGGTCTGGCCATCCACTCGATTCCTTTTTTGATCGCTGTCAGTTCGGCTGTAAAGATCGAGACATCGTCCGTCACTCTAAGGCTGAACCGACAGCTAGATCTCGGGACAAACCCACCAACTGCGACTCTGCTTCCAATCTTGGAGGCATCGGTGTACATCCGGGTGTGATACCGGTATATATCCAGAAGTTCCAGCGCTCTTGGTAAAAGCGTTGGGTCTTCTTTGGTTAACCCTACAAGCCCTTCATCAAAATGAGGAGGGTTGTATTTCCACGGTGGCATCGCAGGAGTTGCCAGCTCCTTTGGTTTCATTCTTGCAACCATTTCGTTTAGTACCGACACCCGTTTGGCCATCGGTGCTTTGGAAACTTTTTGCTTTCTCCTGAAGCAGTATCGATGGAAAAAATGTTTCCATTTCCGTGTCTGCTGTTTCCCGACTGGCTCAAAAATCTTCCGCGCCGGGTGGTTTGGGATGATTTTTGTTTTGGTTGCGAAATTGGCTATCAGCATTTTGCGCCTCAGGTCTAAGGGTGGATCACCACACTCGACCTGTAGAGCGGCCAGCCCTGTGCAGGTCATTGACCCGCACGCCGTTCTTAGGGCAGCGTGCTGTAGCCTGTCAAGTCTACCTTTGCAGGTGGACGAGGCACTATCAAATGCTTCGCAACCGTACTCTATTACCGACCGAATCGAGCATCGGTAGTAGAGCATTAGGGTCTGCTTATTGCAACCCCACGTGAGACTAGTTAATAGCCTCATCACGTTCAATCTTTGTTTGCACAGTTTGACTATAAAGTCAATGTGACGACCCCAGTTCAGTTTACTGTCGAATATTACTCCGAGAAAACGAACTGATGTGCTCCAATCCAGGGCGTAGCCACCTATATGGATTTTCGGAGAGTTCTGACGGAACTTTCGAGAGTGGGTGAAACAGACCACTACAGATTTTTTTGCTGATAGCTTGAATCCCCACTTTGCAAAGAAGTTTTGAACTTGGTTCATCCGTTCTTGAAGGTGATGCTGCATATCGTGGGAATTTTTACCGGTAACCCACACCGCAACATCATCAGCAAAAACAGACGTTCGTAGCCCATGGACCACTCTGCTTGGTAGGTCATGTAGCATTAATAGAAACAGGAGTGGACTAAGAACCGAGCCCTGGGGAGTGCCATTTGCTATCTGAACAGTGTCAGACAGCGTGTTACCAACTCTCACCCTGGCTATTCGATCGCTCAGAAACGCCTGGATCCATTTTATCATTCGTCCGCCTATGCCAAGGGTAGACATTTTCCATAGCAATCCATCTCTCCACACAAGGTCAAAAGCTTTCTCGAGGTCGAGAAAAACCGCCAGTGTGCCACCTCCTTTCCACATCGATTGCTTCACGTCGTTCTGGAGTCTTAGGATGTGGTCTGTGCATCCTCGTCTTTTTCGAAACCCGGATTGCTCACGGTTAATCAGGTTGGATACCTCTAGGTAGTGCCTTAGGCGATTTGCTATGATTCGTTCTGCCAATTTGCACAGAGCCGATGTTAAAGAAATTGATTCTCTCCACATGTCGGGTACCTCTCCTTTCGCCCACGAAAGGTTGATAAACTCCAGTAGTTTATTCAACCCACTACTGCCGATTTCCTTCAACATTTCATAGCAAATACCGTCTGGCCCCGGGCTTTTACCTTTTGAGCACTTAAGCAAAGCCTCCTCCAACTCTTTCCGTGTGATGTCGGCATTCAAACCATGCACGTCATCATTTTCTAGCACACTAGCCTGGAGAGCATAATGGATTCTCTCTTTATCCGCGGCTTTAAGGTCTACAAACTCGGGCAACAGATTTGCGTAGGAAGCATTCCAGCTGATTGTCTGAGCAATCATATCGGCTTTGCCTTTATCGGTAAAAACGGTTTCTCTGTCATTTTTCAACGCCGGAACGCTGAATCCAGACTGAGTACCGTTAATACTTTTAACTGCTTTCCACATATCTCCCAACTTGGAGTGTGAGTTCAGACTGGAGCAGAACCTACGCCAGTGGTTTATTTTAGCATCTCTCACTGCGGCCTGTGCCTCTTTTTTCAACCGTCTGTAGGCCTCGAGTTTATCTTGCGAATACCCACGTTTAAGGGCGTTGCACTCAGAATTTCGAGCCTTTATGACCGCAGCGATCGCTTCATTCCACCACGGTACAGGTTGCAAGCCTTCTCTCCCACGCCGGTTCAGCGGGATAGATATGGAAGCTGCCTCATGTAGCGCTTTCGACATTGCCTTCCAGGCATCCTGGCACCTAGCAAATGGTGAGAGTTTTTCCAGCGCAATTTTGGTGACAAGCCGGTACTCGTCCCAGTTTGCTTTTCCAGATTCCACGACTCTCTAGTGACTCTTTCCCGATTAGCTCTACCGTCGAACTTGATAACAATCGGGAAATGATCACTCCCAAAGGACTCCCCTAGGATCGACCACGAAGCTCTTTTGGACAAACCAGATGAACACATAGATAGATCGATGGGCGTTGTCTGTCCACGTGGAGTCATGTGTGTGCCAACTCCATGATTTAGACCAACTAAGCCATATCGATCCATCAGTTCCTCGATAAGTTGTTAATTAAAACAATAAACTTTGATTTTTCGGTAGGGGTAGGCATAGCCTTACCTTCCGTTGATGGGACATCTGTCACGTCACCGGTAGCCTTGCTCACGACCGACTTTGCTTCCTTGGTCCTGCTCCTTGCGGGGTTGGATGTAGGAGTCGGTGTTGGTTTTTCCACAGAAGGCGTCGCCTCCGGTCTTTTCGCAGCTGGGTTCGGGGAGTTGGAAGCTTTCTTTTCCTTCGCTACCATCTTCACCGCAGCAGCGTACGTGACTGCTTTTTCCGCGACCGTTTGTTTACGGCAGCTGAAAAAACAAACTTGGGGCACTTTTTATCATCTGTACTGTGATTTGATTTGCCGCAACTGGCGCAGGTACGGGTTCGATCCTTGCGCTCCTTCTCCTTCTCCGGGCAGGCGTTCCAGTTGTGTTCTTTCGCACAGATCGAACACTTGACTGCATTTCTGCAGTCCTGGGCCCGGTGTCCGTATGCCTGGCAGCGAAAGCAGCGCATAGGCTGGGAGACATAAGGCCTAGTTCGGAACGAGTGATATGCTAACTTCACTCGCTTCGGAGCTTTCCCATACGGGAATGTAAGGACTACCGCCGTTGTCGGGGCGATTACTCCGTCGACCCTTTTAGAGATACGCTGTGCTGATAGGGACATCGTTTTTTGTTGGAGGGTCTCCATATCAATGGTCGGAGATACTCCCACTATGACAACTTTGGTCATTGTCGCTATCTTTTTAACGGCCTTTACTCGGTAATCAGCAATTTTAGAGAGACCGAAAAACGTCTCTCTTTCAGCGGTCGAGATTACGTCAACGATCAGGCGTTGCTTATTTGCAGTTATGCTTACCTTGCGTGCAAATAGAGTATCAAAAAACGATTGAACCCGAAAAGGATCCACTAACCTCTGAGCTTCGATGAACCGAAGCTCGACTTTCTCCTTTCCCTCAGAGATTCCAGCAGTAGCAGGTGAAGAAGCCTCGTTTCTTCTCTTTGCTGCCGGACTTGGTAGCACGTCAGATCCACTTGGCTTCCTCTTCGTCTGTCCCTTGTTGGGTCTCTTCCCTCCTGGTTGGAAGCCTGACTCATCCTGGGACTCCTTCTCTTCTACAGTCTCAGACCCAGTAGTATTTAAAAATACTCCACTGTGTTCCGCCTCTCTAACTTCGTCGTTTACAAAAGTGATAATACCAGTGTTCATCGTGCTGAAACTCGAACTCCTCCCGACTAAAATTCCAAACGCAAAATTTCCTTATATAGCCTAGCATCCGTGTCAATTTCAATCCACAAAAACCACCAATCCGAATGCAGCCTTAATTCCACGTTACCGTTTGACTAACCCCACGTGACCGTTTGACTAGCCCCACGTGACCGTTTGACACACAAAAGTTTACAAAGGCAATATACATCAAAATCACCGCAACGAAGTAATAATATTAAACTAAACTCCTTTTCCAAACAGATAATTCGTTTTATAATTTGATATACTAAAAAGTTTTACATTAGCGACGATACAAATGGCTAGAAACGACACTTAGTCAAAAGGAATTATGATAATTACTTAAAGAGTTAATCACAACGCAGAACGAAAGCGCTTACGTCAGCACTCAACAAATTTACAAGAAAGTGTGCTTAAAATATGTTACATTTCACGCTACAACTTATTTAATACTCATCCGAAATCGATACAATTAGGTACAAATAAAGGATTACACAATATCTATACAACGTACTAAAAATTATTATCGAAAACTTAATAGGAAACACGCTAGAACTAAAAGCACACCAAAAACGAGCAAGTTTGATCGATAAGCGAACCGACGCCACCTCTCTAGTCGGCGTTTTTCATCGCGCTCTCCGCCTAGTCCGCGCAATAAAGTTATTCATAAAAAAATTACAATCGACGATGGAGACAACCGTGACACACATTTTCTCCAATTTGAAGGGGCAGATCTATTTCTCCAACAACAGCAACTGGTTCTCCTGTAGCAGTTTTTATTCGAATGTTTGTGTTTTTCTGTATCTGTCCATTAATATCTAATGTGCTGTTTATGATGGAACGAGATGCTCCAGTGTCGATAATCAATCTGCATGATTTCTCTCCAACTTTGCCAAAGACACATAAGTTAGCATTCCTTCCTAGAGTTAGCACTGACATAGGAACTTTTGGTAAAACAGTTGCTAATGAGTGGTTAGTTTTTCTAGATGAATAAAATACCTTAGTATTCAATACCCGATTCGAAACCCAAGAGTTTTTACCAATGCTTTTATTAACTCGTCGGCTCTGTTTCTCTGTCTGTTTCAAATCTTGCAATCAATGTTTGAGTCACTTCCTGATGGTAGATTTTTTTCAAATTTTGCATACATGCTCAAGATAGAAGACAATGCAATATTCAATTATTAGTTTTACAATAAGTCAATTAATTTAGTTAATTTTCTTGAGGATTTTATCGAGGGGTTTCTTGAGGGTTTTCTTGATGGTTTTCTTGAGGGTTTTCTTGAGGGTTTTCTTGAGGGTTTTCTTGAGGGTTTTCTTGACCACAAAACGCTAACCGACTGGCAGACTATTTTACCAAGTTAACACGAACCACACTCACTGACCGCGATTCTCAAGCGTGTACGAAATTTTCATGAAAATAGTTGAGATATTTAAATTTTATGCTTTTTGATGATATTTTTATTATTATTACCAATGTTTTTATTAACTCGTCGTCTCTGTTTCTCTGTCTGTCTGTTTGTTTCTCTGTCTGTTTCAAATCTTGCAATCAATTTTTGAGTCACTTCCTGATGATAGATTTTTTCAAATTTTGCATACATGCTTAAAATAGAAGACAATGCAATATTCAATTATTAGTTTTACAATAAGTCAATTAATTTAGATAATTTTAATTAATTTCGATATTTCGATATAATTAAGATATTTCGACTTTAACATAAAATAAAAGAGTAATATAAGAAAAAATTGATTGCAAAATTTGTGTTTTAATTACATATAAGAGCATTGGTTTTAAAAATTCGTTTTTAATTTACTTGTTACAATCATCACTCCACCATCTTCTATCTAAATATTTCTTTTTATTCTGTTTTATGGGTGTTGGGGCTTTGTATTTCTTTACTGTCGATTTCCGCCCTTCGAGATCGACTGCTTCCAGTTTAAAAGATGTGAGGATGTTGAAGCTCTGACATATGCTTGACAATTTCTTTGGAGATGTCCTTTCTGGTTGCACATCCAGCATCGAAAGTTATCCAGGTCTGTTTTTGTTCTGGCACCACCAGAAGCTTGTTGAGTCTCGCCATTTTCCATTTTTAAAGTTCGGACCAATTGAGCACTATGGGATGCATGGCTTGCAGCTTCATATGAAAGTGCAAATACCAGAGCTTCACCAGCTCTGTGTTTGCCACTGATGAGGATTGCTTTTTTCAATTCAAGATCAGCGATGGCATCCACAAAAGAGTCAGACACCAGGATATCGAGAAGATCAGGTGTGGCGGTAGGGTAGGCTAGATGTGCCAGACGTTAAACATCTGCCTCGAGCTCTTGGAAGCTTTCCCCGGGCTTTTGTCGTCGAGTTTTTAGTTGGATTCTGTACATCTCATGTAAGTGTTCATCTCCAAATCTACGCTCGAGAACTTTTACCAGGGCTGGGTAGTCTTCTTCTTCTGAAACAGTTTGAAGAATTTCCAAAGCTTTCCCTCTCAGAGCCAAGGTTAATGCCGTTGCCTTTGTCTTATCCAAAACCCAGTTATTAGCCGTGGCAGCTGCTTCAAACTGTCGCTTGTACACTAACCACACCACCGAACCATCGAAATTAGGTACCTTAACCCTTTCAGAAATTGATGAGTCCAGTGGAACCCTCAAAAGAGTGCCCATACGTCCAGTTTCCATTTCCCTCAGTCTGCATCTTATGTCAGAGATTTCTTCTTGGAAAACATCCTTGAACTCAGTCATCTCTCTCCTAATGGCATTGTTTTCTTCTGCAACCTCCTCCTTGATTTCTTCCTTCAACAATAACAACTTGTCTTGGAAATCCTTCCCCTGTTGTATCGATGCTGCCACTTCTGTCCTCAAAAATTTGAATTCATTCAAAAGAGCTTCATCGAGTTCAAACTTCAAACTCAAAGTCATCTGGGTCGACGTCTTCTTCTAACGCTCTTCTAAGACGTTCGACTAACTCGATTTTTTTCCATCTGTGCTGAGGTCCTTTTTTTTTTTAGTTCTCTCCGTAATTCAGCCACCAGCAACTGTTCCAGTGTTTTTAGAACCATAACGACGATACCAAATAACTAAATTCACGATACCAAGAAAATCCCACTTCTGACACCAATGTTGTAATTCTCGGTTTGGGCTCTCAAAAAAAACTACTTTGTACAGTTTAAAGTTTTATTAATTAAAACTAACAGAAAGAGAAAAGTATATGCGCAAGGAGTCAGTTCGAAAACAAATATTAGTTTCGGAAAAGTAATGGCCGCTATCAATCAACAACTCTCGAGCTTCACTAACTCACAAACTAAAAATAAAAACAAGGATGTGCACGCCGCCACTGGTTACAGCAATATATATATTTATTAGTTTTGTTTTTCCTATTAATTAAGTTCAGATTTTAATAATTGAAAAATAAAGTATATGTTTTTAAACAAAATGTC
Source organism: Erpobdella octoculata (assembly GCA_963978895.1). Taxonomy (NCBI): domain Eukaryota; kingdom Metazoa; phylum Annelida; class Clitellata; order Hirudinida; family Erpobdellidae; genus Erpobdella; species Erpobdella octoculata. The sequence continues at coordinate 14,819,743 of OZ022241.1, read as the reverse complement.
TCTTAATATGAATGACGACGAAGATCCTGTATCGAGAAAACGGCGTCTAGCTAAAGAAAGGCAACAGAGATATTGCGCAAGACAAACTCTACAATCAAAAGCAAAAATTCGAGTTTTAGATGCAGAAGCTCATCAACAACGCACTGCACAAATGTCTGTTGAGGAATTGCAAATTTTTCATGCTTCTCATGCCGCATCACAACAACGTTATGTCTATCCACTTACTCCTCAAAATCTAGAAGCTCTTCAATTGACATTCACGGTAATACACTTGAATATCCCGATTTTCTAAAAAGCCTCATGTCAGACACGGCCAATCCAGTTACACAAAATTTTCGACAACATATTCGATCATACAACAGCGCAGTTTCTTTCGCTTCCATGGGCGCAAAAATTTTTGATTTGCCTGGCAGAGGACCTTATGTTTTTTAAAATTCATGGAAAAATTTACCATCAAACTTCCCACTTACTGTCACCTCCCGGCCAAGCGCCACAATTTGCGCAAATTTAAGTACTTGATAGTACACAAGCCACAGAAGTACGTCAAGAAAATGAAGCGAATGAAAATTGTCGTCCTGATATTTTAGATAAAATAGATCGCTTTTTCCGTGAACACAATAGACTAGCCCAAAGCTATCAATTGATGCGAGATATAGAAAATCAAGAAGCTGAACAAGCCATAGCAGCACGAGAGCAAATTCCAGTCATCGATATGGCACTGAGAAGAGATCGACAGTCAGATCAGCGAAGATACAATGCACCGACAAGTAATGAAGTGGCCATGATTTTTGTGAATGAAGACATACATACATACATACATACATACATACATACATACATACATACATACATACATACATACATACATACATACATACATACATACATACATACACACTCCCGCTCCCGGTTGTTATCCGTTCCCTGTCGCTTTCCCGCTCATTCTTTGGCTCTCAGTTTCCCCCCCCCCCCCATAGATCCGATTCTACATACATACATACATACATACCTACATGGATACATACACACCCATACATACTTTGAATGAGCATTTAGTGCCGAAATATTTTAAAAAAACACATACATACATACATACATACATACGTAAACATACACACAGACACACATACATGCACATACACATACATACATACACACATACATGCGCACATACATATATATGTAGTTCCCGCTCGCTCACCCGCTTCGTTCCGCTCATCTTGTGACGGATTTCAAAAAAAAAATTCTATATTTGATTCCACTTGACTCTCAAGGTTGTGTGAAAATTTCATTACGATCGGATGAATGGTGTAGCAATGCATAAAGGACATATATATATATATATACATACAATCATTCATTTTTATATATATACTAGCTGACCCGGCGAACTTTGTTTCACCTTAAAGAGTGTATTTTTTAAGCAATAAAGAACAATAATAACAAATATCCTATATATAAGTTTAAAAGAAAACAAAAATAAAAAAAACGTTCACTTTAATAGTTTATTACAAAAACATTGGTTGAACTCGGGTCGATTCTCTTTAGTCCAGCACTTTATGATACACTATGTTTTTGTTTTATTATCGGTCAAAAAAACAAATAAATCTGATGGTCTGCCGACACGTTAACACGCCACATACAATTGACCATGAGAAAAACATGCATTATCCAAGTTCAGACCACAAACACTCAAAGATTGGCCTTGTGATTTGTTAATCGTCATAGCAAATGCTAGGCGAATCGGAAATTGAATTCTGCCGATCACTTGATGTTTGTCCGTGAAGCAGCATTTGAACAATTTCAATCCACTTTGGATTACAGGTGAAGGTAATGAATAGATCTGGCCGACCGTAATGACGAACATATGTCATTGCATCCAGCGCATATTCATGCATATGACGCGGACTACCTATGTAAGTAGCCGGTAGAATAGTTAATCGACCAATGTTAGCTGCATCTCCTTCGGTGCTGATTGCGTCGCTTAAATGGATATACTCCTCTGAACGCAGTTTGGCTTGATTCAGTCGAATGAAAGTTAGGCGTTCGTTTCAATTTTGACATACATGTCGACGCAATATTGCTGAAACAACTGACGATATCGAAGCAAATGGTTGTCAGCGTTTTGACGAATCATCAAACGATATGCATAAAAATTCATCGAGCTAACTTTCTTGCTAGTTTCGTCACCTGAAATAAAAATATTAAAATTATTATTCCGAAGTTTGAGCCCATTTATAATCAACTGAGTGATTGAAAATAAAAAAAAACAAACGGTGTAAAAATTATATCATGTTGAAATATAAATTGATATTGAAACTCACTATTCAATGGATGTTATTAATAATGTTTTTGTTAAAAGTAATAAAACTTTAAAACTCGCAAATTAATTCCAACAAACGAAAATATAATATTGACAGAACAGCATTGACACTTTAATGCCAAATGGAAAACGGAAAATGCGAAACTAAAAATCATATATCTATGCTAAAAATATCTTTTATATTTTTATGGCCCATAAACAATTATTTTATTTTATATTTTAATTGAAAAAAATATTTACTTAATTTTTTCTGTGAGATTTTCAATTGTAAACAATGAAATAGACAGAAAATTTAATAACATGCGCTCTACTCCATTTGCGCAAAAATGTCATGTCGCGGAAAATTAAACATCTGTATATCTCCATAATCCAAACTTCAATTTGAAAATTTATTTTTCCGTAAGACCAAATAGAGGGTGCTCTACAACTTTGCCATTTAAAGTTTTTTTTCTAGTACGCACTGTTAAGGCTGTATAGCTACGGGGTACATACTGCGGTCCCCATGGGCCACTCCATGGTTCAATGTCAAACTTTTTTAGTTATTCTGTTAATAGGAGCTGAGAAAAATCCAACAAATCTAAAATCTCTAAAATCGGTTCAGCCGTTCTTGAGTTATAAGTGTCGTAACACAAACCCGACTTCCTTTTATATATATAGACAGATAAGTTTTAAACACAACCATTTTAATACTCAGTCATTAAACCTGCTCAAATGTTATTTCTAATATGTATATTTTTTAATTTTTTGCGATTATAATTATTGATCTACTACAATATTGAAGACACTGACTCTAAAATAGTTTCAGCTAATCACAACGCTGGTAACAATATTATTCCAAAGTTATAAGGCAAACAAAGAAACAAACCAAACAAACAGACAAGCAGAGCTAAATAAAATCATTTATAAAAATTAATGACTTTGTAGAGTGTAGATTTCTTTTGAAATCCATATTGTGTAGGTAAAGAAGCGTGCTTATTAGAAGTTGTTTACGTTGTTCAGTTCAAAATTTGAAATATCGCACGAATTATAAATAACTGTTATCATTGTAAACAGTAATAGAGCAAGTGTGCAAAAGGAAGATATCACATTTTGAAAACTTTCTCCATAACGGGTTTTAAGGTAAATTACGGCCACGGCGGTATTAACAAAAGTGTGTATACCCTTTTACAAGAATTTTCAAACTAACTGTAACACTAACTGAAAACGGAACAAAATAGAAAACAATGGACAGTTAATTGTAATATTAAAAGTAACTGAAATATGGCGAATAACTTCAACTGTCATAGCAACTGAATAATAAATTCAGTTAAATAATACTGAAATAATTACCACTTGAAAAAAAACTTTTAAAGGTATATTTTTAGCTAAATTAATAATTGGTTTTATTATATATCGAGTTCTTTGGTATTATCTAACAAATAGTATTAAATTGCGCTGTTTAGTTAGTTGCGGCCTTTTGTTATTTTGATAGTTCTGTTGTAATCGTTGAATGAAAAATGTTCTAGAACAATAGTCGCAGAAAACAAGAAAGTAGGGTATGAAAATATTTTGATTATGAGTAATCAGTTGACAAGTTAAAGTGCAAGGTCGAAAATTATCGTAGCGTTTTAAATGTTTCATCACCAGAAATTGACGCCTTACCTTCTGCTGCATGCTTGCTGGATCTAACATTTTCAGCATGCCTGATGCGTACTGATATGTTGGAGCTACTTGAATTCTTGATGCTGCAAAATCATATATCAAAAAAAGAAAAGTTTGGTTTATGATAAAACATTTAAAGTAAAGTTGAAGTTCTAGATTGCCTTGGACGTTGTCTTACAGTTTATTCATTTATTTAACAAGCGTTAAACTTTGTTTTTTTACCAGCAAGTGTAGCATCTTCCACTTCTGATGAAGAGTTCCAACCTCAGTAAAATGGTTTTAGAGGCTTGCTCAAGAAATTTGAAACTTATAGTTCTCCGAGAAAGCAGTCTAGGCATGCAAGTTCAGTTAATGAAAAAATTAATGCTTATCTTTGTACCTCAAAAAAATTAGCAACTTATCAAACCGGAATAAGTTTCTGGACTGCTTCAGAGACTGCATATTCTCTAATAGCGGCCTTTGCTAAAGACCTAATCTCTGCACCTGATTCAGAAGTATATGTAGAGAATGCAGTATACAGTTATATGACTGCTGGCAAAGAGCAGACTCACCAAAAACCGAGAGACTCGTGTTTTTATGAAAATGAGCTCTACGTTTTACCGTTTTTAGACTGCTTATAAAATCAATAGTTAACTGTAACTTTAACTTAAAAACAAGTAAAGGAAAAAACGAGTTTTTCAACCCAATTTTTAATCTCAAAAAGTATTAATTTAACACATTTTAAACAAAGTATATGTGATGCAGAAAAGATTAATGAATACAGTGATTGATCTTAATCTTCAACTCGTTTTCTCACAAATAACAAAAAACGTTAGGGTGGCGGTGATACCCCATCTTACCATATTTTTTCAGACTATTTAAAAAATATAATCGAATTACACAATTAAAGTTACACCTACGATTGGATTTCGTCTGCTTATTAGTTGACCTAAATAAAAAAGCGGTCGTCTTTCACTAGGTCACAAACAAGAGAAGCATTTAAAAACACTTTATATAAACATTTTTTTATTTAAAGTTTCTTAGTCTATTATATATAATCGCAAGCAAGCGAGAGAAAAAAGGCAGCACAGGGGAGAACAGGTAAAGAATTGATTTTAGCGGTCAGGTCAGCCCTAAAAACAAAATAGCAGCAGCCGGTGCCGCGTTGCTGTCAAAAAACAAAAAAAAGGATGAAATCGAATTACACAAAAAATATTTCTGTATGCATTTAGAAGTAAAAGTGTATTATTAAAAAACAATTTGATATATTTTTATTTATGGCTCTGACGGTAAAGCATTTGCTTCTAGAAATTTGTTTGAAATGTGCATTTGGATAAAATGTGCTGACAAATGCGCGTGCGTGATGACTTTCGCTTTAAAATAACGCAATAAAAAAAGTTCAATTACATTACAATGTTAACAGCAAACACAGAGGGTAACCCAGAACCCAGTTGGTATACAATATAAGGCATCAAGCAAGCAACAGGCAAATCACTAAAGAAGACTGCATCCTTAAAGTCTAAATCAGGGGAGACCATTACAGACAAGGATAAGCAAATGGGAAGGTGGGTTGAGCACCATTTATTATTTCGATCATAAATCACCTACAAAAAATCAGATATAAAATGAGTTTTGATAAGCAAATGTGACAAAGGCGTAGCTAGCGCTTGCTTTGCTTGCTAAAAGTAAGCGATTATTAAAGTTACACCTACGATTGGATTTCGTCTGTTTATTAGTTGACCTAAATAAAAAAGCGGTCGTCTTTCACTAAGGTCACAAACAAGAGAAACATTTAAAAACACTTTATATAAACATTTTTTTATTTAAAGTTTCTTAGTCGATTATATATAATCGCAAGCAAGCGAGAGAGAAAAGGCAGCACAGGGGAGAACAGGTAAAGAATTGATTTTAGCTGTCAGGTCAGCCCTAAAAACAAAATAGCAGCAGTCGGTGCCGCGTTGCTGTCAAAAAACAAAAAAGGATGAAAATGGAAGTGTTTCCTGAGTGTGATCTGAATGGCAAGACTGTTGAGAGTTTGGTCGCAGAGACAGCTGAAATAGTGGTGGACACTGTTCTCGACCAGCATGCTGCTGGTGAAGAAAATAATGTGGGTTGCTGCAACAAAACCCAGTTTGAACTGAAGTACACCAGCTGTAGCTGAGTGTTGCTGGACTCTGACAGATTTTGTGGAGGTTGTCGGATCCGTCAAAAAGTTTTAGGGGATTGCTTGATCGAGGTCGCCAAAGATGTTCCTGTTGCAAAGAAAATATAGATTGCTGCCCCGGATATTGCGGAGCAGTTTGAAAGTACTTCTACGGATGCCAGTTGGGCTGAGGCTCAGAGCGGTCTGGTTAAATATTTTGTGTTTTGGTAGTGGCTCGCGGGAGTAGAGCTGAAGTTTGGGAGGGTCGGACAGTTCTGCATTGACGACAATCCTGTGTTTGGGGGCTGGAGGAGCGGTGGAAAGTCGGAAACTAACTGTCTCGTGCAAATGCGGCTTCGGTTGCATGGAACCGTCGGTTGCCTGGTATGGGCCCGTTGTGATCGATAGTCGTGTCTGAGAAGATTGAAATGTAGCGATTTGACGTCGTATTCAAGCCCACAACGCTAAATCAGATGATCACACAGGCTCCAGCCCCCTCCAGCGAGACTGGAAGAGACTGCGTCAAACAGTCAAAAGAATTGACCATGTCGCTTGTGAATTGCGATCAAATTCACAAGTGAAGATAAAGGTATTTTTTTCGTGGCCGTGCCGCATTTTCATAGGCGAGTAGGCCGAACAATTGCCAGCTAAAGAATGAAAACTTGTTATGATCGAATGTGAACAAATTTGTAAAAAAGATTTGGTGTGGTATTACAATCAATAACGCAGAATTAGAAAATCACCTAAACTTCAACAAGAGTGGGAAGCACCATATAGAAGAAATATATACAGTTCCAGAGCTCATTTATTATTTTTCCAATAAATTACAAAACCGTTCCAAAGAACCCGTATACGATTTAGCAATATTATAACAATATATATATATATATATATATATATATATATATATATAGTAGAGTCTTATAAATATTTGCGTTTCTCGTGGTGACAGTTAAGTCATCCTATTTGTAGGCTCTTGAAACATTTCAACGCAATGTTTCACTTCATAAATTATCTATCTGGCAGCAGAATAAGCTGTCGAGCCGAAGTAAGGAGTTCTGAACCTATCATAGTCGTAGTCTAATGTTAAGTAGCTCCGAAACACTGAGACTTCTAGCCATCCTTTTTTGGGGATGGTCGGTGGCTCAGTTGGTAAGAGCGCTTGCATTCAGGCGAGGCGGTGTTGCCGTAGACACGTGGGTTCGATTTCTAGTAGAGTCTTATATATATATGTATATATACATATATATATATATATATATATATATATATATATATATATATATATATATATATATATATATATATATATATATATATATATATATATATATATTTATATATATATATATATATATTAGGGTTGCACCGGACTTGGGTTTTTCAAATCCGACCGGGGCCGGTTCTGGCCGGATTCTTAATTCAAAATCCGGCCGGGGCCGGAGCCGGGGCCGGTCTTGTCATTTTTTATTAATCATTATTCATCTTTTTGTTCAATTGCATGTTATCATTAAAAACCAACGTAGTAACAAACAGACAATATTAACTTTATTTCAAATAAACAAAAAATAGTACACAGTATTCGAGGAGGTGGCATTGGTAACTTCAACAGCAGCCTCCATCGAAGTCTTTAGACTGTTCATCTCACTGTACAGGATTGGATGCTTAGATCTTAGATGAGTAAGCAGAGAAGACGTCGCAAAACCTTTGGGAGTATTAGTCTTGCCGCGTGACAACTCCGTGTAGCAGTGTTTACAAACACTGAAATAAATAAATACGTTAAATCCGGCTCCAAATCCGGCCATCAAATCCGGCCAGAGCCGGATTTGACCGGATTCGGAAAAATGGCCGGTTTTCGGCCGGAGCCGGTTTTCGGTGCAACCCTAATATATATATATATATATATATATATATATATATATATATATATATATATATATATATATATATATATATATATATAGTAGCGGATTTGTGAATTTTTTAATTTACTCTTTTTAAATATTAAAAAAATTATAACAATATTAATATGATAATTGACGTTTAAAACTAGGAATAAGTTAAAAAAATTCAAATTGACTAAATTTAGAAGACAAATCGACTACTTTTGAGGTCAATTACAAAATTTTTAGCAACCGGCATTTGTTTTCCTGTGGGGTTTGTGGCTCTAAGATCAAATATTGTCTTTTCCCGCTGTTATCGTCCTCAGCCCGCCTGGTATGACACCTCGCCGTTTTTGGCCCTTCCCGAGTCGCCGAGGCCGAGTTTAAAAAAATTCCCATCTATAATTCAGAATATATATGTGTGTCTTTAAAAAAAAGTATATATATATATAAGGTTTTGCCTTATAAATTATTTTGGTTTTTTTATTAAAAGTTTAATGTACAGAATTATGACTATTTAAAAAAAAATCAATCTCGAAGAGCAATCGAGTGTACAATGCCCTGGGTGTTTAAACGTTTTTCGATCGTCCGTTTTTCTCTCTTTGGCCCAACGCTTCTTATCAACACCGCCATCAAGCGTCGACAGTGGACGTCTATTTAGCACTACAAGTGGTATATGCACTGACAAAAGATTGCGACTTTCTGCTTTTTAATAAAATGGCTTGGGAGGCACTGAACTTCAACCACTTACTTAAATTGTATAGAGCCACTTCATGTTTTTATATTATATTGTTATTATTTTAGTTTCAGATGTAAATAAATTTATTATAATAACAAACGTGTTAGAAAATAGAGCCAGTTATAATTATATATTATTATATATATATACTTAAACTCGGACTCGGTGAAAAATTACCCCAAAACTCGGCCTCTAGGTGCCCTTGCTACTAACTAACTGAAATGACATACTAAATATCGTTATTAAATCAATTAAATACACCACATTATTATATAATTCATTCTACCTATAGAATAGGTTATTCTAATAATACACAGTTTTTGTGTGTAACCCCACAACGTGGACGAAGCAGTGATTAATTCGTTTCAGAAATAAATTTAGTTTCAGTTTAGTTTTGGCATCATGAATTATTATTACAGTTTCGTTTTAGTTTTGAATTTTTCAATAATTTTAATTTCAGTTTAGTTTTGAATCAGTAATTATCAGTAATTATTATTACCGTTTCGTTTTCGTTGTGAATTTTTCAATAATTTTAATTTCAGTTTAGTTTTGCATCAGGAATTATTATTACCGTTTCGTTATAGTTTTAAATTTTTCAATAATTTTAATTTAAGTTTAGTTTTGCATCAGTAATTATTATTACCGTTTCGTTTTCGTTTTGAATTTTTAATAGTTCTAGTTTTAATTTCAGTTTCGTTTGTAACCTCTCTATTTTGCAGTTGTAACTAAACACAAATCAATTGAGAAACTGATTATTCAATTTAAAAAAAACTCATTTCTAAGTTTTTTTCGGTCTATGTCTCTTCCCTTCGCTCAAAAGGCCACATAATGAAAAAATCCTCTCCACATATGCCTGGGAAGCAGGTGCTGCCAGTATGTCCAAAGCCAAGAGGGAACGTTGCAGATATATAGACTGTATCACATCTTCTGCCAAGTCTTCCATATCCTAACTAACCTTTAGGTTCGTTGGAATTTTACCGGCCAGTTGAAAACCGCACTGGTTTATAGCACCATTGACGTTACTATCTTTTTTTGCTAGACAAACACTTTTATTCGTAGTGACATCATATTTAAAATAATTCCAAACTAAACTTTCGCGATTACGACCAGCAAACATTTTCGACAAACCAACGCCAGCTTTCGACATTTCTGACTCAATAAATAACGACAAGCCAAAACACGAATACAATAGAAAAGGAATAAACAATCTCGTAGCGACAAAGGCATGTTAAAAGGAAGTACCATAGAAGAGAAATTAATTTTTATTTTGTTTTTAATAATTTTTGTTTTTATTTCGTTTTAACAAATTATTTTTTATTTCTATTTCTATTTCGTTTCTAAAAAAATTAATTTTTATTTCTATTTCTATTCCGTTTAAAAAAAAAAAAATTTTTATTTCTATTTCTATTTCGTTTCGAAAAAAAATAATTTTTATTTCTATTTCGTTCTAACTAACTAATTTTTATTTTTATTTCAGTTTCGTTTTGACTTTCTATTCTAGTTTTCGTTTCAGTTTTCGTTAACAAGAATTAATAATTATCGTTTTAATTTCTATTACCGTTAACGAAATAATCACTGGGACGAAGCATATATATATAGAATAGGTATATCGGAGATGAGCAAGTTTTGAGTGAGATGCCAAGATGGCCTCCAGAAAACGATTTAGAGTCTTTTTGGTTACATGAATATTCATATCTATATATATAAAAATGAATGTTTGTATGTATGTATGTATGTATGTATGTATGTATGTATGTATGTATGTATATATATATATATATATATATATATATATATATATATATATATATATATATATATATATATATATATTATTCATGCATTGCTACACCATTCATCCGATCGTAATGAAATTTTCACTTAACCTTGAGAGTCAAGGGGGATCAAATATAGAGAAAAAAAATTTGAAATCCGTCTCAAAATGAGCGGAGCGGATCGGGTGAGCGAGCGGGATATATATATGTATGTGAGCATGTATGTGTGTATGTATGTATGTATATGTGCATGTATGTGTGTCTGTGTGTGTGTTTATGTATGTATGTATGTATGTATCTATGTAGATATGTATGTATGTATGTATGTATGTATGTATGTATGTATGTATGTATGTATGTATGTATGTATGTATGTATGTATGTATGTATGTATGTATGTATGTATGTATGTATGTATGTAAGTATGTATGTATGTATGTATGTGTGTGTATGTATGTATGTATGTATGTATGTATGTATGTATGTATGTATGTATGTATGTATGTATGTATGTATGTATGTATGTATGTATGTATGTATGTATGTATGTATGTATGTATGTATGTATGTATGTATGTATGTATGTATGTATGTATGTATGTATGTATGTATGTATGTATGTATGTATGTATGTATGTATGTATGTATGTATGTATGTATGTATGTATGTATGTATATATGTATGTATGTATGTATGTAGAATCAGATCTGGGGGGGTACTGAGAGCGAAAATATGAGCGGGAAAGCGACAGGGAGCGGATAACGACCGGGAGCGGGAGCGCAAGCGGGAAGGAAACGGGAGCGAAAGATAAACGCATTAGGTAAACCTCTAAAAACCCCGGGCAACGCCGGGTGCCCCCGCTAGTTATTTATATTAATCGGCAAGCAATAACTTTAACGATATTAACCGATAAAGAAATGGGAAGATTTTAAATTTAATACAGCATTTGGCAATAATAATAATTAAAAAATGGGCTGATTTTGAAATTTGTTCACAGCTAGCTTAAAATTTTTACTGCAGCATTTGGCAATATAATATTTCTTTGATTTGCTAAAAATGCAATGAAAAATTCCAATTTAAAAATGAGTTTACTGTATTGTACAAGTATCTTATATTTGTTTGATTTGCAAAAAAATTGAATAAAGTCAGAAGAAAGCTCAACATCTTTAAAATCTACGGAGAAAAAAGTATGAAATATTTAGATTAAATGTATATCTATCTATGGAAAAATCAACACAAAGTCTAAGATTCTAACATTATAAGTACATCTTTTTCTAACAAAATAGTTATAACAATTTTAAACTTTAAATTATAAGTACATGTACTTAAAAAAAACAAAATCAACATCAAAAATCTGTATTGTATGTATCAAAGCCTAGATTTTTAAGATTGTATATACATCTGCTCAGAATTAAATTCTGTTTTAAATATTCCTGAACTTTCTTTTCCCAGTCTATCAAATAATAAAACTATAAAATCAGAGATTTTTCAGATCATCAAAAAACCTAGAGAAAACAGCAACACAAATTTAGAAATTTCTGCAAGACCTTTTTCTGATCACACTTATTCAAATAATGAAATGGTTTCATTGCTGAATTTTGAACATTCCTAGACTTTGCTTTGACTTTTTTAAGTAGATGTGCATATTTTCTAAAGATTTTGGACATTTTTTCACTGTTTTATAGATATACATATATCTAAAGATTTTATACTTTGCTTGGAATTTGTTAAGTAGATGTACTCATAATTTAAATAGTTTAATTTTTTTTATTAGTTTTTTTAAATCGGTGAAATTCTTAAGATGGCCAGTCGCAGATTTGTCATTTGAGTCTTGAAGAAATTCCACTAGGGCACGCCATGAATACAGAATGTTACTTACTAGCTTATACGAAAATTCTGTCCACCGTATCTCAAAATACTTTTAAATTTTTCTAACGTTATAGCCGTTCTTAAGACCAATAGCCTCAAAATTTTTTGTACGGACGGCTGAAGTATGTAGAAAAGTTGATAAACCCCTTGCATCCGAAATCACTAAGTGGACTTCTTTTACTGTGTCTGACACTTTACTAAATGCCAAATCCGATCTATGAACGGCACACAAAATTTTAATTAAAGGTAGGGGAGGCCGGGGCTCAATGTTACAGGGGCTACATGTTACAGTGATAATATCTATGGTGTATATTTATTTGTAGTCAATATCTTTGTTTCAACGCATGCGCACAGTGAACCTGACAATATCCGGCGATGCTGATTTAAATATAAACAATACTGATAAAGTTGTAGCAAATAAACTATTTTCGAGTCGATATCTTTTTTCCCGGTAGGTGTGCACTTTGTTTGTTTCTGCAGCTAGTTATTGTCTTCTAACTACATTACTGCCAGAAGCTGCTTTCTCTTTATCTAATTTTATCCAAAGACTATTTCTCTTTCCTGTGTTCCAACTTTCACCATCAGTGACTACACAGGTTAAATTTGTAAATAATTTTGTCGATGATATTGTAAATGAAACTGCTTCTTTGACAGCCATAACGTAACCTGTTGTTTGACGTTCTGTGGATTCTGAAAATCCCAAGAAAAAATCATGTCCTCGTCCATCTGATGCAATCACTTTAGACTTAACGTATTTTTATCTATTTAATACCGGTCGACTGAACCATCAATTGCCAGAGAAACTGCCAGCGCGTTCTGAATTTGGTCTTTCAAGTTTGGTGTGTCACTGATGACAAAATATTTCAATAATTCAGCATGTTGAGTTGGTGTCACATAACAGAATTTGTTTGGAGGTAGATGGAAAGGTTTTGGTGATGCATTCATATCAAATTTATTGCTCATAATATTTGTCATGTGAATTGATGGCCAGGACCATGCCGATACAGTTCCCCTTTTTGAGTTGTTGTATGTTTCAATCATAAGTCCACCAATTTTGTAACATATTTCAGTGTTTTATTTTGAGACATATTTTTCCATTGAAGTCCCTGTTAGTTTTTGAAGAGAAGTGAAACTATGAACACGAACAGCACGACATGAATTAGAATGAATTGCTGAGTTCAAATGAAGGCGTAACTCGGACAATCTCAATACAGCCCCTTGCTCTGTACAGATTGCTGAAATTTTGTTACTATATGACATTCCTTTTCCAATTGTGTTTCTAAATGTAAAACATGGTTCACATCTATGCATAGTTCAATCACTCAATTTCCGTACTTTTTTAATGCAAGTATTATCCTTTAAAATCGAATTTAAACATTGCTGTGACTTAGAGGGAGATATAGGAAGAGATGTTGAACACATACCATCACCAATTATTTTAACAACTTTGCATTGGCTGTTACAAAACAATGTATCATCTACTACTGCTTGAACAACATCAACCTGACATTCTGGATTATGAACCTGTATTTCAAGATTATTACTAGCCGCCAGTTTATGTGTGTCAGAATATTTTACTTCATCATCGACAATCCTGAAAAGTATAAATAGTAATAAATAGTTTAAAAGATAAGGAGGCAGAAGATGCATTAGAAGCGTTATCCAAATTTCACTAATGATTTTCATCATCATCATCATCATTTTTTGTGTGGATTACAAATTTGCAATGTGGCATTTATTAAGTACCTAAAAAACCTATTAACAATTCAACACTGACTGCAACTGAATGACTTATCTACAGTTTGGAATACAAATCTCCAATGTGGCATTTATTTAGTACCTAAGTACAATTCAACACTGAGTGCAACTGAATGCTTTTTTCCAGTGTGGATTACAGATTACAGTGTAGATTATGTGACATTTAGCAATTGAGAACAGTTCAACACTAACTGCATCTGATTGACTATCCCCCCAGTGTGGATTACATCATTACAATGTGAAAGTTACTTCCTAAGGAAAAACACTATTCTAAAATTTCATACTTTAATAGGAGAAAAATTGGAAAAACTCTTTTCTATTATCTAATGTGTAATTTTTTATATTGATGAATGATGATTGACGAATATTAGTTAAAGTACCTTTTTGTCTCTTTCCAAAAAAATCGTCTATTTTTTGGGGTGCTTTAGCACGCTTCATAATAAAATTTTCTACTAGTTTATGTTGTAAAATTAGTAAAATTATTTATAAATAATTATTTATAAACATAAATTTTATAAATATAAAATTATTTAATACTTATAAGCATTACGCAGTAGACGATGACGATGCACTGCAGACGAATGCGTGCGCTCATGACTCACGAGAATTCGAAAAACAAAAAGTGAATTTAAGTAAATAGGTACTAAAATGTAAATGTAAATGTATAACATTAGGGCGCTACTTTTTATATCAATTAATACCCCAGCAGCACCGGGAACGACTCGTGCATATGGGATCACACAGTGTTACCTGCCACCCGCACGTGTCTCCGAAATCGGAATGTGCCGAACCCTATTACATCCCACTCATCCCAGTCGTGAAACTGATAGTCATTTATCGACCAATGAAGGATGAAAGGCTGAGTTGGCCTGAGCAGTGTGAGTGAATCCCTTGCTCAACGAATTACGCCTCGCCGTGACTGAGATTTGAACCCACGACGGCAGGATGATAGCATAACTGCTTTCACCACTATGCTACGGCGCTACTATATAGATCTATTTTTAGAATACCGTTATTTGAATAAAATACAGGACAAGTTATATTTTATTGCTATATAAATTGATGTTCTTCGCACTAATTAATAATTATATTATTATTGGATTTAAAATGTTAAAAATGCAATCGAAACTTAACAATATTAAAATATAACATATTTAATAATACACAATTTCAAATTTAAAAATGCACGAATTTTTTTAAAGATACACACTTTTTTGTATTAATACACAGTTATAATAACCTATGATCTATAGAATATATTATTTTAAATAATACGCACATCCTTTTACTTCCTCAATAAAAAATATGTTCAATTGAATTAAGTATTAGTTTCAAGTAAATGTTCATAAACTTCAGTGGAAATATCATTGATCGCTTGAAAAGTTACGGTTGAAATGAATCATTTATTGTTAAAAAGTTATGTCATGTTAATGACTGCACTCACGTATCTGCATACTATAATTAAATTATTATTGTTCACTAGTTCTAACTGGTACGATTCGAGTAGCACCTCCCTAAATATTTTTATTTGAAAACGTAACAGGAATGTTGGGCTTCAATTAATATAAAGCTTGTGACATTTAAAGACATTTCAAAACTCAACAGGGTATTCAAGAGCTTGTTAAATTCCATAAGTTGAAATTTTCAACAGACAAGTTAAAAATTTTTGTTATGGTTGCGATTGGATATATTGTAGGTTTTGCTCTTTTGTGTGCTGCAGCTTTTTCTATTCCACTTATATCATTATATTTTGCTACTGCTGGTGAGTTTACAGATTATTAATTTTTCATAAATGGTAGTCAAGGCGTGACATAGTAGCGTACCATGAGATACCCTAAAGTCTGTAGTTTTCATAGTGCTGGATGACCACAGGGTTATTGTCTTCTAACTAATGATATACTTTTAACACTTTACTTATTAAGTTTTTTCAATATATAAATTTTCTCAATAGCAGTTTAACCCGGCGTTATCCGTGTTTTTTTAGAGGTTTTTCTCTCTCGTTCCCATTTTCTTCCCACCTTGCTCTCTCGCTCCCGGTCGCTTTCTAGTTCCCGTTCGCTTTTCCGTTCCCGGTCTCTCTCCTGTTCCCGGTCACTCTTCCGTTCCCGCTCCCATTTGCTCTCTTGTTCCCGCTCGCTCTCCCGTTCCCATTCCCGTTACTCATTTTCTTTCTTCCTCTCTCTCTTAACTTTTTTTAGCCCATAAAACATAAAATAGACTTGCTGAAAGTTGCTTAAGTAAACTAAATCTAAATTTCATTACACAATAATCTTTAATGTTTGTACATAGGCACTTTTGGCCTAAAACGTTTTTTTGTCATAACGAAATAAAAAAAGTTTTTAAAATTTAAGAAATACCATATGACCATCTACTCTTTGAGCTATACCTCCATGCCAAATTTTGTTAAGATTGGTCCAGTGGTCTATAAAAACAATCAGACAGAGGCGTCACTTACAATATTTGGTAATGTTTCACATAAGCGGCTGGGGCCGATTCTTTCAATAAAATAGTCCTATTTTGTTTCATTAACATAAAAAATTAGTTTTTTAACACAAACTTTGATTTCAATTACACTCGATTTAGAAATACGAAAGATGTTCAAATAAAGTGTTTTTTCAATTAAATCATGTATTGTTATCCAATATAAAGCTATGCTGAAAGTTTCAGCTTCCTAGCTAGTCAATAAGCTGGTTAAATTTTACTTGCAAGATTTGCGCACAGAGAAAACCACACACACACATACACAAACACACACAAACTTTTAAAAACGGCAAGTAGTAAGTACCCTTAGAAGCACTATTTACATTGCATTTGTGAGTGGTGAGGTACGCTGAGGTTATAAAGTAAATGAATAAAAAAATAGTTTATAATAAAATTTTGTTTAAAAAACTATCAGTTATAAAAAAATTATTTAAATTTTAAAGTTCACCGCTAGGTTTGAACATAGTGATAGCATTAGAAATTATTAAATTAAGTTTAGTTTTTTTAAATAAATAAAATTTTAAATTGAAATATTTGAAACACTAAAGAATTTAAGGCAATACAAAATAATTTATTCGAGGCAACGTCAACATTTGAACATTTGTAAGCGAACATTGTCTCGCTTTGTCAGTGTTTCCGGACATATTTTCATTTTCATATTTTCAAGTGATAGGAAAACCACGAGTAACCCGCTAGTTACTTTATAATTAGGTCGTCATTAGTTATTAAACCAGTAAAACCATATATTCTTTATTTATTCATTTTTAATAATTACTAGCGGAGATACCCGGCGTTGCCCGGGTTTTTTAGAGGTTTTTCTAATGTTTGTCTCTTTCTCTCCCGTTTCCTTTCCCACCTGCTTTCCCACTCCTGTTCGCTTTCCCGTTTTCGGTCGTTTTCCCGCTGCCGGTCGCTTTCCCGCTCCCGGTCGCTTTCCCGCTCCCGGTCGTTTTCCCGCTCCCGGTCGCTTTCCCGCTCCCGGTCACTTTCCCGCTCCCGGTCACTTTCCCGCTCCCGGTCACTTTCCCGCTCTCGGTCGCTTTCCCGCTCCCGGTCGTTTTCCCGTTGCCGGTCGCTGTCCCGTTCCCGCTCACGTTTGCTCTCCCATTCCCGCTCACGCTTGCTTTTCCGTTCCCGCTCGCTGTCCGTTCCGGGTCGCTTTCCCGTTTCTATAATAGACAAACTAACCCACAAACATTCATATATATATTGCGAATAAACTGTGGAATCAATAGCTTTTCGTTTAGGTGGTATAATTAATTCGATAGAAAGATTTGAAATTTGAAATTGTATTTTTAGCCAATTTTCAATATATGACGATATATGTAGTTCCCGCTCGCTCACCCGCTCCGCTCCGCTCATTTTGTGACGGATTTCAAATTTTTTTTTATATTTGATTCCCCTTGACTCTCAAGGTTGTGTGAAAATTTCATTACGATCGGATGAATGGTGTAGCAATGCATAAACGCCATTAACATATATACATATATACATACAAACATTCATTTTTATATATATAGATAGAATTGTTAGAATGAAAAATATAAACCATGAACTCAGTCAATAGGAAAAAGATATATATATATATATATATATATATATATATATATATATATATATATATATATATATATATATATATATATATATATATATATATATATATATATACATATACATATATTACATTACATATATATATATACTCCAACTTACTACCGCTGACCAAAACGTTTTTTGTCCATAAAACATCAACGGAAAAACCAATTTATTTAAAATTTCACAGAAACCACCGCTTGAATAAGATACATAAGTGTGCCAAATTTCAATTAAATCGGTTCGGCCGTTTTCATTTGATGTCCGAACAAACAAACAAACATTTCATTTTTATATATAAGATCACGCTCTGCGAATCCGACCAGCTTAATTTACACACTTTTACTTAACTTGACTTCTCTGTCTGTCTGTCTGTCTGTCGTCAAATTTTGTTGTCAAAATTGAGAATGTGTTTTCAATGCACTGTTTTAAAAAAGTGTGAGACACAGGGTAAAAATGTGTGGGTTGATGGGTAAATGGATGGATGGATGGATGGATGGATGGATGGATGGATGGATGGATGGATGGATGGATGGATGGATGGATGGATGGATGGATGGATGGATGGATGGATGGATGGATGGATGGATGGATGGATGGATGGATGGATGGATGGATGGATGGATGGATGGATGGATGGATGGATGGATGGATGGATGGATGGATGGATGGATGGATAGATGGATGGATGGATGGATGGATGGATGGATGGATGGATGGATGGATGGATGGATGGATGGATGGATGGATGGACGGATGGAGGGACGGACGGACGGACGGACGGACGGACGGACGGACGGACGGACGGACGGACGGACGGATGGATGGATGGATGGATGGATGGATGGATGGATGGATGGATGGATGGATGGATGGATGGATGGATGGATGGATGGTTGGATAGTTGGATGGTTGGGTGGGCAGATGGATGGACGGAGGAAGGATGGATGGATGGATAAATCTCTCTCTCTCTCTCTCTATATATATATATATATATATATATATATATATATATATATACTAGCGGGGGCACCCGGCGTTGCCGGGGTTTTTAGAGGTTTTTCTAATGTTTGTCTCTCTCGCTCTCGTTTCCTTCTCCGCTTTCCCGATCCCGTCACGTTCCCGGTCGCTTTTCCGCTCCCGTTCGATTTCCCGCTCTCGGTCGTTTTCCAGCTCCCGGTCGCTTTCCCGCTCCCGGTCGCTTTCCCGTTCTCGGTCGATTTCCCTTTCTCGCTCTATCTTTCGCTCTCAGTTGGCTTCCCGTTCCCGTTTTTGCTCATTTATGTATGTATATATATATATATATATATATGTATACAGTTCCCACCCACTCACACGCTCCGCTCCGCTCATTTTGTGACGGATTTCATTTTTTTTCACTATATTTGATTCCCCTCGACTCCCAAGGTTGTGTGAAAATTTCATTACGATCGGATGAATGGTGTAGCAATGCATAAAGGACATACATACATACAAAAATTCATTTTTATATTTATATATATACTAGCGGAGGTACCCGGCGCTGCCCGGGGTTTTTTAAGATTTTTCTAATTCTTGTCTCTCTCGCTCCCGTTTCCTTCCCCGCTTATTTTCCCGCTCCCGGTCGCTTTCCCGTTCCTGCTTGCTCTCCCGTTCTCGGTCGGTTTTTTCTCCCGGTCGCTTTCCCGTTCCCGGTCGGTTTTTTGCTCCAGGCCGTTTTTCCGCTCCCAGACGCTTTCCCGTTTATGGTTTTTTTCCCGGTCCCGGTCGATTTCCCGTTCCGGGTTGCTTTCCCGCTCCCGGTCACTTTTCCTCTCTCGGTCGCTTTTCCGCTCCCGGTTGCTTTCCCGTTCCCGGTCGCTTTCTCGGTCGCGTTCCCTTTCCCGCTCGAACTTTCGCTCTCAGTTGGCTTCCCGTTTCCGCTCATGTATGTAAGTATGTATGTATGTATATATATATATATATATATATACATCTAAGAGTTTTCTACAACTCTTAGATTATTTGGATTCACTGAGGACATTGCTTCACGACCGAATTTTGAAAAGAGTAACAATGTTTTGACTGCTTCTGACAATGTTGACACTTCGATTAACGAAAACAACATGGGTCCTATTGATCTTTCAAATGGTCATCTTCTCGATACCTTTTCTAACGCGACTCTTGATGTTTCCAATGTTAATGAATTCCACGACATCGGTAACTCTGTTGATCTGGTTCAATCACTTGATAATTTTCTTGAGACTGATTCACCTGATGAGTTTCAGCTTAATCATAAGTTTGATATGTATAAAACAAACAGTCCTGACGTTTTGGACGCATGCTCTTTTTCGCAATATTTCGATACCACGCAAGATCCGTCATTTAAAGATACTGTAGAAAATATCCTCACAGAAAGTCCTTGTTCCTTCACGACCGTTGTTGATGACTTGGATCAACCTGTTAGTCCTGATGATACCGCGCGCACCTGTGTCGAAGAAGAATGTCCGATTGATGACAATTGTTCGTACTCATCCAGTTCCTTCCTCCATTTACTTTCAAACGAGAACATCACTGTTCGACGAAAGCGGAGATATTCTTGATTTTATTTATTTAAATATCTTATGTAATTTCGACTTAATTTAATTATTTATTATCATAATACTTGCTTTTATTATTATTATTATTACTGCTACTATTATTTTATCCTTTAATTAAACGTTTTTAATTATACTTATTTTATCCTCATAACTCCAGTTTATTTTATGTACGTTAATTTAATTACAGTGTCTAAATTTGATAATTTTTATTAATATCCTTCTATTAAGATAATTTCTTAAGGATATTAGTTTATTTGTATATTTAGTTCTTACATGTTTTCTTATCTTTTGCCTCCTTTTACGCGATTGTATTTACAGACTCTGAAGATGGCGAAAGCCGAAACGGCCCGTAAGTCTGAAATAAAGAAGGTTTTAAATGTTAATACTTTTCTTAATACGTGTTGCAGTAAACAAAAAACGTTGTTCCGAAATATTGAGAAAGTATCTATAAAACTCATAGCGGCTAAATGGAGACTTATTTTTAATCGAGCTTGTCTTAAAGAAAATCTTATGCCATCTTACATTATATATATATATATATATATATATATATATATATATATATATATATATATATATATATATATATATATATATATATATATATATATATATATATATATATATATATATATATATAGCCCCGCTCGCTCACCCGCTCCACTCCGCTCATTTTGAGACGGTTTTCAAATTTTTTTCTCTATATTTGATTCCCCTTGACTCTCAAAGTTGTGTGAAAATTTAATTACGATCCGATGAATGGTGTAGCAATGCATAAAGGCATACATACAACCATATTGCCCGGGGTTTTTAGAGGTTTACCTAATGCGTTTCTTTTTTGCTCCCGTTTCCTTCCCGCTTGCGCTCCCGCTCCAGGTCGTTATCCGTTCCCTGTCGCTTTCCCGCTCATTTTTTCGCTCTCAGTTCCCCCATGCCTAGATCCGATTCTATATACATACATACATACATTCATACATACATATATTCAAACATACATACATACATACATACATACATACATACATACATACATACATACATACATACATACATACATACATACATACATACATACATACATACATACATACATACATACATACATACATACATACATACATACATACATACATACATACATACATACATACATACATACATACATACATACATACATACATACATACATACATACATACATACATACATACATACATACATACATACATACATACATACATACATACATACATACATACATACATACATACATACATACATACATACATACATACATACATACATACATACATACATACATACATACATACATACATACATACATACATACATACATACATACATACATACATACATACATACATACATACATACATACATACATACATACATACATACATACATACATACATACATACATACATACATACATACATACATACATACATACATACATACATACATACATACATACATACATACATACATACATACTGTCAGGGGTCGCTCTACCGGACCTCCTGACAAGTGTACCTTGCACCCGTCGCCTTTCTAGACAGGAACCTAGACATTGGCAGACGTTGTTTGCTTGTTGTTTGTTTACGCGTTCCGGAGGCTATATATATAGCGTTTTAAAGCCGCCAGTAGAGTCTAGCTATTTAATATCAGGCGAAGTCCTGCGTGTTTTGTATTTGATTTTTGTTATTAACTGCGCTTTAATAAAGTTTTTGTTGTCGTTCTGAGTTGTCTTTTCTTCCTGGTGTTCTCGTCATTCCAGCAGGGAAGACTGTGACATTTTGGTGGCAGCGGTGGGATCAAGTAGCAGGAAGAAAGAAGTGCTCTCCAGCAAAATTCGACAAGCAAGTTCGGGAAGAAGATCTCTCTTGCCGGTGAAGTTCTCCTTGGATCAGCTAACCAGTTACGAGGCTTTCCGTGGCTAAAATCGGCCGACCCATCCGTGCTCAAGGTGTGAGTTTCTTTTCGAGTTTTTCCGCCGGTCTGAGTTTAGATAAGTAGGTCTTTTATATTGATACTTATCTGGTTGAAGATGGATAGTAAGTCGTCCGGTGTTGAGAGTTGTGAAAACCCAGCGCAATTACGGGGAGGGATTGTGTATCCAGAAAATTGGAAGGAAGCGGGGAACGTTGAAAAGAAAGACTCTGGTGGGTTTAGCGAAGATCCGACATGGGGAGATCGACAAGAAGAACGTCACGATAAACAAAAACGTAGTGGTATGTTGGACGGCGAAGAAAGGAGGAAAAAGTTGGAAATAGAAAGACAATTGGAGAATCAATTAATAGATAGATCGTTTCGAGAAAGGATGTTGAAATTAGAAGAGAGGATGTTAGAAGAAAAACGAGAAAATAGAAGACTAAGATGGCTAGAATTAGAAGAGGTGAGAGGGAGGAAGGAACGAGCTGAAAGAGACAGGGAAGAAACAAGACGATGGAGAATAGAGGAACGCGAACGAATGATAGCTCGAAAAAATTTTGAAACTTCGGTTGAAAGTCGGGCTAGTCGGTGTATATTTTAAATATTAGACCGTTGGTAGGTGAATTTCCTTCAAATATTCAGGAAATTCCTTGTTTTTTTTAATTATTAGAAAAACAATTTATTATTAATAATGTCAATAATGACATTAAAGCCAGGATTTTACAGTCATGTTTGACTTGTAAAGCACGTAGTTTAATAACCCGTCTTTCTCCTACTCAATTAGAAAATTATGATAATGTTAAAACGGCTCTTTTAACCGAACACAGAGTCAGTCCTGCCTATTTAAAACAATATTTTCAGTCTATAACTAAACAAGTAAATTAAAAACAAATTTTTAAAACCAATGCTCTTATATGTAATTAAAACACAAATTTTGCAATCAATTTTTTTTTATATTACTCTTTTATCTTATATTAAAGTCGAAATATCTTAATTATATCGAAATATCGAAATTAATTAAAATTAACTAAATTAATTGACTTATTGTAAAACTAATAATTGAATATTGCATTGTCTTCTATTTTGAGCATGTAAGCAAAATTTGAAAAAAATCTATCATCAGGAAGTGACTCAAAAATTGATTGCAAGATTTGAAACAGACAGACAGAGAAACAGAGACGACGAGTTAAAAAAAGCATTGGTAAAAACCGGACCAAACGTTCTCTAGTTTGGCTTCCGAATTACATAATGCATTTTCATACTATGTTAAAAGTAGGGGGATTGATCGGAATTATGATCAGCTAATAAGTTTGCTGTGCGCCGACCGGCTCAAGGAGTTGTTACCTGTTGACTGTCAAAATTTCGTGTTGACCCAAGAACAAAATAGATGGTTGTCTCATGAAGAATTTTCTCAAGTGGCCGATAATTATGCGGCTGCTCATGTTCCATACCAGTCATCGTCTTTTCGCCAAGTAGTCAAATCAGATAGTTTAATTAACCGTCAGGTCGATTTAAGATCTGGCCGTTGTTTTAACTGTAATTTGCCAGGCTATGTTAGGAAAAACTGTCCGAAACGAGAGGTTTTGCAGGTCGCACCATTGGCCTATATTAATTGTTGTAGTATTGGTAACGAACCTTCTCATCCAGCGTGTCCGGGAAATGATGTACTTCATAATCCTATTAAATTTTATGATAGGTCATTTATGAAAATAAAAATAAGTAATCTCCCACCTGTTGTTGCCTTAATAGATAGTGGAGCGGAAATCTGTTGTATAAGGGCAGATTTGGTTAGAACCTTAAAAGTGGCCACCCACAGCTGGTGGATGTTGTGCAAGCACCTGTTAATTTAGGTGCAGTAGATCCTAATACTACCAATATAGTTCCTGAATTTTTAGAATAGTTTGCAGTTGTTCCCCACTTACACGAAGAAGCAATCATTACCCCTAGGGTAGTAGAATTAATACAGACTATTGCCTTACATAGCCTGCCTACCCCAACTTTGGCATCGGATATAAAAACAAAAATTCTCAACCTGACTCGACAAGTTGATGGGCTGAACGAAGATTTGACCAAATCAAACAGAGCGAGAAGTCAACTGCAGAGAGAATTTGATGACCTGGTTTCTTCTAAAGATGACGTCGAAAAGAACGTTCACGAATTAGAAAAAGACAAGAAAGCTCTTGAAACTCAGGTGGAAGCCCAGAAGCAGATGATCGAAGAGCTCGAAAAGGAAGTTCAAGGTACCGAAGATGCCAAGTTGAGATTGGAAGATCAGTTGATGAGAGAGACGCAGTCAAGAGAGGAAATGGACGAAAAAGGTAGAAAGGGTTTTCTTAAAAAGATAAGAGACGTGGAAGCTAAACTTGAAGAAGAAAGGAGACAGAAGCAGCTTGCAACGAATGCCCCGGAGAATGTTGAAGGTAACTTCAAAGCTATGGAGGAACAACTTGCTGATACTCTGAAAGTCAAAGATGAAGCTGTGAAGCAGTTCAAACGTTACCAGGTCCAGATCAAAGAATTCATGCACGAGATCGAATTTATCAACTTAACCAAACAAGAGATGTCAAATGCCAGTAAAGAGAGTGACAAAAGATACAAGCAGCTTGAAGCTGAACTTCTCCAACTTCAGGAAGATCTGGCAGCTTCAGAGAGAGCCAGAAAAACTCTACATAAAGACTACCAACAAGATACCTATGAGCGTCATTATAACACCCGTAAGAAATATAATTCCTGGTTGCTGCTTTTCATGGTGACCAGTTGGAGGTCTCTCTCTCTTATCTCACGGAGCCGCCGATTTTCTCTCCCGGATAGGGGAGTAGTTTCTCAACACGGAGAGCTAGACGACATTTTTTTTACTTGTCGTATTTATGTTTATTATTATGTCTATTATTTACTGTTATAAATTTTGAAATGTTGTTTTCTAGCATAAGCCCAGAGGCGCATTGTACTAGTTGTAATTCTAGGTGCATAGGTTTTCTCTTTTGTTGTCTTAGTTGCAGATCGTTGTGATATTCTATAATTAATGATATTGTTGAAGTAGTTGAACTTCTTTGATATGACGTGATGATGATTCCTTCGTTAATGCAATTCAGACCGGTATGGGATTAAACTTGGATGGGTAGTGCTGGTTATATGGGTGGTTTTACTGGTGGGAGTAAAAGTTACTTTCAGGAAGGACATCTCCAGTTTAAAGTCGACCTTGAAGCCCTGGTAGACACGAAACATCGACGAACGAACGCCCATTCTTCATCCAGATTATCTACAAAGTTCTACTCCGATTCCACCCACTCCTCATCTTCCTCGTCGTCCTCTTCGATGTCCCGACCTGGAAACTTTGGTAGGCGCGATACATCGACGAACGAACACCCATTCTTCATCCAGTACTGTGAAAGATATCATTTAAGATATTGAAACACTGTTCAACATCTTCGTTTTGAGGGGGAGTTATGTCAGGGATCGCTCTACCGGACCTCCTGACAAGTGTACCTTGCACCCGTCGACCTGTCTAGACAGGAACCTAGACATTGGCAGACGTTGTTTGCTTGTTGTTTGTTTACGCGTTCCGGAGGCTATATATATAGCGTTTTGAAGCCCGCCAGTAGAGTCTAGCTAGTTAATATCAGGCGAAGTCCTGCGTGTTTTGTATTTGATTTTTGTTATTAACTGCGCTTTAATAAAGTTTTTGTTGTCGTTCTGAGTTGTCTTTTCTTCCTGGTGTTCACGTCATTCCAGCAGGGAAGACTGTGACACATACATACATACATACATACATACATACATACATACATACATACATACATACATACATACATACATACATACATACATACATACAGACATACATACATACATACATACATACATACATACATACATACATACATACTTACATACATACATACATACATACATACATACATACATACATACATACATACATACAGACATACATACATACATACATACATACATACATACATA
Source organism: Erpobdella octoculata (assembly GCA_963978895.1). Classification (NCBI taxonomy): domain Eukaryota; kingdom Metazoa; phylum Annelida; class Clitellata; order Hirudinida; family Erpobdellidae; genus Erpobdella; species Erpobdella octoculata. The sequence continues at coordinate 14,793,063 of OZ022241.1, read as the reverse complement.
CATACATAGATACATAGATACATAGATACATACACACATACATAGATACATACACACATACATACATACATACATACATACATACACACATACATACATACATACACACATACATAAATACATACACACTCCCGCTCCCGGTCGTTATCAGTTCCCCCCCCTAGATCCGATTCTATATACATACATACATACATTCATACATACATACATACATACATACATACATACATACATACATACATACATACATACATACATACATACATACATACATACATACATACATACATACATACATACATACATACATACATACATACATACATACATACATACATACATACATACATACATACATACATACATACATACATACATACATACATACATACATACATACATACATACATACATACATACATACATACATACATACATACATACATACATACATACATACATACATACATACATACATACATACATACATACATACATACATACATACATACATACATACATACATACATACATACATACATACATACAAACATACATACATACATACATACATACATACATACATACATACATACATACATACATACATACATACCTACATAGATACATACACACACATACATACTTTGAATGAGCATTTAGTGCCGAAATATTGTAAAAAAACACATACATACATACATACATACATACATAAACACAGACACACATACATGCACATACACATACATACATACACACATACATACGCACATACATATATATATAGTTCCCGCTCGCTCACCCGCTCCGCTCCGCTCATTTTGTGACGGATTTTAAATTTTTTTACTTTATATTTGATTCCCCTTGACTCTCAAGGTTGTGTGAAAATTTCATTACGATCGGATGAATGGTGTAGCAATGCATGAAGGACATATATAAATATATACATATATACATATATACATATATACATATATACATATATACATATATACATATATACATATATACATATATACATATATACATATATACATATATACATATATACATATATACATATATACATATATACATATATACATATATACATATATACATATATATTTATATACATACTAGCGGGGTTACCCGGCGTTGCCCGGGGTTTTTAGAGGTTTTTCTAATGTTTGTCTCTCTCGCTCCCGTTCCCTTCTCCACTTTCCCGTTTTCGTAGCGTTCCCGGTCGCTTTTCCGCTCTCGGTCGTTTTCCAGCTCCCGGTCGCTTTCCCGCTCAGAAGTTCTGTTATCGATTTTCTCTCTTGCTCGCGTTTCCTTCCAAGCTTGCTCTCCCGATTCCAGTCGCTTTCCGCGTTCCCGGTCGCTTTCCGCGTTCCCGGTCGCTTTCCCGTTCCCGGTCGCTTTCCCGTTCCCGGTCGCTTTCCCGTTCCCGGTCGCTTTCCCGTTCTCGGTCGCTTTCCCGTTCCCGGTCGCTTTCCCGTTCCCGGTCGCTTTCCCGTTTCCGGTCGCTTTCCCGTTCCCGCTCACGCTTGCTCTCCCGTTCCCGGTCATGCTTGCTCTCCCATTCCCGGTCTCGGTAGCTCTCCCGTTCCCGTTTCCGTTCCCGCTCATTTTCTCTTTTACATTCTTTCATAACTTCTGTTAGCCTATAAAACGCAAAATAGATTTGCTAAGACTATATATATATATATATGAATGTTTGTGGGTTAGTTTGTCTATTATAGAAACGGGAAAGCACCCGGAACGGACAGCGAGCGGGAACAGAAAAGCAAGCGTGAGCGGGAATGGGAGAGCAAACGTGAGCGGGAACGGGGCAGCGACCGGGACGGGAAAACGACCGGGAGCGGGAAAGCGACCGGGAGCGGGAAAGCGACCGGGAGCGGGAAAGCGACCGGCAGTGGGAAAACGACCGAAAACGGAACAGCTAACAGGAGTGGGAAAGCAGGTGGGAAAGGAAACGGGAGAGAAAGAGACAAACATTAGAAAAACCTCAAAAAACCTGGGCAACGCCGGGTATCTCCGCTAGTACATACATAAACACACACACAGACACACATACATGCACATACACATACATACATACACACATACATACGCACATACATATATATATAGTTCCCGCTCGCTCACCCGCTCCGCTCCGCTCCTATAAAACGCAAAATAGATTTGCTAAGACTATATATATATATATATGAATGTTTGTGGGTTAGTTTGTCTATTATAGAAACGGGAAAGCACCCGGAACGGACAGCGAGCGGGAACAGAAAAGCAAGCGTGAGCGGGAATGGGAGAGCAAACGTGAGCGGGAACGGGGCAGCGACCGGGACGGGAAAACGACCGGGAGCGGGAAAGCGACCGGGAGCGGGAAAGCGACCGGGAGCGGGAAAGCGACCGGCAGTGGGAAAACGACCGAAAACGGAACAGCTAACAGGAGTGGGAAAGCAGGTGGGAAAGGAAACGGGAGAGAAAGAGACAAACATTAGAAAAACCTCAAAAAACCTGGGCAACGCCGGGTATCTCCGCTAGTACATACATAAACACACACACAGACACACATACATGCACATACACATACATACATACACACATACATACGCACATACATATATATATAGTTCCCGCTCGCTCACCCGCTCCGCTCCGCTCATTTTGTGACGGATTTCAAAAAATTTTTTTTTTTTTATTTTCATTGACTCTCAAGGTTGTGTGAAAATTTCATTACGATCGGATGAATGGTGTAGCAATGCATAAAGGACATTAACATACATAAATACATATATACAAACATTCATTTTTATATATATAGATATACATATATACATATATACATATATACATATATACATATATACATATATACATATATACATATATACATATATACATATATACATATATACATATATACATATATACATATATACATATATATATATATATATATATATATATATATGTATATATATATATATATATATATATATACATATATAAAAATCTCGTGTCAAAGTGTTTGACTTCAAACTCCTCCGAAACGGCTGAACCGATATTATGAAATTGTTTGTGTACATTTGGTAGGTCTGAGGATAGGTTGTAGGCTAGAATATTATTTTTTAATTATTTTAAAAAGTTGTAATGGAAAAACAAATATATATATATACGTTATATATGTATGTATATATATATATATATGTCTCAACTTCAGACTCGAACCCACGACTGTCGGATCGGCAACACAGCCTTGCATCATGCCAACTACCTTACCATCTGCGCCACTTCCACCGCCAAAAAACAGTGGTTGTTAAGCGCTTAACAACCACTGTTTTTTGGCGGTGGAAGTGGCGCAGATGGTAAGGTAGTTGGCATGATGCAAGGCGGTGTTGCCGATCCGACAGTCGTGGGTTCGAGTCTGAAGTTGAAACATTTATATTTGCGTTATTTCGTGGTGGATTGTACGCCATCCAAGTTTCTGATATATGTGGCTCGTAAAAACATATCAACGTTATGTTTCCTTATAATATATATATATATATATATATATATATATATATATATACTAGCGGGGGCACCCGGCGTTGTTGGGGTTTTTTGAGGTTTTTTTAATGTTTGTCTCTCTCGCTCTCGTTTCCTTCTCCGCTTTCCCGACCCCGTCGCGTTCCCGGTCGCTTTTCGGCTCCCGGTCGCTTTCCCACTTTCGGTCGTTTTCCAGCTCTCGGTTGCTTTCCCGATCCCGGTCGCTTTCCCGTTCTCGGTCGATTTCCCTTTCCCGCTCTATCTTTCGCTCTCAGTTGGCTTTGCTTATAATGAAATGATGTATCAACTCCGCCTTACTAATTGCGAGCCAGTCCCAAGCCTGGAAAAAAAAAGGTAGGAAAAGTAAAAAGAATCAAATTCTGATCCACGACAGGAAGTACTTAAATGCTTCCTAGATACAGCCATTAAAATACTTGGTATAAAAGACTATAATTTATTATAAACAAAAGGTTTACTTTATCATATACTTGGTTACAGCTTGGAGGTAGGTGAGGCCAGGTCGATTTGCCGGTCTTTGTCCAACTTATTGCAGCCTCAGTAGTTGGCAGGCTGGAGTGAGTTGAGCCATGTGCCCACGAAAGCCTTGTGCTTTCGGCGGCCTCTCTGCCAAAAAGCCAGCACACGGACACTCGTTTCGCGCCACATAAACACGTCACAGAACACTCAAACATACATACCGTCTAAAGTATCTAATTGACAGATACAGACGTTAATCAAACCATACACACGGTCTACTTCAACGTTAGTGTCGGACGGCATTTGCCTGACTTTGGACGGCGTATTCCCGACTTCGGTAGGCATTTGCCCGACTTCGGACGCCATTTGCCCGACTGACTAGACGGATTTGGGCAAATGTGTAGGAGCCATTGTTGTAATAAACTACGTTTTTTTAGCATATAATGAGGCGCTATTTAGCAAATGCCTTTTGGAAAAATTTCTCGTCTTATTTTATGAATACAATGCTGTGAACCCTATTTTTTCTTTTTGAATAGTGATGCTGTCATATCAATCGTATTTTTGAGTGAAATCTGTTTTGGTTGTCGAAATCAGTGTTGGCGAGTAACGCGTTACTGTAACTTCGTTACAATTTTCGGTAACTAATAACGTAACGCGTTACTTTTGGTGTAAGTAACGAAGTAACGTAAAATAGTAACTTTTTTTTAGTAACTGTAACGTTTTTTCCGTTACATTTTTTTAATTACATTTTTAAAAAAATATTTTTTCACCGCTTAAATTTAAATTTTAAATCAATTTTTTTATGGTATTGCAACCCATGCAATTTGCTATTTCGGTCTGGTTTATCCTTTTTGTTATTGAACGCTTAGACCGGTTGATCTAAGAATTTTCACATAGGGGACCCGGAATTAAATCGCGACAAACGTTCTTTAAATTTTGTTTAGCTAAATAGGTTGATTATTTGATGGATATTATGGCAACCTAATTTGAAAGGTTTTTGCTTATTATTTTAAGCGTATTTACGAGAAAGCGATAATGCACATGCGATAATGTGGTTGCATCATTAAAAGACCGCAAAATCGAATTATTTTAAACGAATTACTAGTCAATAACTTGTTAAGTTGTTAGAAAAGTGTTTTACTTCAATTTATTGATTGTCAATGAATCTAGTCTGTATAATAGCTTACATCTCCACCCACTAGCGCATCTAGGGGCGGGCCCCCATTAGAGTTTTCAAAAAAATAAAAAAAATGTGCTTTTTAGCTTAAAGTTTTTGTTTCTGTATCCCGAGGCTTTATTTTTACTGAATTTATCTCTCGACCATCAATAGTTCTGATAATTAGCAGATATTTAAGAATTTTGGGCCTTTTTCAAACCGATTCAATACAAAATATAATTCAAATAATATCTCAAAAAACATTTAGACTTTCACGGGCAGGTCCAACAAAAAAGTTTAAAATGACACCTTCATTTTTCTAAATAAGTTTAGAAGGCTCAACAACAAAACCTTAAAACAGTAATCATTTGTAATCTGAATAAAAGCTGTGAGTTCAGGGACGTCAATTTGGAGGGAGTAGAGAAGGTATTCTTCTTCTGACTTCAGTGGGCCCCTTGACATAGTTTTGATTCCCAAGAAATAGAAATGAGGTCCCAAAATTGGCCAAAAAAGTTTAAAGTTGAAGATTCAGAGGTTTGAACTTTTCTGTAAAAAAATAAACCATCAGTTTTTAGTTTATTTAATGAAAGCGATATTTGATTTTTTAAAGTAAAATGTTATAATAAAAACTTAGTTTTTTCTATATTGATTTCATATTGATTCGAAAGTTTCTTAAATTTTTAATTTATACATATTTCCCATATCAAGTATTTAGAAGAATGTGGTCAAGCTTTTTTTATAGACTTACTAGCAGTGCCCGTAGCGGCTTCGCTCGCATGAAATTAGGGAATTTGAACCGTGCATACATAGTAGAGTACTGCACGGATCAATTTTTTAGGTCTCGGCTCGGCACGTCGACAACTTGGCCCACCCCGTTTCAAAAACCGAAATTCCTGGCCCGGCACGGCCCGTCTAATATGGGCCCGGCCCATTTTTACAGGCCTAGAAGTTCTATATACTTGATGAAAAACTTTGGCCCGTCCCACCTTGACTTCAGGTTTAGCCCGGCCCGTCTGAACACCCTAAAATCACTAAAATGTCTATATACTTGGTTACAAATCTCGGCCCGTCCCACCTTGATTTAAGGTTTGGGCAGGGCCGTATGAAGACCCTAAAATAATGGTTTGGCCGTCTGTCCGGTGATAAACTGAACTCATCTACTTTTAACCGGCACAAAACCTCAAAATACTAATTTTCACATTTGTAGCACTTACAGTTTTTGAGTAGCAGTTACTTTAAAAACCAAATAACCCTATATTCCACCCCACATTTGAAGTCCTGGAAACCAAATTTTCAAAAAATGGTGAAGCACGTATATCATTATTTTTAGAGTAGAAACTAAATACTAATTTTGACTTTTGTAGCATTCACAGTTTTTGAGTATCAGCTACGTTAAAAACCAAGTAATCCTATCGTCCACCCACATTTAAGGTCCTGGAAACCAAATTTGTAAAAAATGGTGAAACACGAATATCTTTATTTTTAGAATAGAAACTAAATACTAATTTTTACATCTGTGGTATTTACAGTTTTGGAGTAGCAGTTATTTAAAAAAAACAAATAACCCTATTTTCCACCCCACATTTGAAGTCCTGGAAACCAAATTTTCAAAAAATGATAAAACACCTATTTCATTATTTTTGGAGTAGAAACTAAATACTAATTTTTACTCCTGTAGCATTCACAGATTTTGAGTAGCAGCTACTTTAAAAACCAAATAACCCAATTTTCCAACCCACATTTGAGATCCGGGAAACCGAATTTTCAAAAAAATGGTGAAACACGTCTCTTTTTATTTTTTAAGAAGAATACATATACCAAATTTCAAAATCTCCTCATTTTTGGTTTTCAAGATATACATTGTTTTAGAAAAAAGTTTGTTTTCTAGTTTCTTTCCCTCAGGAGCAAAATTTTCAAAAATCCCTTCTTAGTGGATGCTTACGCAATAAAAGTAATATAAGTTACAAATTTTACGTTCCTAGGATGAGGCGTTTGAGCTCGGCGTTGATTATCAGTCAGTCAGTCAGTCAGTCAGTCAGGAGATGTTCTTTTCTATATATAGATTATCATAAAAAAATTGGAAACATTAGTAGCTGCCTAATTGCAAAAGTTGTTCATGGTTCACTTAATTTTAGCTTTTAAGTGTCTGATGACCTAACTCTATGATGAAAAAAGAGGTGTTATGTGTTGATATTGCTCCCGATAGAAAAATACAGGAAGAAAGTAAAAGAGAAAAAAAGAAAAAAGATGGGGAAAATGCGAGTAGATTAAAAGTTTAACTTTGATTCCTTTTGTTTGGTTTTACTAAATAAAAAATTCAAGATATCTTACAACGGACTTTATAACGACAGCAATAAAAATTTAAAAAAAAACTGAAAACATTTTGAGCCCCCACCTTACGAAATTCCTAGATCCGCCACTGTCTCCACCAGCATCCCAAGCTAAAAATAACCAGGGCGTCAGCAGTGACCTTAGTGGAATTCCTGAAGGGGACCAATGTGAATTCCCGCCGGGAGATGACAAACCGTTTAATAACCTATTCTACTTTATTGTTGTAATTATTAAGATATATAATAGCCCATGTCTGTGTAAGACGTTTTTGTGTGACGCTCTACTATCAATGGTAAATTAATTTATATATAATAATAATAAATAATTATATATATAATTAAATAACTTAAAAAATTCTTACTTTATGTAAAATAAATTCAAAATATTAATATTTTTGAATATGTTCTTTTTTCTTTGATTTGTTTTGGAGTGCATACGAACGATAAAACAATTTCTATCAATTTCACTTATATCGCTTTCTACAAATTTACTCCAACTCCGAGTTCTTTCTGCTGTCAAACGACGATTTTTTTGCTTCAGGATTTTCCTGCGTTTTGGTAACTGAAACGTTAGCAATAGAATACAAATACAGAGAAAGTTTAAAGTAATAATTATTCAGATGTGGGCGAACAGTGCACAGTGGTTTTAAACTTCCTGTTCCACTTCACGAGAGCTCTGTTTCTGCAGTAAGACTAAACTTGCCAGAGGCACAAATATTTTATCAGGCTTCGCTCATCATAATTGACGAAATCCCTATGCTTACTAAACATGGATTATATCTTAAGCTATATCTTGCCCTCTCAAGATCAAAAATACCCCAGTATTTGAAAATCTTCATTAAGGATTCACATATTCAATGAAATCTTTTATAGAGTAAGACATTCATGCAAAATAATGTCTATCGCGAAGTTTTTCAAAAACTTTAAATAATTTTTTAAATAATTACAAAACGTTTTCCAGATTTTATCTTCAATCAAATTGACTCCATTTATATCTAAATTTTAATTGTAATGTTATAAATAAATAAATAAACTCTTTAATTAACTTGTATTCATCATCATCATCGCCCGACTACCCTTCGTCCGGACCTGTTGGTCCCTCCACTCCGCAGACGACAATATCTGAATTTCTATTTCTCTCCATTGGCCTCCGTGGCTTCCCTTCTAACCTCCTCAGCGGTGATGCTCTTCCTGTCATAGTTATAAGGTATGACATTCTTGGACGGCCGCGTCTGTTGCTAGCTTCTACGTTCGATGTGTACAGCATGTATATATTTGCCGGTTCATCCCGGCTCATACGCAGGCAATGACCAGTGAAAGACATATGTCGATGACGGATCAATGTGCTGATAGGAGCTGATTGTACCCTGTCGTACAGGTTCTCGTTTGTCATACGATCTTCAGGCTGAACCACACCGATCATCCTGCGATAACACTTTCTGGCGAACACGTCCAATTTATTCGCCAAACATTTTGTTACAAGTTAGGTTTCACATCCATACAACAAAATCGATACACATGCTGCGTTGAAAAAAATATATCCAATGTTCATTGTAATGTTAAAACATCCGTCCTTGGGACGGGCAAAACAATAAAAATAAAAAATATGGGACGGGCAAAACAATAAAAATAAAAAAATAACTTGTTCATATTTGTAATTTTACATTGTCTTCTTCTATAATAAAATTTCGACCATACCAATATTCTTGTGTATACTATATTGTTTTTTAAATTATTTGAACTTTATTAATACATATTTTTTATCTCAGTTCCTTTCACGATATTTTATATCTAGGGTAGGTACGTTCTACCTGGTTTATTTCATTGTATCGTTTCTTGTGTTGACGTTTGGTTTAAATTTTAAATGGGCTCTGAGGATGAAAATTTCAGGCGAAACGGTTCGTTAACCCTAGTTGAATCAAAAATGTATGTAGTTTGAAAAATTTAGAATGTTTGTCAAAAAAAACAATAAACGCAAAATGGTCTACTGTTTTTAATAGCGCGTGCCTGAAAGAAAATATTACACCTAAGACGGTATTTTTTGCTAAACGAAAGCAAGAGAGAAGAACGGTAGAAAAACTTTCAAAAACCCTGAGCATTGTACACTCGATTGCTCTTCAAGATTGATTTTTTTTAAATTTTCATAATTTTGTACATTAAACTTTTAATAAAAAAACCAAAATAATTTATAAGACAAAACAACGTTTGCTGACTCAGGTAGTTATTTTATATTAACTTCACCGCGGTCCTGCCTGCCTGGATGTTTGCAAACCTTGAAAGTGAAAGTTAACTAACTTCCCATCATCCAATTTAACTGAAATTTTAAATATAGGATTGCTTCCTATGAAAATGCATTTTATTGAAGTTTGAAAATTTTTTGAGAAATTTGTTTAATACAAAAATAATAATTATCCTTTTTTTAAAACAAAAACAACTTAAATACAATAATATAGATGTTTACATATATAAATTTCTAAAAATATTGTTTAAAAAAACCTTTGTGCAACAATTGAAAAGTCGGCTTATCCAGAAATACAAGCGATTTGTTAAAAAAACTAGTTTTACGGTTTACTTTTTTCTTTTTTTTCAATACTTTTGTTTACAAGCTATGATTTTTCACAGCAACTCCAAAGTTAAATGAAACAGTAACAATTCTCCCAATAAATTCAGCAACAACGACAGAAAATGCGACCTCCATAGCAAGTAAGTGTGTTGTTTTGAACTTTCGAATGCAAGATGGTCTGAGCAGTTTTTGTATTAATTTGTTTACATTAGGTGTTTTAAGATTCTAATGGCTGTATGTAAGAAGCACTTAAGTACTTCCTGTCGTTGATCAAAATTTGATCCTTTTTACTTTTCTCTCCTTCTTTCTCCAGGCATGGGACTGGCTCGCAATTAGCGAGGAGTAGTTTTGTATTAAAATCATTGTATACAGCTTATATTTGACTGCGTTTTAACAAAGAAGAAAAGATTTAACAGAAAGGCAAAAACTGTATTATACGCAAAAGAGCAGCTTTTTAGTATTTGCACTTTAATCTAAATTGTAGCAAAAATGAAAAATTATCTGCTAATCTATTATTTTCTAGAAGTAGTATCAGATTATAACAATTTTAGTAAAGAAAATTTGTTTCTCTGGGAACCTTTCTAAATTCATCTGTTATAACCTTGCTTGTCAAATATTTTATCACATTATGTAACTAAAAATTCAGTAAGTGATTTTATAAGATTGAGAGATGTATAAAATTCTTGTAGACTTATAACGATTCCACGACTTTTAATACCGCGACATTTTGTACCGCGACATTTAATACCGGACTTTTGGTCCCAGCGACTCTTAATCCCGCGACATTTAATCCCGGCGATTATTATTATCGGTGACTTTTAATACAGTAACCATCAGTGTTATTTCCATTAATGGTAATTGAATTAGAAATTAAAATAAGAGTTTTTTCTTGAGAATAGGAATTAGAAATAGGAATTAAACTTGGAATGGAATTAGAAATAGGAATTAAACTTGGAATGGAATTAGAAATAGGAATTAAACTTGGAATGGAATTAGAAATAGGAATGGTAATAACTTCAGATGAGAACATTGTAGAGAACATCTCTGCAGGAAAGCCTTTTCATTCTAGTGACCACCAAATTGTAAGATTTGAAAGAATATTGCAGGATTGTAACATGAAAATAAATTTTCATATTAGCTATAACTTTTTAAAGCAAATTATAACAAAGTAAGAAGCAAAATAAGAGACATGAATATAATGAGAAAAAATGAATCGGTGGATGTAAATGACAGCTGGATGTTATTCAAAAAGAGCATGGAGGAGGTCATTCAAGAAATAATACCCATTAAGAAAACATTTGTCAGGAAACAGCCATGGATAACAAAGGAAGTCTTAAAAAAAAGAAGAACAAAAATCAAAGCATGGAAAAGGTTCCAAACACTTCGAAATGAAAATGAAATTTCATTTCATAATGAGACAGGCAAAGAAATAATACTGCAACAATTGCGCGACAAATATGTCAAGAAAAGAAACGAGACAAAAAAAAGCATTAAAAGGGCCATAATTGATTATGAGAAAAAGCTGACGGATAATATAAAAAATGACAGCAAAAGTTTCTATGCGTATGTCCGAAGTAAGCAAAAACGAAAAGACCTAGTGGGGCCGTTAAAAAATGAGTTAGGCGAAGTGGTTGAAAACGATAAAGAGGTAGCTGAAATGTTAAATAACTATTTTTGTACGGTTTTTACTGAAGAAAACATAGAAAACATACCGGAGCCTGTAAACATGTTTAAGGGAAAAATAGAAGAGAAAATGACTTATTTGGTTATCACAAAAGAGAACGTTGAAAGACACTTGAAAGACCTAAAAACTGATAAAAGTCCGGGTATCGATGCATTACATCCCATGTTTTTAAGAGAAGTAAGACACAAAATAAGCGATGTGTTAGCAGAAATAATGAACAGGTCCTTGAAAATTAGAGAAATTCCTCGTGATTGGAAAGATGCAATCATTGTACCACTCTTTAAAAAAGGTAGCAGATCTGAGGCAAGTAACTATCGTCCAGTAAATCTCACGTGTCTTATTTGCAAAGTCATGGAAAAAATCATTCAGTTCGAATTAATGAATCACATTAGACACCACAGCATTTTGATAAACAGCCAACATGGATTCGTAAAGGCGATCAAGTCTAACAAATTTGCTAGATTGTTTTGAAAATGTTTATACCCACTTAGACAAAGGATCCACTGTAGACATAGTCTATCTGGATTTTACCAAAGGCTTCGACAAAGTACCACATACACGGTTGATGATAAAAATAGAAGCTGCCGGAAGAGGAGGTAATATTCGAGGATAGATCAAAGAATGGCTAGTTGACAGAAGACAAAAAGTGGGAATTAAAGGGAAATACTCGGAGTGGAAAAGCATAAAAAGTGGTGTACCGCAAGGATCCGTTTTGGGACTTTTACTATTTGTTCTGTTCATTAACGACCTTAATATAGGGACTTGTTCAAAGGTCTCGAAATTTGCTGATGATACAAAGTTATCCATGAAAGTGTAGAGTGTGAGCTGGATGCCGACATTTTAAGAAAAGATCTTGCAAAAATATACCAATGGTCCCTAGACTGGCAAATGATGTTCAACGTAGATAAATGCTCATTGATTATTAAAGGTAAATTTATAATGCGCTTTTTTTAAAAAGTCACAAAAGCGCGTCGCGTCAAATCATAAATTTAGGAATAAAGTTCGGTCTTAAGCAGCTTCCTGAAACCGCCGAGGTCCAAAGCTGGATTCCTCAGGTCAGCAGATAGGCTGTTCCAAACAACTGGACCAGCAGTGGAGAATCCGCGCCTGCCGAGAGTCGTTGTCTTTGACGATGGAACGAACAAGTCGCCAGCCGCCGCCGATCGAAGGTGGGACCGACCAGCAAGCGTTGAGATCGGTACACACAATTGCTGCAGGTAGACCGGAGCCGTGTGGTGGAGGCACTTGTATACCATCAGACCCAACTTGAACTGAATTCTCTGCGGGAAAGGAAGCCAGTGAAGTTGCGTCCGCATGAGATCTGATACGGGAGACCAGCCGGGCAGCTGAAGAACAAGACGAGCGGCTGCTCGGAGAATGGATTGGAGCCTGTTGATTTGAAACTGTCTAAGTCCGGCCATGACACCATTACAGTAATCAAGCCGGCTGTGAACGAGTGCTCTGATGAGTGAATGGGCGGAGTCCATGGTGAGGCTACGGCGGACGACGCGCAGTTGACGGAGATGATAGAAGCATGAACGAGTAAGATGAGAGATGTGTGCTTCCATAGACAAGCTACTGTCGACCATCACGCCAAGATTACGAACATAAGTGGAGGGCCTGACTGAGACATCAGCGATGACCAGATCCCCCTTCGGACAGAACCTGAGTCGACCAGGCGAGCCCAACCAGATCACTTCGGTCTTAGAAGGATTGAGTTGCAAGCGATTGCTCGCCATCCAAGTGCCAATCTCGCTGATACATGCAGACATCCTAGGGACCAGATCGGAACACGACGCTGGCGGGGAGTGATCATAAATCTGCAGGTCGTCAGCATAAGAATGGACAGAAAACCGATGTTTCGTGGCAATATGTAGGACGTCCGCGGAATAGAGAAGAAACAACAACGGGCCCAAAACGGATCCCTGCGGGACGCCACACAGGACAGAGGTAGGCGTGGACAAAACACCTCCGGAGCGGATGCAGTGGGACCGATCAGTCAAATAGGAACAAAACCATTCGAGGACGACGTCTCCGAAACCATACGAGAAATGGAGCCTGTTGACCAAAATTTGATGGTCAACAGTGTCGAAAGCAGCGGAGAGGTCCAGAAGTCCCAGTAGCGTGATCCGACCCGAATCAGCCGCAGCGTAAATATCAGACAGTACCTTCAGGACAGCAGTTTCAGTGGAGTGCTGATTTCTGTACGCCGACTGAAACATCGGGAGAAGGTTGTTTTCACCGAGGTAGATGTTTATCTGGGCGGCTACGCATCGTTCCAGTAGTTTTGACAGATAGGACAGATTCGAGATTGGGCGGTAGTTACCGGTGTTGAGCGGATCTAGATTCGGCTTCTTCAGGATCGGTGTGATGACAGCATTTTTCTGGGCAGGAGGAAACTGTCCCCGCTCTAGCGATGAATTTACCAGGAATGTCACAAACGGTGCCAGTTCACTAGAGTATTGCTTGATCATCCATGTCGGTATTGGGTCCAGGGAACAATTTTTGTTTGGTGAAGATTTGATGAGCCGGGTAATGTCGTCGACAGTCACAGGTTTAAACCTCAGCAGGTCGCAGGAACAACAGCCGGAGTCGAATCGTGGGCTCCTATCACTAACACCGACTTTTGCGATCACACCGACACTTTTTGAAATGTCGGTGTCAACGCCAACCAGTCGGTGTCAACGCCAACCAGTCGGTGTCAACGCCAACCAGTCGGTGTCAACGCCAACCAATCGGTGTCAACGCCAACCAATCGGTGTCAACGCCAACCAATCGGTGTCAACGCCAACCAGTCGGTGTCAACGCCAACCAGTCGGTCTCAACGCCAACCAGTCGGTGAACTCCACTGCTGATTGGTTATTAGCTTCTTTCTATTTGAACTGCAACTTGATATGACTCGAAGGTGTCTTGTTAGCAACAAAAATTCACCCACTTATTCTGGATGACAATACATGAATTAAATATTTCCGACATTAATTAGGCCTTAAATCAATTAAAATTATTTAAATCAAATGTTGTGCAATCTAAGTAGTTTTCCTGCCACCTAGCGACTCTAAGAAAATCGTTTGACAACCGGCCACAAAGCTCTGGCGCTCGTTTCATTTATGTAGTTATTAAAGTTATAGACTTAACGAGGTTTTTTACGGTTCACTTGTTTATTATTATTACTAAAAAAAGTCCTCATCACTTCACCAGCACGACTACCTTATGTATTCACGCTACCAGCGCAGTCAATATTCATAAGCTCATAGTACACCGAGACCATAGACTTTTTAATACGCGTTGAGAACTGGAATTGCCGATGCTTTTGTAAATAAAATATCAACAACTTCGTAGAACGACTTGCGCTCTACTAGGTTGTTGAGGGCACTATGCCACGCCTCAATGTCGTTGTTGGTCTTACAGTCTCTCTGGTAGACGCTCCATTCTGATATTTTATATTTTCCCTTGATCCAAGTTTTTTTTATGTAGTCCGCTAATGTCTAAAAATAAGAAGGAAATATAAAACAAGTCAACAAATTTTAACGTTAATATTAAATAAATTTTACTTTGAGTGCTGGTATTCGTATTTCTAGATCAAGGGTCTCAAATACATTATGGATTTCTCCAGGAGGCAAATATGGCAGTGCCATAAACTTTTTTATACTTTTATATATCTCCACTTTTTTATCGTAATCGGTTTTGAGACCAATTTCCTGGAGAAAAAATCACAGTTACTGTTGTAAAGTCTTATAAAACAATATATTACTTACCGTCGCTTTTCGGTAGAGGGCTTGTTGAAAATGGAACAAGCAGCCATGTACCTCCACTCCTGGGAAAACGTGTTTGGCTGCTGTCCACATCCCTATCTCAAAGTCAGCTGAATAACATAATAAAAACAATTTAAAATTTTCTGACTGATATAAAAAATTTAAAAAGATTTTGTATCAATTACCCATTAATGTTTTAATTGTTATGCCTGCCTTCTGAAGACTTTAAAGAACAGCCACATAATCGACCCGTCGCTTGCCAGACATAAATGCAAATGCAACAGGCACCAATTTAGTTGCTGTGTTTTTGCCGATGATGGTATGCAAAGATAGCAACTGGTAAAACGGATTCTTCGCTGCCTGAAATTATATTGTAACGGAGGTTTACCATGCAAAAAAATTGAATTAATTCTTACAATAAATTTACTTACTTTAAAGGTGGCATCCATACAAAAGTAATTGTTTTTTTTGGCCACCTGCACCTGATAATCAGAGTAGAAAAGAAGATGACGTTCTTTCTCAACTCTAATATCTTCTCTAAAGAAGTGCTCAGGAACAAACTCTTCTTTTAAGTTAAAATATAGAGTCTGCGGTTGAGGGGGCCTATTCGAGCCTCTACATCGGTAAACTTGCCTGAATTTTTAAAAGACAGCTGGATGAAGAATGATCTAATGTTCCATTTTAATTTACTAGGACTTACCTTACTAAAGTCTGGTGAAGAGGCAACACAGCAACATCTACAGCAGTCGTCAACAGAACTTTATTTACAACATCCGTAGCAGATGTTTGCGGTTCTGCCATACTGAGCTGATTTATCGCGTTGCGAACTTCTTTTTTGACGAGAAGAGCTTGGCACGGAATGCAACTGTGGTGAACCTTTGTTTGTGTGAATGTCCCATTTTTTTCAACAACTCTTGCTGTGCACCCTTTATGTATATATATATATAAAAC
Source organism: Erpobdella octoculata (assembly GCA_963978895.1). Taxonomy (NCBI): domain Eukaryota; kingdom Metazoa; phylum Annelida; class Clitellata; order Hirudinida; family Erpobdellidae; genus Erpobdella; species Erpobdella octoculata. The sequence continues at coordinate 14,776,637 of OZ022241.1, read as the reverse complement.
ATTTATATATATAAAACATTGTTTCCAGATAAACTCATATCAATATATAAATTACCTTGAGTTGTTCTTTTGGAGCAGGCCCAATACCTAGCTGCCGACTTTTTGGCGTTTTTATCTAAATTAAAGGAAAATCCCCTGCCATCCACAAGAAGATCTTTGCCTTTAATCGATCCATTTTGAATAACTTCAAATTTTGGTAGTACTTCTTCTTCCTGTTCCTCATCCTCTCTTTCATATTCCATTTCTTCTTCTTGTATAATGTCTTTCTCTTCTTCTTGTCTAATCTCATTCTCTTCTTCTTGTCTAATCTCATTCTCTTCTTCTTGAGAGCTGTAACACTTCAACCCATATTTAAAAAAATATGTTGTTTAATGCAATATTGGAACAAGTACAAATAATTAAATTTTATAATAGCATAAGTTAGTAGGTATTTACCGTCGCTATCATAAACACACACTAGTTCGTTTTGGTTAGCTTGTGTTTCTTCTTTTAACTCCTTTTCTTTTCTAACACAATCTTCTTTTTTTTCAACATCAATTTCTTCCAACTCTCCTATAGAAAAAGTCGTAATTGGTATCATGAAAAACTTATCAATCAAAGAAACTTTCACAGCGCCTTCGAGCTCACCTTCGCTGTCAGAAATAATTATTATATCGTTAATCTGAACTTTTTTGTTTTTTATTTCTTCTTTTTGGCTCTCAATTACCATTCCTATATCAAAATAATAGTTGTTGTTCTATTAATCTAATATAAATTATCCAAAAAACAAATTCAACAAACCATTGTACTTGTTAGAAAGGGAAACTTCGTCAAACGATTTTTCCTTGTTTTTATGAACTAAAACATTTTTGAAAATTAACCAGTGTTTTATATATAAAAACCACTATTTAACTTATCTCAATAATACACACCTTCAGTTTCTTCTTTAAGAATGCATGAAACACACACATATTGCAATTGCGAATTACCTACGATAAAGTTTTTCAAAGTAAATGTAATGAACCAGTTGTGTTCAAATGCGACAAAAAAAACAAATTAAATAAAAATAAACCTTTAATTGCTAATCTGTATTGCTTAAGGGTGATCTCTTTCTGACATTTTTGGTGGGTCCACTCCTGGCATCTGTCGCACGAAATAGCACTGTCGCTATCCTTGACAATTTTCTTACACGGGACACACAACGACATTGTTAAAGTCAATATCTAGCTAACAGCTCAGACAGTTATCGAATAAATAACAAATTCCAAGATAACGAATAACAAAGTGAATCAATCGAAAACTATCACAAATTAAATTACTACTAGATACAACTATCACCATTAGTCAACTTGCCTAGATAAAACATATAGATAATTAAGTAAAAATAATAATTTAAATATTTTTTTAATAATTAAAAATAATAATAAAAATAAATTACTATTATTTTAGAAATTAAAAAACCTAATTACGGAAATTTTTTGTCATATTCTTTAATTAAACTTTTCTAACGTAAATAGATATTTTATAATACGTTGATATTTCTATAATGTCAAATCTTTGATAAAATATAGTATTTTTAATGAGTTCTTATTCAAATAATCACTATCTAATGCAAGCGCCACCAAGCGACATTTTTACAGTCGCTTGAACGATTAAAAAGCACCTTTAAGTCATATCAGTTCGTAAGTTAAATACAGAGACAAGACTCGGACGCGCTAACACCGACTCGGACGCGTTAACACCGACTCGGACGCGTTAACACCGACTCGGACGCGTTAACACCGACTCGGACGCGTTAACACCGACTCGGACGCGTTAACACCGACTCGGAGGCGTTAACACCGACTCGGAGGCGTTAACACCGACTTGGCCGCGTTAACACCGAATTTTTGGCGATGACACCGAAGTGTCGGTGTCATCGCAAAATTCGGTGTCACTGACATTCCCCGAATCGTGGACTGGAAGCATGTGACGTAGACTGGCGGATATCTCTTATCTTATCATTGAACGCTCTCGAGAAATCATTGGCTGTAAGATCTTTTGGCGAAATCGGGTTGCTCCGAACCCGACCGAGCACCCCAGATAATGTCCGCCATAATCTCCCAGGACTCCCTCGGCTGTCGTCAATCTTCATCTTCCAGTAGAGATTTTGTTTCTGTCTGTAAAGGTCATGAGACGTTCGCACGTGGTTGATCCATGAAGTGCGATTGATGCACATGGGTAATAGTAATCAAGAGTTTCAGTATGAGATGGGAGGAATTTTGTTGACGACATCTGAAGAGGAAAAAGATTTGGGAATTATAGTACACAATAGCGGCAAACCATCAAGACAGTGTGCGGAAGCAGCAAAGCGTGCCAATAAGATTTTACGATTGGTCAAAAGAACAATAATAAGTCGAAACCAGGAAATAATTATCAGGCTATGCAAATGTTTGGTAAGACCATATCTAGAATATTGTGTACAAGCTTGGAGCCCTGTTTTAAAAAAAAACATCGTAGTGTTCGAGAAGGTACAAAGGAGGGCTACAAAGTTGATTAAGCATTTAAACAAGTTACCTTACGAAGAAAGATTAAAACAATGTGGCTTAACAACTCTAGAGAAAAGGAGAAGTAGGGGTGACTTGATTGAAGCCTACAAGATAATAACAGGAAAAGAGGATTTAACACCAGCAATGTTTTTTGAACAACCACCGATTCAAAGCACTAGGGGGCATAGATTCAAGCTTTTTAAAAAACAAGAAAAGACTATAAAAAAGGCTTTTTTTAGTTCTAGAGTGGTAAATATATGGAATGACTTGGACGATGACACTGTAGCATCTGAGACTACCACATCTTTTAAAGTAGCGCTATCCAGGCATGGATACTGATTTTTATACAAATTATCATAGGCTATTTTAACTGTGTATTAATACACAAAGTGTGTATCTTTAAAAAAAATTCGTGCATTTTTAAATTTGAAATTGTGTATTATTAAATATGTTATATTTTAATATTGTTAATTTTCGATTGCATTTTTAACATTTTAAACCCAATAACAGTTATTAATTAGTGCGAAAAACATCAATTTATATAGCAATAAAATATAACTTGTCTTGTATTTTTTTCAAATAACGGTATTCTAAAAATAGATCTATATAGTACCTATTTACTTAAATTCACTTTTTGTTTTTCGTGAGTCATGAGCGCACGCATTCGTCTGCACTGCATCGTCATCGTCTACTGCGTAATGCTTATAAGTATTAAATAATTTTATATTTATGAAATTTATGTTTAAAAATAATTATTTATAAATAATTTTACTTACTTTACAACACAAACTAGTAGAAAATTTTCTTATGAAGCGTGCTAAAGCACCCCAAAAAATAGACGATTTATTTTTGGAAAGGGGACAAAAAGGTACCTTAACTAATATTCGTCAATCATCATTCATCAATATGAAAAAATTACACATTAGATAATAGAAAAGAATTTTTCAACTTTTCTCCTATTAAACTATGAAATTGTAGAATAATGTTTTTCCTTAGAAAGTAACTTTCACATTGTAATGATGTAATCCACACTGGGGGATAGTCAATCAGATGCAGTTAGTGTTGAACTGTTCTTAATTGCTAAATGTCACAAAACCACACTGTAATCTGTAATCCACACTGGAGAAAAGCATTCAGTTGCACTCAGTATTAAATTGTACTTAGGTACTTAATAAATGCCACATTGGAGATTTGTATTACAAACTGGAGAAAAGTCATTCAGTTGCAGTCAGTGTTGAATTGTCATTAGGTACTTGATAAATGCCACATTGGAAATTAGTATTCCAAACTGGAGAAAAGATAGGCGTAATGTTGAACCAAAAAAACACAAACAACAGAAATGGTTCTCGTCAATGTTCGCAGAGGCAAAGTCAGCAGAAGCTGACAAACTGAAAAAGCCAAACCAAAGGATTTTGAGAAAATTGGTTTTTAAGCAGTCTGTTCATTGAATTTGACACTTTGAATTTAATGGTACTTTTCACATTATAAAATACATTTCAATACGATCAGTACATTTCAATTTAATACAATTTAGGTACAAAGTTTCCTGTACAAAATTATAATAAGCCATTTTCAGTAAAACAACAAAGTGCAACATTTGAAATGCACAGGGCCATCATAATTGTTTTGATATATTAGCTATAATTTGATATTTTTTAAATTTTTGTTGGAGGTGGGAAATAGTGGTTCAAGTCTTCAAGTATCCAAAAAGTGTAGCAGCTTCTCCCCCAGACCCCTTAATCGTGGTTGGCTCGCTTTGCTCACTTCGTCCACGTTGTGGGGTTACACACAAAAACTGTGTATTATTAAATATTCCTTAGAATAGCCTATGCAAATTATTTATCTATTATTATCATTTTTTATTTATTTTATTTTATTTTATTTGTTATTATTCTTCTTATTTATTTATTTTTAATTCGAAGTGGTTGTCTATAGGCGTAAAGTCTTCTGAACCACTATAATAAACGTTATCTTATCTAATGGAAATCACGTAATAAAAATGGAATTAGAATTAGAAGTAGAAATTATTTTTCCATCCAAAACGGAATTAGAATGAAAATTAAAAATTATTTCTTTAAAAAATTGGAATTATAATGGGAAGTAGGAATTATTTCTTAAACTAAAATAGAATTAGAATAAGAAGTTGGAATTTTTTCTTAAAATAAAACGAAATAATAATGAGATGTAGTAATTATTTTTAAATTTAAAATGAAATTGGAATAAGAAAAACGTATTCCTTTGTTAATATGGTCATATGCTAGGCTGAAAGTTGATGGTTTTTCTTGCCAACTAGCAGTTTATAAAATGAGGGCAGCCAACCATAACAACTCAAGTCTCTACTTATCTACTACTCCTTTCGTAATGGTCATATACTCGACAACTAAAAGACTCGACAACTAGCAGTTTATAAAATAAGACCAACCAACTGTAGTGTGTCTATTCTCTACTCATATACTATTCCTTTCTTAATGGTCATATGCTCGGCTTACAGTTGGTGATTAAGTCTTGCCAACTACAGCAGTTTATAAACATTATTTACATTAACTCATTCTTTTAAAGACTCGCACAATCAATCTACGAATAGTTCCGACTCAACATCTGTGTTACGTGTGCGTGATCGAGTCTTTGACTGAGAGCCAGTAGTGCAGTATTAGTTTTGAATTTATTTAAGTTTTAGTTTCCGTTTCGTTTCGAAAAGCTTATTCCTATTCCTATTTCAGTTTCTGTTGTAGTTTTATCATTATTTTAGTTCCAGTTTCTATTTCGTTTTGACACATTTATTTTTTTTAAATATTCGTTTATTATGAATGAAACAGAGGACATGCCGCCCCTTATGATATTTATATAGCGCCGTTTTGCAGCAGAAACCGCTTTAAAGGCGCTTTACAATGTTGGCAACTTGCACATAAGACTAACGGCAAATGCAGTGTTTCACGGCGCCGCTGGCAGCCCCGCATACTACTCACTAGCTCCACAAGTGCACGAAGGACTTTAACTTCCAAGCAAAGTTGGTACTCATTTATCGACCACTTAAGGATGTAACGCTGAGTGGACATGAGCCCATGTGAGTTAGTTTCTTGTTCAAAAAAATTACGTGCCCGGACCAGGAATCGAACCCAGGTCCTAAGACTCTGAAAGCCGGTGTCTATACTACTAGACCAGCACGTCGATTGTAGTTTCAGTTTTCAAAAAATGCTTAATGAATTTAAAAACAAGTAAAGAAAAAAACGAGTTTTTTAACAAAAACACAAATACATTTGATTTAGAAATACGAAAGATGTTCAAATTAAGTTTTTTTTAATTGAATCATGTATTGTCATCCAATATAAAGCTATGCTGAAAGTTTCAGCTTCCTAGCTAGTCAAAAAGCTGGTTAAATTTTACTTGCAAGATTGGCGTACAGAAAAAGCCACGCACACACACACACACACACACACACACACACACACACACAAACAGAGATTGTAACCTAAATAAAAGTTTGTAATAATAAAATACAAACACTTGATGCAATTTTTTACTGCTAACATGAAATAGTTATTAAAAGGTACATTTAAATCTATTTTAAATTATGTTTCAAAAATGCACGTTTCTTTAAGTTGTTGCTCATGTTGTTACGTCTACCAGATGTGATCATCCTATATGTTAAAAACAAACGTTCTATAAACACTTCTGAACATGGCAGAGATAATATATTCTGGGCTAAATCTTTTAAAACTGGAAAGCCTGACTTTTTTTCCCATTCAGCTATGCAGTTCTCCTCATCAGCCAATGGGTTATGTTCTCAATTTTGCAGGGCTGTGAGATATGTTTTCAACTCAATGTCCGTTTGAGATTTAGCCATTACCGGTTGAACCTGTGAGAGAACAACTAAGGTGGCTAAATGTTTAAAGTGTTTTGCAGGTCGTGTATCTAAGTCTTCATCCTGGCTGCCTCGATCTTGCTGTTGTTCAACTGGAATTTCTGCATTGAAGTTTTGTGTCTTTTTCAAAATAAATTTCTTGGTTATTGCTATTGTGTCGGTTATTGTGTTGTCGGGTAAAAGAAGGGCCCAGTTGTATTTTAAATTTAGCAATGTTGCTGCAGCTGGCAGAACAACAAAGTTTAAAGCAGTAACATCACGGATATATCTTAAACGGTCTGAAAAAGAATTTAAAAAAAACGTAGAGCATGTTTTGTTGAAACTAACAATTGGTTGGTCCAACATTTCATTATGGAGTTCATTCATACTACTCGGGCACTTTTTTTAATGTTCCTCCAGGTCCAAAACTGCAGGAAGCATGTAAGAAAGCGACATGTTATCATTTTCCACTAACTTAGTGTGATGAGCGAATGGTTCTAGCAAGAATTTAATTATTTCTAATTTTTTCTATTCGCTATTCATCAGTTAATCTAGGTTTTGACGAATAATAATATCGTTCAGTGCGTCCTTCACTGTGATCATTCTGTTTCTCATGAAAAATGTACTCGACCACCTAGTAGGGCAGTCAATTATTAAAGTCAAGTGGCATTTTTCTTTTAGTAATTGATTTGCCACTGATGACTTCATTATTTTGCCCACTAGTGTCCATGTTTTAGAGCATAAATCATTATATATTTTAAACTGACCACCAGCTGCAGGGTATGAGGGAAACAAGGCAACCTTACAAATTGAGCTGGAATCGGTAGAAAAAACAACTTCTTCCTAATTATTTAATAATAATAATAAATAATCATAGTCACCAAAGAAAATAAATACATAGCTTAAAAATTTGAGCAGCTAGTCGTAGTTAAAAAAAAATTAATTTGTTATTTCTTTTTGTTTATTTCAGTTTCAGTTGTCGTTTTTAAATTTTTTTAGTTTCGTTGTCGTCTTATGGAATTATTTCCGTTTCTATTACCGTTTCGTTAACGACTTCAATTTATTTTCGTTAACGATGGTTTTCGTTTTCGTTTCCGTTAACGGCAACTGCACTAAGATCCCGCAAATGAATCTTTCAACAAGTAAGTAAACGATTCTGAACGAGTCAAAGAATAAACGATTCTTTTTGAACGATTAAAAATTAACTAAAATCAACTCACTTATATAGTCAATGAGCAACGTAAAACTGTGTCAAAAAAATGTAATAACATATACAATACAAACAAAATATTTGTAGCCGGGATTAAGTGACGCGGGATCAATTGTCCGCGGGATCATTAGTCGCCGGGATTAATAGTCGTCGGGATTAAATGCCACGGGATTATATGAACGGGATTAAATGTGTCGGGATTAAGTGTCGCGGTATGAATTGTCCCTTATAACATTTCTAATTTTGTAATTTATTTGTGTAAACCTTTAATACATCATTTATGTTTTTAGGGTGAAGCCTCAATATTAACAAATTTACTTTTAGAACAACAATTATAAATTTACATATACAACATATATATACATATTATATATTATTTATAAAAAAAAACATATATACAACAATTATAATTTGCTACATTAACAAAAATATTTTAACAAACAACAGCGACTACATCAACAACAGCGACTATACTAACAACAACGATTACAACATCAACAACTATTACACCAGCAACAACAATTACAACACCAACAACAACGATTACAACACCAACAACAACAATTACAACACCAACAACAACGATTACAACACCAACAACAACGATAACAACACCAACAACAACGATTACAACACCAACAACAACGATTACAACACGAACCACAACGATAACAACACCAACAACAACGATTACAACACCGACAACATCCACAACAACAGCGACTACGACACCAACAACAACGGTTACAACACCAACAACAGCGACTACAACACCAACAACAGCAACAACAACGATTACAGCATCAACAACAACGACTACAGCAAGTACATCATCAACATCGACCACATCGTCAATTACTTCAACAACGGCACTTACATCAACCACTTTAGTAACCACAGCATCAACAAGTTCAACCACAGAAGCACTAACTTCAACTACCGCTACGTCGTCAGCAGCAAGTGATTATATATTTAGCTTTTTAAGTTTGTGTTATGAAGCTTTTCAAAACTTGGCTATTAAATATAATTTCAATTAAACTATTGTAGAAAATATATAACGATTGTCTTATTAAATAGATTTTTTATCATTTCAATACAATTTGTTATATTACATGTAAAATTTAAAATTTTCAACGTTGTTTTTTATAAAATGTTTAAGTTATAGTGTCAAATAATTTTTCAGCAACTGCATGCGTCATAGAAGACGTGGTTCAAGACCCTTCTTCTACTTACAAAATTCCGCCTTTTAAATTTACGACAAATGGAAACGACGATGCTTCATTTCTCTTCACAATTCCCGGGACAAGTAGTAGAATGATACAAAATGTCATTTTAACTGTCGAATCTGGAAATACAATTGAAATACAATTGAAAAAGAGTTCCATAATTGTATTTGATTCTGGTTCAGTACCGCTTGTTGCCAACGCTCCAGTAAGAAAGTTTTAATTTGTCAATGAAACATTGAATAAGGTTTTTAATCAAAACTTCTAACTAAATGACTTACAAAAAATCTCAAAATTATAATTTTTGTTAGGTGGTGATGGTGAAGCTTTCAATTAACAAATCGATCAATTGATAACAGATTTATCAATTTAAATTTTTTTTTACAAATAACAATGGGAACAATGGGATATTTTCAATTTTATAAATCAGTATTTTTATGTTTTTCTGAAGTTCGGTAACGTTTTTATTGTCACGTAGAACCCGTATTAATTTCAGGGCCC